>OX382325.1:6063777-6663777 GCA_947507615.1 Hemithea aestivaria | reverse complement strand
CAAGACATGCTCTGTGATTGCCGACGCGTTGTAATCTCGATTCTTAAGGCTGCGAATATGTTCTTTAAGTCGTGTCGAGACATGCCGCTGAGTCTCACCGATGTAGCTCTTGCCGCATTCACACGGTATTTCATATATACCCGGTCCAGTCAAAGGTTCTTTGTCCTTAGGAGAGCGCAGCCAGTTCCGTAACTTAGACGGCGGGCGAAATATGGTTTTAACATCATATTTCCTACGTAGCAGGTGTCCGATCTTGTCCGTCACTCCCGCTATATAAGGAAGATAGATGGGCCGTCTCTCTACGATGCTCGGTCGTTCTCTAGCCGTGCTACTCGCTACTCGCAAACTTTGTCTCCACCCATACCAATTCGACTCTAAAACTCCCCTGACATGTTTTAATTCCGCCTCCACGAAGGCGGAATCACACAGTCGGAGTGCCCTGTTGATAAGCGTACGTGGCACTGAAGAAAGATGCTGTGGGTGATGGTGGGAATCTGCCTTTAGATATATGTCAGTTTGAGTCGGTTTCCGGTATACGGTGTGTGTAAGTTTCCCATTCTCTGCCCTCACCACCAGCACGTCTAAGAATGGAAGTCCTCCGTTTTCCTTCAACTCTACAGTGAACTTTACCTTAGGGTGGACTGAGTTTAAGTGCGTAGTTAACAAATCCACCTTGTCTCGACCGACCACTGCGAACACATCATCGACATAACGCCACCAGCAGCGTGGAAAGTAAGGACCGCTGTTCATAGCCCTTTCTTCGAACCACTCCATAAAGATGTTAGCTGCTACTGGGGCTATAGGTGAGCCCATGGCTACCCCGTCTGTCTGCAAAAAATATTCGCCTCGCCACATAAAATATCCACTGCGAAGACACAGCTCTATTGCATTTAAGTACTCAGTAGGTAAGCCCGCTGTTGTCAATCTGAGCTCTATTATTTTAATAGTTTCCTCTACCGGCACGTTAGTAAAGAGAGATGTAACATCAAAACTAACCATCACCTCATCTGCAGCTAAGCGTACATCTTCTAACAGTTTGATGAAATGTCCGGAGTCTCTCACATAACTGCTGATATTACCTGTCAGCTTCTGCAAGATTTGAGACATCCGCTGTGACAGTTTGTAAGTGGGCGCGTCTATTTGGCTGACTATCGGCCTTAGTGGCCACCCTGGTTTGTGGATCTTGGGTAAACCATAGATTTTGGGCGTAGTGGGGATCGTTGGTTTCAGGTTATTTAGTTCCTCATCCTTCGACAAGTTCTGGGCGACAGCAAGGACTTTTTTGGTCACCCTAGGCGTGGGATCATAGTTCACTTTCTTATAAGTCGTACTATCGCCTACCAGTTCCGTGATCTTGCCTTCATAGTCTGCCGTGTCTATGATAACGATTGCGTTGCCCTTATCTGCTGGTAAAACCAAAACCTCTTCATTTTTCCTTAGTCGATGTATAGCTTGAACCTCGTTCCGGGTAATGTTTTGTGCTGGAAGCTTAGACTTTCGTAATAATGTTGCTACATCCTGTCTCAAACATTCAGCGTCATTTTTCGGTATTCTATTATGCACAATTGTGTTCTCGATATTAGCGATAATGTTTTCGACAGGCATTCTAGAAGGTGTAGGTGCAAAGTTCAAACCTCGGGACAGAGCTTTGATCGCATCTTCTTCAATTGCATGCGACGATAAATTGACAACGGCCCGATCATTTCGCCCTTGCGAATCCGAATGTGATATGTTGACGATGGGCCTTTGCTCTGAGTTTTGTGTCAGGCGGTTAAGTTTATTTTTATGCCTCGTTTTTGTCTTATCCAAAATTACCTCTAACCTGCTGAACGTCATTCCGTCTAAAGCCTCCCACAAGTCGCACCGTAGCGTCCGTGCTAGTTCAAGATGAAGATCGAACAGTTCTGCATTCACAACAGCTACCTTTCGATGATAATCTCTGATTACCCTCAATAACAGCTTTTTGTTCGCCGCCTAGGGTGACCAAAAAAGTCCTTGCTGTCGCCCAGAACTTGTCGAAGGATGAGGAACTAAATAACCTGAAACCAACGATCCCCACTACGCCCAAAATCTATGGTTTACCCAAGATCCACAAACCAGGGTGGCCACTAAGGCCGATAGTCAGCCAAATAGACGCGCCCACTTACAAACTGTCACAGCGGATGTCTCAAATCTTGCAGAAGCTGACAGGTAATATCAGCAGTTATGTGAGAGACTCCGGACATTTCATCAAACTGTTAGAAGATGTACGCTTAGCTGCAGATGAGGTGATGGTTAGTTTTGATGTTACATCTCTCTTTACTAACGTGCCGGTAGAGGAAACTATTAAAATAATAGAGCTCAGATTGACAACAGCGGGCTTACCTACTGAGTACTTAAATGCAATAGAGCTGTGTCTTCGCAGTGGATATTTTATGTGGCGAGGCGAATATTTTTTGCAGACAGACGGGGTAGCCATGGGCTCACCTATAGCCCCAGTAGCAGCTAACATCTTTATGGAGTGGTTCGAAGAAAGGGCTATGAACAGCGGTCCTTACTTTCCACGCTGCTGGTGGCGTTATGTCGATGATGTGTTCGCAGTGGTCGGTCGAGACAAGGTGGATTTGTTAACTACGCACTTAAACTCAGTCCACCCTAAGGTAAAGTTCACTGTAGAGTTGGAGGAAAACGGAGGACTTCCATTCTTAGACGTGCTGGTGGTGAGGGCAGAGAATGGGAAACTTACACACACCGTATACCGGAAACCGACTCAAACTGACATATATCTAAAGGCAGATTCCCACCATCACCCACAGCATCTTTCTTCAGTGCCACGTACGCTTATCAACAGGGCACTCAGACTGTGTGATTCCGCCTTCGTGGAGGCGGAATTAAAACATGTCAGGGGAGTTTTAGAGTCGAATTGGTATGGGTGGAGACAAAGTTTGCGAGTAGCGAGTAGCACGGCTAGAGAACGACCGAGCATCGTAGAGGGACGGCCCATCTATCTTCCTTATATAGCGGGAGTGACGGACAAGATCGGACACCTGCTACGTAGGAAATATGATGTTAAAACCATATTTCACCCGCCGTCTAAGTTACGGAACTGGCTGCGCTCTCCTAAGGACAAAGAACCTTTGACTGGACCGGGTATATATGAAATACCGTGTGAATGCGGCAAGAGCTACATCGGTGAGACTCAGCGGCATGTCTCGACACGACTTAAAGAACATATTCGCAGCCTTAAGAATCGAGATTACAACGCGTCGGCAATCACAGAGCATGTCTTGGATTCGGACCATTTTATACGCTTCGATAAAGCAACCGTATTAGCGAGAGAAAAATTCTTCTTTCCGCGAAAAATACGGGAAGCTATAGAAATAAGTCGTCGGCCGAATTTTAATAGAGACGGTGGTTGGTTGCTACCGCAGGCGTGGAAACCCGTGCTACACACGGAATCTACCGCTACGAGCCAGGATATTCGGGCTGACGATGTGGTGAGTGCAGTGTGTACGAGTATGTGCCCACAACTTCAGCCGCCGCGAGAAGTGACGGCCTCTCCCTTCCCGCGACCCGTAGAGCAGTCAGCGCGCGCGCGGCGAGCGGCGGCGCGCAGTGCTAAGCGGGGCGCGGACGCCGGCGCGTAACCGCAGCGACTCCCTGAAGAAGATCCTCGTACAGGATCGAAACGGTCGGCACGCAGCCGAAGTAAATACAAGTGAGTTTAAGCCGTTTATTTACAATGATGAATATAAACACTCACGAATCATTTAGTGTGGAAATATTAGTCTTCTAATTCTAGCTGTTAAGGTCGTCAAATGTATTTTCCAATTTAGTTTGTCATCTTTTTGAACACCTAAATATTTGATGCAATTTACTCTTGTCAACAAGGTACAGTTACATGGGCTCGGACGCAGATTCGATCGGTTACAAGGATATGAGTGTGTTTTAACACTGAAGTCAACTGGGGGTCCACTTACGCTAGTCTTGTTGAAACATAGATATTTTGTTTTGGAGGTGTTCAGTGTGAGAAGATTATTCTCTAGCCATTTAGTGACAAGCGAAAGGCAATTCTCAGCTAATTGATTGACTTGTGTCCATGTCCTTTCATTGATTAAGAAACAGTATCGTCTGCAAACATTATTAAATCTAGTCCGGGAAAGATAGAACCGCACAGGTCATTAACGTAAATGAGGAAAAGTGTAGGTCCTAGTGTGCTGCCCTGAGGGACACCATAAGAACACATAGCGGCGTCACTATTATGCCCCTCCACTTTAACCTGTTGCGACCTGTCCTTTAGGTAGTCTGTGAACCAGTCAAGCGCTACACCTCTTATACCGACATTTTCCAATTTAGAAAGTAAGGTTGGAATAGACACTGTGTCGAAGGCTTTCTGTAGGTCTAGGAATATCCCTAAGCACTTATTACCTTTATCTAAGTATGTCGTGATAAGAGATGTAAGCCTAAGGACCGCATCATCGGTTGACATCCCTTCTCGAAAGCCGTACTGGTTCTTACTTAACAAATTGTTCAATTCCAAGTATCTCATCACTCTTTTTTTCACAAGTTTTTCTAAAACTTTAGAAATGTTTGAAAGAAGGGAGATTGGTCTATAATTAGAAGGACTATTCTTGTTTCCATCTTTAAATATTGGACAAACGACAGCTTTTTTAAAAAGACTCGGGAATTTACCGGCTTCAAAGCTTAGGTTACATATGTAAGCTATTGGTTCAGCTAGAAATTTTACAAATATTTTAAGTAGATTCGGAGTGATTGTGTCCCATCCCGGTGCACTGTGACTTTTAAGTCCAAGAATTATATTTCTTATTTCAATTGGATCTGTGGGATAGAGCGACATAGATTTAACCGGCGCATTACTTGATTTGGCTTCTATTGCCAAACAACTTTCTGTAGTATTCATCATACTGAGAGTTTTGTTAGCGAGCGTTTCTCCTATTGTCGTGAAATATGTATTCACGAGATTAAGAGACTCTGTTGGGTTAGTCTTTATTTTCAAAAGTTCACGCGCGGGCACATTAGATTTTTGTAAATTACATACCTCCTTTATAATTTTCCAACTTTCTTTAATATTACCTTTAGTTTTTAATAATTTTTCTTTATAGTATTGCCTTTTTAAGTATTTAATAATTTTATTGCAAATGTTTCTATATTTTAAATATTTTTCTTTGAATTCATTATTATTTAAATTCTTTTTTACTTTGATGTGTAATCTATTCCTTTTTCTTATGCACTTAACTACCCCTGTAGTTATCCACGGTTTTAGTGGCCGGTTTCTTCTAGATATGTTTTTGTTTTGAGTGTTATTAGCTATAAATCTCATTATCTTTAGGGTAAACAATTCAGTTGCAATATTTAAATCAGAGCATTTATAGACATCGTTCCAGGTCTCCACTTTAAGTACCTCTTCCATACCACTATAATTCAGTACAGCTTTCTGACGTATGCCAGTATTACTAGTTGATATTTTGGCATTATTAATATACAGTAGTATGGGGGAATGATCGGTAAGTTGCTCCTCAAATACAAAAGTTTTCCAATCACTATTTGATTTAACCATAAAATGATCTATACATGTAGTGATTCTGGTAGCGATGTTAATACCTGGGCGTAGACCATACGTAGCCATGACGATTAAGTATTCATGTGAGAATGACGTAAGGTGGTCAGGCAGAATATCTATATTAATATCACCTGTAAATATGATATTACTAGTTACTACATTACTTAGGACATTATCAAGAGACTCTATGTAGCGAGAAGCATTGCGAAAACTAGGTGAACGATATGAGCATATGATTGTGTAGTCTGTTGGAATAGTAATAACCAGGCAGTTGCCGTCCATGACGACTGGTTCACTGGAGGAAGCCTCGATTTCTTCGCGAATATATACTGCAACGCCATCATTCTGATTTAGACTCTTTTTAGTATAAAATAAATTATATTTATCCAAATTTGGGGGTAGTCTACAGCAATCTATCCAACATTCAGTTAATACAAAAATATCAATGACAATATTCAAGCTTGCCACAAAAGATAAAAAGAGGTCAAAATTGCAGTGTATGCTCCTTATGTTGACTGTAAGAACACTTAAAGAACAGCCAATTCTATAGTTACCTCCAAGAAGTTTAAGGCAATCGGTGGCATTATTTATAGGAAAGCATTCTATAATGTCTATACTATCCACATCATCCCCTATTTGAACACTATCCATTATTTGACGTAGAAATAGTAATCGGGTTTATTCTGTGGTTTACTTGATTGTTGGTCGATGCTAGATGGAAAAATGTATATATTATGGAATGTAATAGACTGGTATGTATGTTTGTTATTATGCATGAGGTTTTTATGTGTAGTGAGCGTGTATATGTGTATATAAGTTTGTGTAAAGTGTGTAGCGCATGTTTGACATAACATTTCGATACTATAACAGTTAGGTTAATTTTAACAATGCAAAATTTTAAGTTCTTACATTTACGGCCTAAATATAGTCACTTAGCTTTCAGGTTGTCTAAATCGCTTTCAGCGTTCACTCTAATTAGAGGTGCACCATCGACTCGTCGCAGGTATACTCTACCGTGCGACGTCCAGCAGAACTTATAATCGTGACCCTTAGCGAACTCTCTGGCCATGAAAAAAAGCTTTTTGGTTTGTATCGTAAGGCTTTCCGAGATAAATACTGGTTTTGGTGGTCCCTCTAATTTCAAATTAGAGGTATTGAATTTCGCCGAAACATTCTTTTTATTGTACGCCTTAGTCGATTCTACAATCTGATCTCTGGTAATTACACGTGTGAAATCCGCAACTATTGGCTGACTCTTTTCATTTCTGGTGTTAATTCGGTAGACGTCTCGAATTTCCGGTAGCTGAACAGGAACATTAAGTGCACTTCCGACATTTTGAACTATGTTGATGAGGTCCTTTTTGGTCTCTCCAATCTTTTTCGGCACATTGCGTATCTCAATACTAGAGCTGCAGTTATTCTTTTCTAGCTGTTCAATCCTGGATTCTAGTAGCTTAATATATTTACGGTCCTCGGATTTTTCGCGTTCCAAGCCGTCTATTTTTTTTGAGCATGTCGTCATACTTGGAACTAAAAAACTCAATAGAGCTTCTTATCTCGTTATTTTGATCTGTATTGGTGTTAATCCCTGCTTGCACGGTGTTCATTAATTTTGTGAATCTACTATCCTGCTCTTTTCTGAGCAAACTAAACATCTCCATAATTTCCTCTCTGCTAACGCAGCATTCTTCATCATCCCTCTTTCTTTTGCGGATAGCAATATTAGGTTCACTAATCGATTGCTCTCTAGTTATATTGCGCATTCGAGCATCTTTCTTTAGTGAGCCTGTTATGTTAGTGTCCGACTTACTGTGTTCCGGAGCGGCGGGAGAGGAGAGCTCAATTCGTGGAGGTGTTCGCGTGAGGCTCATATTCGCAAGTTAAAAGTAGTAAAATTTACCAGTTACTAAGCGCACGCTTAATTCAATAGGAAGCAGCGCACACAGATCTAAGCGAAGCAGGTTCGGCATCCACACAGCCGCACTAAGCGCAACAAGTGATTCAGCTACGCTCGCACACAGATGTACTAGACTCAACAGGTGACGTATGCGCAGGGCGGGGCACGCGCAGCGCTTGTAACTGCGCGCGAGAGAGATAGCAGCAGTAGTTGCACTCACCGATCGCAGTGACGTCAGCGCAGTGCGCTAAAGTTAACTCCTTGGGTCTTCTGCGCTCCTAATTTTTCGTTCGATTTAACTTCATAAAAATTAAAGAATATTGTTTTAAAAATAGAATTTTGGCGTGGGGACAAGTTTTAAAACACGTCTGCACCAAGCAGGGGTCCGGGGGAGAAGGAAGGATTTACACTAGGGGCATTCGGGGCGAGTGCCCAGGGCGGCAAATTTTCAGGGGGCGGCAAATTAACTTAACTGGGGGCGGCAAATTTCTAATCTAATGTAATCGCGCACCTCAATAACTAAATCCGGGCCTGCGTATACAAGAATCCTACGCAAGTTATTTCCCCGTACTTCGATCATATTATGTACATTTTGTACATATAGACCGAGAATTAACTCCAAGAATATTAACTTGAGAAAAGCAACAGGTCAAAGGCAACATCTTTGTGAAGCTATTTACTTTTTAGTACTGGTCATAGCAGAATAATATTAATATTTTCTATATAAAATTAGATGAATAACTAGAACGATAGCAAGAAATAGGGTAGAATGACAAAATCTAAGAGAGACATAAGCCAGCAATGGGCAATTAAAGGCTGATGCTGATTATGAATAGCTGAAACCCAAGTATATTCATCCTGAGACAAAATTAAGATATGCATACGATAATGGTCAACCGCCACAATTTCTATACTCAGAAAATCCATCGATATTTTCGAAGTTCGTACGAAGAATATCAATAAATACAATCCATAATTCCTTTGTGTATTCCCTTGCTTGTTGAAGCACGTAGCCTTAGATACGAACACAAATCATTAAATTATCAGTATTTTGTTCACGTACTGAACATCGCAAATCCTGTTTGTGCAGGGAAAAGAAATAATATTGCATCGCTTCAATATTTATGCACTAAAGAGAACGTCGATTACCGGAGCAGGAATATTCTGGAAGGTGAATAGGTACCTACCTCCTATCCCTCAGGGATAATAATATAGGAAGCATTGGTAACTAGTAACTAACCTCGATTGGTTACTCCGTGATTGGCTACATAGCATATTCATACCATAGCTACCTAATACCTGATTAACGATCTTCCTAGGCCAAAGACATAACGCCCTACTATTGCATCCTATTAACAAGTGAAATTTAAAAAAAAACTTTTTAAAAACAAGCTTTTATTATTATTACCATCTAGCACCACAAAGTACTCGTCAAGACGAATCAAATGAGCCCAAACTCGATGGGGTTACGTCGTTTAATAACGGAGTTCCTATGGCCACATTCCAGCTCCATCATCAGATCAGCTCGATGTCAAAATATTGCATTGTCATCCAATTTATACAGGCGTGCAAAATTTCAGCTTAATCGGACACTGGGAAGGGGGTCAAATTAAACTTGAAAGATTTGATTACAGACAGACAGACAGACAGACAGACAACAGACAGGTGAAAGTAAATAAAAACTTGTAAAAACGCGCCATTTCTCTAACTGCAGCAAATTTCACTATAAAAAGTTTGCGTGACGCCTTTGCGAAAGGGAAGTTACAGCCGGCGGAGGCATTGCCGTACCCCCATTTTTTTTTAGAATTCAGTGGATACGTATAAAGTGTCTAATAACTGTAAGTACCTAATGCCTAAAGATGGATCGCTATTGTTTATTGCGGCGTTGGCAAGTTAAACGGCTACATCCTGAATTCAATACGTACGCGGAGAAAGCTGAATTCTTTTTCCTTAGAAAAAATTCTTTTATCGTATTCTTCTGATCTGTGTTCTTATCATAGTGTTGGTATAACTTCATAATTCCACTTTACAGGACATGTTTTGTACCTAGTTATTCCACTCTTAGAATAGAAAAGTATAGAATAGAATGATACTTTATTGCATACCAAAATACAAGAAATAGTTATGAACATTATGACTAACATAAAACTAGAGGTAAACAATCGGCGGTCTTATCGCATAAAGCAATCTCTAAGTCTATTTAATATTATTTATTGTAATTCCTACATTTTCCTGCTGAAAAATAGCCTTTATGTGTTAATCTAGCTACCTACATACCATTACAGCCCAATCGGTATACAGTTACTACGTCAGGTCATAAATTCTGTCACATGTTTAATATAAAATTATTGGAACAAGTTTATTTATTATGTAACCATTTATATACCAAAATAAACTTAACAAAACATAGATTCTTATGACAATAAAGTTTATTCAAAATGACCTCCGTGATTTTGAATACAGGCCTTCAATCTGCGCGGCCAGTCGTCTATCGCAGCACGAACGAGGTCCATGTCAATATCGGCTGCTGCCTTAATCAAGGATGTCTTGAGTGACTCCAAATTGGGATGAGGCTTTGAGCACGCCTTTTCCTCCAAGTGTTGCCATATCTTGTAATCTAACGGACTCAAATCTGGACTGAAGGAGGGCCAGTCTTCGTGCCGGATGAAGTCGATTTCACGCGCCGCCAGCCAGTCTTGTGTGCTCTTCGCTCTATGAGCTGGCGCCGAATCTTGTTGGAATACCCAGTGCCTGTTATTGAACATGGTATGAGAAACAGGTTCCACAAGGTTCGTCAGGACTGTATTTTGATACACAACTGCATTCGTTTTTACACCTTTCTCACTCACAAAAATGTACCTCTGTTAAGCCCCAATAAGAAACTCCCAACCATACCATGAGCGAGGATGGAAAATGACCTCGTTGGACACGCGGAATACGGTTGCTCGCTTCTTCACTACTGTGTGCGTACACCTTATCATTTTGTTTGTTGTAGCTCTCTTCTACGGTAAAAATTTTTTCATCCGAAAAAAGAATTTCTCGATATTTTTTTCTCGCGTACCGCTTCAACAAAGCGCGGCATCTCTTCAGTCTCAGGTCCATTAGACGAGCATTTAAACGATGTCCTGTTTTTCTTCGATATGCCCGAAGCCTTAAGTCTTCATTTAACACCCTTTTCATCGTGGTTCTGCTTAACCCCATCTGAAGGGCCAACAGTTTCTGCTTACGTTTGGGATTTCTTTGAATTCGCGCCTTCACAGCTTTTATCACTGCTGGAGTCCTAACAGACCGAGGGCGACCACTTCTTGACCTGTCATCTACACTAGAGTCTTCATTGTATCGTTTGATGGTATGATAAACGAATCTTTTGGTTATATTCAAATTTTTCAGTATGTCAAAAATTTGAATTGGCGCGTAACCGCAACGATGCAACGCAATAACTGCAACACGGTCTTCTTTAAGCGTCCACTCCATATTTAAAAATGAGTAAAATTCTAAAAAGTATACATTTTTATTTTCATGAACAATTCGAAATTCGAATTCAATAAACTTTTTTGTGGCCAGCATTCTAAAAGAAAAGTTTTTACTGTGTGACAATACTTATGACCTGACTAGGTACATAATTATTATAATTAGTTACCATTTTTACCCTTTTAAAGATTCATTAAAGATATTATATAATTTATTCTTGTATAAAATCATTATTTTATACAATAATAAATTATAGATGATATACATATCGGCAGCTTAGATTATAGCTACTTAGTTTAGACGCCACATAGTTAAATTCGGTGGATCAGAGACGGAAGTGGCGCCATCTCTTGTGTAACGCAGGCAACATCGCATTTTCATGATCGGTTGACAAGTAAAGGGGAGTGACGGGAAGTGACGTTAGCCAATGAGAGTCGAGTAGTTGCACGGTCGTCCGCTAGGGGCGCTGTTGTGAGCGAGCGGTAGGGCGGACGGGCGTGAGGTATTATATTGAGCTGTGTAGACGACGGAGGCTCACTTTACGTTTGGCTGGCGGCTGGGACGGTCACTTTACTTCGGGACGGCACCTCGGACGGACGTTATGTCCGAAGGGTGACGGACGGTCACTATACGGTTTGGGTATCGAATTAGTTATCGAAGCGTTCGTAGCTTTGCGGAACACTCGGTCCCCATTAATATTGTGTAATACAGAGTAGTGTAATATCATCCCTAATCACATTGTAATGTAACTGTTTGCAAGTGTAATAAAACTAATCATCTTGTGGTGTGATGTCTTATTCTTCTCGCCCGTTATATCCACGCTGTAAACCATGCCTGAGGGGCTCCAGAATGAGCGACAATATGGTGACAGTGACACATATAGGTTACTACGCTACGCGCCCGGTATCCTGTCCCGACATCAGAAGTGGGATAAAGAACGGTGAAAGAATTTAACGTGTTTTTTTCAATGTTTCAGTTTGCCTGCCTTGTTCGCCGCACCTGGTTTTTCCTGAGTGCTGAGTGCGCGATCTGCGTGCTGTGTGTTTGCGCAGATGTCCACGCGGGTGACATGCAGTGGAGCGCTTTTGCCGGCGCTCGTGTGTGCTCGTCTGTTCCTGCTTGCGTACGTGCATACGTGCGTGTATGCGTGCGTGCTGAGTCTGCTGCGCTGTGACCTGCGACGCTGCTGGTCGAGCAACGAGTCGACCTTGGTGTGACTGTGAACTTTGAGTCGATCTGAGAGATCGATCCGTATCAGCGATGAACATTATTTGGTGAGTCGATTCCATGATTTTTTTGTTCATGTCTACTGCAGACTACGTAACCGTAGCTTGTTTTGTCTACTCTTGTAGTAGCATTTTAGTGTGCGATGAGCGGTAGTGGAGAATTTGATGCCTGAGCTAAGTTTTAATGTCGCTCAATGCTAATTACCTACCCTCACTTTTTTTTGTAAATAGTTGAACATGGCTCGCAGTGTAGTCAGCTTAGATTAAAGCTTAGAAGTGTTATCTGATAATTAATAAGGCTCTCGCGTTGTGTTAATGGAAGTAAAATAAGAAATTCTGATATTTTAGTCTTAGACTGATTACAATAAATGAGGTTAGGATTGAGTCAGGTTAAGCAAACGCAATTCTGTGCTGTGGTTATCTTTATTACAGATGAGTGACGTGCAGCAGCGCGTACGGTCGAGCGATGTGCTATCCTGAGCATCGGCGCGTGTGTGCGGTCACTTGGCGTGCTGGCCTGAGCATCGGTGCGTGTGCGGTCACATGGCGCGCTATCCTGAGCATCAGCGCGTGTGGTCGTGCGACGCGCGGTCGTTCCGAGTGTGCAGAGGAGAGAGAAAAAAAAGGGGGGAGGAGAGAGAAAAAAAAAGGGGGGGGAGGAGAGAGAAAGGATTTGTATCGCCTTTTGTTTAGTTGCCAGTCACCACGAGAGATAGAGGTCCAAACCAAACCAAACCAACCAAACCAAAAAAAAAAAAAAAAAAAAATTTGAATTGGTAGCCTTTTTTTCACGGTAGTCGATAGCAAATTATCTTGTTCCCATGTCGTAAGGGAGAGTTTGTGTAGTTCATGCGGGTTTTTATTTCGAGTTATAATAGTTTCCAACTCTTGAAGTGAAATTACCTAGACAAAGTGGTGTGATCAGTTGCGGTTGGAGGTGACACGGCTGTTCGATGTGTGTTGTGAGATAGTCGAAAGGATTCAGATGTCTGGGTCGAACCCTATGGGCTACTGCGGGAGCTATAGATCGAAGAGACTCTGTTATCCGGGCTATTGTTATGCTGTGAGTGCATAGTGAGTAGTCGTGGGGATGCAGAGATCCGGGTCGAACCCTACTGGCCGCTGCGGTTGGCGTAGATCGAAGGGATTCTGTTATCCGGGCTACTGTTGATGCGGTGAGTGCATAGTGAATAGTCGAGGGGATGCAGAGATCCGGGTCGAACCCTACTGGCTGCTGCGGTTGCCGTAGATCGAAGGGATTCTGTTATCCGGGCTATTGTTGATGCGGTGAGCGCATAGTGAGTAGTCGAAAGGATGCAGAGGTCCGGGTCGAACCCTACTGGCTGCTGCGGTTGCCGTAGATCGAAGGGACTCTGTTATCCGGGCTATTGTTGGTGCAGTGAGTCCAGAGTCAGTCGAAAGGATTTTGTGATCTGGGTCGAACCCTACTAGCTGCTGCGGTGGCTGTAGATCGAAGAGACACTCTTATCCGGTCTGTACTGCTGGTGCATCTTGAGTTTTGAGCTGTCGCGTGTCACAACCGAACTTGATGGCATACTAAGTCGCTGGGGTATATTTTCTAATGAGAGCCTCAATTATCTGTCACTCTTGAAAGAATTATGTCAGGATATTATGTCAGGATAATTATGTCAGGATGAACGAGCGGTGTAATGTGGAATCAATTAACATGGTGTCCTTTTGTTATAGATGTGCAGTAAGATCGCGCTGGGAGAGCTCACCCTGCGGGAGTTCGCTCTGCAAGAAGATCGCCCGAGGACGTGCGAGCGTCAGGAAGGCCGTATCGGCAGCTTAGATTATAGCTACTTAGTTTAGACGCCACATAGTTAAATTCGGTGGATCAGAGACGGAAGTGGCGCCATCTCTTGTGTAACGCAGGCAACATCGCATTTTCATGATCGGTTGACAAGTAAAGGGGAGTGACGGGAAGTGACGTTAGCCAATGAGAGTCGAGTAGTTGCACGGTCGTCCGCTAGGGGCGCTGTTGTGAGCGAGCGGTAGGGCGGACGGGCGTGAGGTATTATATTGAGCTGTGTAGACGACGGAGGCTCACTTTACGTTTGGCTGGCGGCTGGGACGGTCACTTTACTTCGGGACGGCACCTCGGACGGACGTTATGTCCGAAGGGTGACGGACGGTCACTATACGGTTTGGGTATCGAATTAGTTATCGAAGCGTTCGTAGCTTTGCGGAACACTCGGTCCCCATTAATATTGTGTAATACAGAGTAGTGTAATATCATCCCTAATCACATTGTAATGTAACTGTTTGCAAGTGTAATAAAACTAATCATCTTGTGGTGTGATGTCTTATTCTTCTCGCCCGTTATATCCACGCTGTAAACCATGCCTGAGGGGCTCCAGAATGAGCGACAATATGGTGACAGTGACACATATAGGTTACTACGCTACGCGCCCGGTATCCTGTCCCGACATACATATATAGATAGGCACTTCATTAAGTGCCTATCTAAATATTTATATTTCTTTTCTGATAAAATATTATAAGCTTCTTAATTTTTTACAAAATTACTCGTCAAAGGTACGTAGTGGTAGGCTCTATTCATCTAAACCTTATAAAATGTATTGCTAAAAGTTGCGTAGAGTCGGTAGAGTTGATGATATTTCATTTACGCATTTATATCAAAACAAACTGTTATTTTAATTTTAAAGCAAATGGGTGAGAAATGGGTAAGTAGGTACGTAATTGCATCTTCATTAGCTACACTTTCGCCTACGCTGCGTTTACGCCTACAACACTAGCCCACTCATAAGTCACAAGCTACAATAGCTACGCTATGGCATACCTTTTTTTACCCAGGAAAAATGCGTTACGCATCATCACTCCACGCTGGGAGGCGCGGGGTGGTGCGCCGAAGATAGGCGCGGCGGGGATACCCACTAAAAATACCTGGGGGTGTTCCTGCGGGACGCCATAATGCCGGGGCAGCGCCGAAGCACTCATCCGTGGAGATAAGCTATCACTTGCCTACAATAACTACACGTTATGTACGAACGCTTCAAAAGTCATAAATCTATCTGAAATGATTTAGCCGTTACATTGTCGGGAGATTTCCTGAAACCTAACGCTGAAAGGTTTACAGGTAGGTAATATCAAAGGCGAGGATAGCTCCTGATATAAAGATCGCTTTCAATTGCAAATGGCTTGTGAGCCAAGAGAAACTCGCAATTTATGGGCCCAAGGCTACGCCAAACGAGCAGTTATTTGGAGATCGATGAACGAAAAAAACGGCTATAAAGGAATTGGGCCATTCATTTTTCATAGTTTTATTTATGTCGGCCCGAGTTACGATTCTATAAAATGTTGTGAACATTCCCGACCCGCAAATTGGTCACTTGTGGATTACCAAAAGGACATAAAAACGAAACTACGACTATGTGACCGCAAAGTGATTCGATTTCTTTTTTCTCTTTTGATACGCGTTTTATTAAATACTGGCCAAGTCGTGTAGGATATAAGTAGTTAGATATAACCTTTTGGTTTGTGGGAATACATATATATTTGTCCAACTTTTCGATTTAATAGAAATAGGATATTGAAATAACAAAAATAATAAACTGAAAAGGCCTCATAATCCTGAATAAATAGTTTGTTTGTTAGAAGACCTATTTCGCGAATAACTCAACTACGAGTATAATATTTATAATAGAGTGGCGGAACGGTCTTTTAGACGGTCAAAAGTGCCATAATAGTGTTTGGATCGAAAATAAACAAACTAAAAGACATAATAAACTAAACAATACTAGATAATAATAGTAATTTTAAAGTACACCTGTACCTATTATACTTTAGCTAAAATAACACGCTACGGAAACAAATAAAATCGTATTTTGTCATGAATTTACTTCATTTTTCAATACATCCATTCCCAATACCACCTGAGTCCATCCATTAAGCTCCATTAACAACTACCTAGCGGTAGATGTTGTGTGTAGAGTAAAAATTCAATTTGTTCCTGGTATTTTGACCATACAAAGCGGCATTGGCATGATTGATGGCTCCATTAACTCGAAGTCCACTGTGTTTAGTCTGTGAATGTCAGCCGTAAATTTCAATCCATAGGTACCTACTTTCCTACTTTTATAAGCTCCGGTTTGTTGTGTGTGTGACTGAGATGATAATAATTAGGACATATGGGTAGTTTTTTTTTTATGTAAAGAAGTTATAAGACGAGCAAGACGCTCTACTGATGTTAAGAGATAACGCTGCCCATATAATCAATAGGTACAATGCCACCTAGGATTTCACAATGATCTGAAATTCTAGGTGCACTGCATCAACGCTTCTTTCTTAAGAGTCATAAGATGTTAAGACTCTTTAAGACTTATTATGTGAGTACCTAATTTAGAAGCACTTCCACACTACATCCAATCCGAGTCAAATCCGAATCTGACAATTAATTTACTAATAATGGACCTAAGAAGTCGTCTTAGTACGTAATCCGTCATGACGAATTCTAACCTGTGGCTGTGCGTAAAGCAATAGATAATAATAATTGTCAGAGTAGGTATGCACTACCCACACTAAAACCTATAATTATTACGAAAACCAATATCCAAATTCGGTCTCTTATTTATACACTAGCTGCACCCAGCGGTTTTACCCGCTGTTACTTGTAGCCTGTTTTATTCCAGGCTCTAAGCTATCTCTATACCAAATTTCAGCTCCATCCGTTTAGGCGTGAAGAAGTTATAAACATACACACTCACAAACTTTCCCATCATAATAATTTATAAAATATTAGTGTGATTTCATAGTTAAATAAGTATCTACTCTACTTGTTACAAAAACCGAATTAATAGGTACCTATTATTACTATGCATTTCCTCTTCCCCTTTTTACAGTCAACAGATGTTTCAGCGTAATACGGAAGCGATCGGAATCTCGCTCCTAATTGCTTGTTATTGGTGAAACAATTAGTGCAGAATGTGAGGTAGGTATGTTTTGCGGAAGCCATCATTATTTGCTTTGCTTAGAGCATGATGTAATCGAATCGTGTAAGGTACCTTCTTAATAAGTGGTGGTTAAACCTTGGTTTATCGATTTTTTCCAAAATAGTAGTACCCGTGTGACGTGTGGATCAGTATAGTTAAGTAGGTATAACACAACGATATTTTTAAAACCTTGACGGACTCACAGTTGAAGTAAAAACCCAATTTAAAACACCTAAAATCTGCTTTCTTTTTCTATCGCCAAAAAATCCTCGTCTTTTACTGCTTGAAAAACACGACCCCAACATCAGATGAATAATAATTATGCATCTTTAGCAAATGCACGAACCATGCGATAAGGTTTTATTTAAAAAAGGTATTTTGGTGACAGTGACAATCATATGAATATTGACAGTGACATTATTTTTAACAATCACTGTCATAAAATAAGTAACTGTCATTAGTCACTGTCAGTCGTTAGTCGTTAGCTGTCACTTGCATTTTGCAAGCGGTCATTGATCAAAGTGGCATTATTTATCTATAAATTAATTTTAAATAGTTAAATGATGAATTAAATTAATATTCTGTAACAACGACGATTAATCATATTGCAGTTTTGTTAATATCTATTCGTAAAAGTACACAATGTCTCATCAAACTGGAATCCAAGGTATGTCTAAAAATGCATGAAATATTATCTGCTAATCTGTTACAGTTACAGTTACGTTCTTATTTTTATTTGTGCGCTTAAGAACCGAAGCCACACCCAACAAATTTTAGAAAGGAAATTTCTGGTTAGTTTGTCAGTGAATTAAATTTGATCTGATGAAGCATCATACACCATAACCAAAATTTCCCAAGTGCTTGTGAATCATGACTCCCACTCAATCCCTTCGTCTTAAAATACCTGTGACTTAACCTACCTACTCAGCTGTTTTGAAGTTATTGTACTTTTTTACTATATTATGACTTGAATAAGATGAAGTGTAAGTAAGTAATTAGTGACAAAACTGTGTAGAAACAGGTAAAATAGTTCTACTGCACTCCTGTTTCTGGACTTTTGAAATTTGAGTTGAAATCTCTTATCTTGGCCATGTTACTATGGTAGCATGGCCAAGATAAGAGATTTCAATGTGCTCTTACTGAATGTAAAATAACCAATAATCATGGCACTTAGTACTTACATGCTAAAACATAAGGTGTAGTGTAGTGTATGCAGCATCCGTGGCCCAGTGGTCATACGTCCGGCTTGTAATCTAGAGGCCTGGATTCAAATCTCAGTATGTGGCAAAAAGTTCGCCTGAACACTACCGTGTTCCGGAAGGCATGTAAAACTGTGGGTCCCAGCTGTTACAGGCCCTGTAGTAGTCTTGGAGACCTGAAACTGCAACTGATAGGTTGGCCACACAGCCTATAATTGAGATTTGACTATGACAGTGTAAGTAGGGTAACCTGTCTATAAGGTGCACAATCACACATCTATAAATTTTACACTTCATCTAACATTTTATAGAAATAATAATAGGTGCAATAAATGAACCATTGAATTTTTACCTTTCGTTTTCTTTATTACAGCAAATGCAGATCTTAAGAAGTATTTCAGTAAATGTAGAGATGGCAAGATCAGGGTTCTCAAAATCAGCATAGAGAATGGTAAAAGACTTATTATATAAAAATAAATAACACATAGATTATTATTTATTTATTTTATTTTCAAAGGAAAACTTGTAGCTAGGTACATGTTTGATTACATAAAATAGTTCATAATATAAGGCCAATTAAAAGTTATACCTAAAAAGTAAGTTGACCTATTCCTGTTAATTTAGCCCAATTCTGTCATAATTTCTAACACATCTGCAGCGCTTTTCACTTATAATTACATACCTACTTTTAGGTTTGTGGTTGTAGTGCAAGTGAATGAATGAAAGTACGCATTGGCACAAACCTTGTAGGTTTATTGATGTTTTTACTTAGTTTTAAGATATATATTTTGGTGTATTAAATAAATAATTTAAAAAAATCTCTAATGCATCAAATTTAGTGCTCAATTAACAAAAATACATTTTATTTTATTATTTTTTACAGAACAACTAGTCCTGGCTAAGGATTATCCTCCGAAAAAGACATGGGAACAAGATTTTGATAAATATGTACCATCGTTGATTGTTGAGGATCTTCCCTGTTATATATTGTACAGGTATATATTAAATATTTATTTTAATTCATTACAATATTAATTCATAGTGACATATTATTATGTTATTTTGATACAGTCAACTACAAAGATGTATCCATGTTAGGCTTACAAAATGAAGTAAATTTTCATTTGCCACAATGAACTACTTGGTTCGTGACATTTCTAGTAGCAATCAAACTTTATATTATCATGGACTCGTTTAATATGCAACAATGATGTATCCCACTACTTTTCCTTAGGTGATACATAATAATATTTAAAATGAATCGAATATAGTATAAGATTTGGTGGATACTGAAAATGTCACGAAGTAAAGGTAAATAATTTTTGCAAATTAAAAGTTCCTTCATTTTGTAAGACTAACATGGATACATCTATTTGTAGTTGACGTACATGAGTATAACATAATGCAGCTATATAATATAGCTGTTTGTATTATAGCTACATGTTCAGTCAAGCAAGATAAATAATGGGATATTAAATTACTAAGTCCTTGATTTCTTCTATTGACATAATCACACTTCAAACCATAGGCGGATTTAGGGGGGGGGCCAGGGGGCCAAGGCCCCCCCCAGAATCATTGTAAAGTTACGAATTTTGCACATATTTCATGGTCAATAATATATTTTTTTTCTCGGCGCTTGCAGCAAGCTGCTCGCGCACTTATTTTTAAGGATATTTCAACTTTCTAACTGTTCAGAGCGAGTTAAACACACACTTTTCGTAGTAAAAAATATAATATTTTTGTCTGTCTGCACCTTGGCCCCCCCCCAGAACCAAATCCTGGATCCGCCTATGCTTCAAACTAATATTATAAAGGCAAAAGTATGTGAGTGTGTATGTTTGTTACTTTACACCTTACCAGGTGGACCAATTGAGCTGAAATTTGGTATAGAGATATCTTAGACCCTGGAATAATACATAGGCACAGTCCATAGGGTACAGCAGGTAAAACAGCTGTGCGCAGCTAGTATTATTTTAATCCTAATCCTTCGGTACATATAATACAAAGATAGTTGCAGATCTATTCTAGTGTTCTACTATAGCTACTTCTGGTCATCAAAAACATTCTGATCAAATTAGATGTAATGCAAAAGCACTCTACTACTCAACTTTGAGAGGGAGCCGCAGTGTTTGAAGACTAAAGTCTTCAACCAATGCGTCCTACCTGTCATGACGTACGGCGCAGAAACGTGGACACTTACGGTGAGACTAGTCCATAAGTTCAAAGTTGCTCAGCGAGCTATGGAGTGGGCTATGCTCGGTGTCTCTCTGAAGGATCGCATCAGAAATGAGGTGATCCGACAGAGAACCAGAGTTACCGACATAGCAGAAAGGATTAGCAAACTGAAGTGGCAATGGGCTGGTCACATTTGCCGTAGAACCGATAACCGTTGGGGTAGACGAGTTCTCGAGTGGAGACCACGTCTCGGTAAACGCAATGTAGGGCGCCCATGGGCGAGATGGGGCGATGATATCCGGAGGGTCGCTGGGGGTGGGTGGAGAAGAAAGACGGAGGACCGAGTTGAGTGGCGTGCCATGGGGGAGGCCTATGTCCAGCAGTGGACGAACATAGGCTGATGATGATGATGAAAAGCACTCTACCAAAAGATAACATTTTAGTAGAAAAACAAGTGAAATTTAAAAAATACTTTTTAAAAACAAGCTTTAATTATTGTTATCATCTTGCATCATAAAGTACTCGTCAAGACAAATCAAATGAGCCCAAACTCGATGGGGTTGCGTTGTTTTATGACGGAGTTCCTATGGCCACCTTCCAGCTCCATCATCAGATCAGCTTGATGTCATAAAAATATTGCATTGTCATCCGATTTACACACGCATGCAAATTTTCAGCTCAATTGGAAACCGGGAAGTGGGTCAAATTAAACTTGCAAGATTTGATTACAGACAGACAGACAGACAGACAGACAGACAGACAACAGACAGGTGAAAGTAATATAAAGCTTGTAAAAAGAGAACATTCAGTCTTACAACAATCATGGCAAACTCAAAACTTTGTGGTTATGTTTCATAATATATATTAACATGTTAATAACAACTTGTCTCACGTTTTAAACTCGTGAGGTTGAAAATAAATCTCCTACACCTAACTTTAACCGACTGTGGTAGGCTACACCTAGGTTTAACCGGCTAAACCTAGGTGTATTTTTTTTTTTATGTGTTTAAGTAGAAGACGAGCAAGACGCTCTCCTGATGTTAAGAGATAACGGCTGCCCATAATCAGTACAGTGTTACCTAGGATTTCACATTGATGTGAAATTTTAGGAGCACTGCACCAACGCTTCTTACTCAAGAGTCATAAGATGTTAAGACTCTTTAGCCCAGTAATTTTACTAGCTACAGTGCCCTCCTACCGGAGCACAGTAATGTTTGCACATCACTGCTCAGGCTGCTCTAACACCTGTTTTAATTTTCAGATTAGATTCAACAAACTCACTAGGCCATGAATGGCTCTTGCTGAGCTGGTCTCCTGACAATGCCCCGGTCAGACATAAGATGTTATATGCGTCTACTAAAGCTACCTTGAAGCAGGAGTTTGGTTCTGCTCATATTAAAGATGAAATGCATGCTACTGTTAAGGTATGACTTATTTCTACACAAAAAAAATATTTCCTTAAAATTTTAATTTTTTTAATGTTAAAAACATGAAAGTTTGTAAAGATATGGATGTCTGGATATATGTTTGTTACTCTTTTACGCCTAAACGGGTGGACCGATTGAGCTGGAAAAAAATTTGGTATAGAGATAGCTTTGACCTTGGAATACAGCAGGTAAAACTGCTGGGCGTAGGTAGTAATATTATAAATACAAAAATAGGAATATCTGGATTTGTGTGTTTATTACCACTTTACGCTTAAACATAATACCTATACTAATATTATAAACAGGTAATGTTTGGTAGTTTGTATGTAGACGATAAACTTCCAAACTACTAAATCGATTTCAATTTTTTTTACTAATAGAATGCTACACTTTCTCAAAATTGATTTAGAAAAATAATAAACTTAGTAATGCAGATCTAGGCCTGGAATAAAAAAGGTTATTTTTATCGTCTTCTGCTAATTAGTTATATGATTAATTCATGCATATGTATTATGATTAGTAACTTAAGATTTTTCATTCAGTTTTAGTGATATTTTAATTAGACGAATTAGCAAGTCAGAGAGCATTAAAATTGTAAAAAATGGTCTGGGTAGATATACCTAACTCATGAATTAAATTATAAATAAATTCATGAGTGATTCATAATTCTTGAATGATTTAAAAATATATAAATACAAGTAGAATTGTTAGTTTTGTTTTTTGTAGACATCTACTAAGAAGATAACTTTGAAAATCGAAATTGAAAATTGATGGGTTACACTAAAACTGTTAGCTCCTTTTTTCAAAAATAATGTCTCAATCCTACTAATATTATAAACGCGAATGTTTATAAGAATGTGTTTGGATCTATGTTCGTTATTTTTTCACGCCTAAACGGGTGGACCGATTGAGCTGAAATTTGGTATGTAGCTACTAGTTTGGTTTGGCTTGTTGCTAGCTTAGTCCCTGGAATAACAAATAGGCTAAAACAGTTAGGTATTAATTGGTATATAAATTATCTTTTGTTCCTATTTCCTTACATATTATGATTCCAATATATTCCAGGATGAAGTAAGTCTGAAAGGTTACAAGGCGCACTTGAGTGGAGTGAGCGCTCCGGCGCCTCTCACAGACAGGGAAGAGGCGTTGAAAGAACTGCAAGAGAGCGAACAGACTACTAACTATGGGACTGATTCTAGGTACGTATATTAAATAAAAAAGCAATTTATTGACATTATAAAACAGAAAAGATACACACGAATCAAAGTATACATTTGAACAATTCTATTGTCAAATGGGATAGACTCAGCTTTGTGCGGCACAGGGAGAAACCACTGCGCAGCGCTGGTTTTCAGTCTATCCCATACTCGAGCGCCGGTGTTAGTCCAGTAGTTACAAAAGTAGTTTCAGCGGGGTTTCTTACACATTAAAAAAGCTAAGACTACTTATATTAGGTATCCTAAAATTAGGTCTATCTAGAACTTACCTATTCTCGCAAATAAAGATTTTTGTATTTGTATTTGGTATTGCAAAAACCACTAAAGCGATTGCTATGAAACTCAATATTATGTCAGACTAGCTGCGCTTAGCGGTTTTACCCGCTGTACTAGCCTGTGTGTTATTCCAGGGTCTAAGCTATTTGTATACCAAATTTCACCTCAATCGGTCCACCCGTTTAGGTCTGAAAGAGTAACAAACATACATCCTGACATCCATACATTGTTACAAACTTTCACGTTTATAATATTAAGTAAGACCTGTAAACCTAAAATAACTTAATTTTTTTTTTTTAAATTTTAAATCTGCAGGGCCCAGCTAGTTAATAAAAGAATAAAGTACAATGAAGTATTTTATGCTGCATTGGTAGACCACATTCGCAATGTGGCAAGTGGCTAAATTAATAATCGCAGAAAAGACTTAGCTGCGTTCCACATAGAACTGAGAACATTACAGAAGAGGGATTATGTGCCGAGATTTATACAGTTTATTCTAATAGAGTCACATTTTATACATATAAACAACATACTTACTGTTACAGACAATCTACAATGGGAGGTGTGGCGTTCCCTATCACTGAAACGGCTAAACAGGGCATCAATGATCTCAAAAAGGGTTCCTATAATTATTTACAGTTCAAAATAGGTAAGTGAACTATAGTTTTATCTAAGAATAGCTTACGATCGCGGCTTTGCCCGCGTGGCAAAATCCTTTCTTAGCAGAGGTCTACGTCATAAAACCTATCTGTGTTCCAAATTTCAACCGAATCTGTCCAGTGGTTTAGGCTGTGCGTTGATAGATCAGTCAGTCACTCTTTCCTTTTATTTATTTATAAGAAAAGGTTACTGGACTACTAAGAGTCTATAATAATAACATAAACCCTTAGCGAATATCTACGTCACTATAACTCTTTTTTTTTATATGATGAAGTAGAAGACGAGCAAGACGCTCTCCTGATGTTAAGAGATAACGGCTGCCCATAATCAGTACAGTGTTACCTAGGAATTCACAATTATGTGAAATTCTAGGAGCACTGCACCAACGCTTCTTACTCAAGAGTCATAAGATAACTCTATGCCAAATAGCTATATTATGATAGATAGCTAACTCTATGCCAAATCGGAACCAAGCAAATGAGTTGGTATTGGCATATTTTGTGTTTGTAGTATTTCTATAATATATCTACTTGTTAAAATTCCTTTTTAATTCTTTCTTTTTTTAAGGTAGTAACATGTAATTAAGTAATTTTTGAAACTCTTATTTGTTTATAGAAACCAAATTTCCATTTTCAGACCTAGAAAAAGAACAGATTCACTTGTCGAAAGCAGCGAAGATCTCTCTAGTAGAGCTCCCGCAACAAGTGCCGAGCGACGAAGCAAGATACCACCTCTACATATTCGATCATACACATGAGAGCGATCATTTTGATAGTATAGGTAAGTAGTAAGATAAGAAATCCTTTAAATTCAAAATCTGTAACAACCAATCAGAAATTGTCCTTTTTACATTCTGACAAAAGTAACTGTACAAACCGTCTACCAATAAATCAACTTAGAAATATGTGTATTATTATTATGTCGCTCTTAAACACGGGCTTAGCCCGGGCCTTTTTATAGGCGTACACGGAGACAAAAAAGTCCAACGCACAGAGGCCCTTTTGAGCTTTTAATATAAATGTAATGGGTGTCTGTGAGTCCATCTATAGAAAATGGGCTCAAAGACAGTCTCCGCCAAGTGACAGGACTATTGCTAATTAATGGAAACTACTTGAACTAGGCTGTAGGCTGTGTATTCTAAATGGATGGTTAATGAGGCTATTGCTAGGACTACGGCACCTGCCACTTTCGTCCCATTAGGAAATATATAGGCAGGTGATGACTCGCCACTCACTAAACATTATTATTATTAATTATTACGATGATAAATTACGGCAATCTGCTTGCTCCTAATATACCTATGTACAGTCAATTACAAAGAGATGTATCCATGTTAGGCTCACAAAATGAAGTAAATTTTCATTTGCCACAATGAACTACCCTTGGTTTGTGACATTTCTAGTAGCAATCAAACTTTATATTATCATCGACTTGTTTAATATGCAACAATGATGTATCCCACTACTTTTCCTTAGGTGATACATAAAAATAGCATTTAAAATGAATCGAATATAGTATAAGATTTGGTGGATACTGAAAATGTCACGAAGTAAGGGTAAATAATTTTTGCATACTAAAAGTTCCTTTATTTTGTAAGACTAACATGGATACATCTCTTTGTAGTTGACTGTACAAGTACATAGTTATATTTTTTATTGACTGATAGTCTATTAGATACTGCTTTGGTAAAAGTTATAGTAACTAATCTAGAATCAATACCCTCCATCACCCAAGTAGTAGATACTCAGCAACTCATGTAAGTAGTATCATGTAAATAAAGATTAATAACTTTATTGATGCCAAAAAGAAAAGTAAATCTTACAACGACAAAAATTTAAGCTAACAGTGTACCAATTGGCGGTCTTATCACTCAGACCCAGACTTCCACAGCAACGTGACTTCCAGACAGGTACCCTGTAACATAGTCCTAGTCTAGTATGCTAATTGAATGATGTAATGTTTCAGTGTTCATTTACTCCATGCCCGGGTACAACTGCAGTATCAAGGAGAGGATGATGTACTCCAGTTGTAAAGGACAGTTTCTGGAGATTATTGAGAAAATGGGACTCGAAATTGCCAAACGGGTACGTTATTTAAATACTCTTAATCTTTTATCAAAAAATATGTATATCTTACTAATGTTATAAACGTGAAAGTTTGTAAGAATGTGTGGATGTCCGGATGTATTTTTGCTACTCTTTCACACCTAAACGGGTGGACCGATTGAGCTGAAATTTTGTATAAAAATAGCTTAGCCCTGGAATAACACATAGGCTACAGTAACCTACAGCGGGTTAACCGCTGGGCGCAGCTAGTGTTATATAGATCTTTTTTTATATATTTGTTATTTTTTAATTAACCCATTTTTTGATATAACTGTCTTAACACTTGCATATTATATATCTGTGTCACGTTTTATAAAATGTTCAAGTTGACGACTCAAGCACGGTAAAGAGATATTATATACAGTATTTTGACTCCCTAGAAGCGGTCGAACTCAAGGTGGCGCAGATTTGCACCCAGGTCGGGTTCGGTAGGCACCGAGGGCCCGAATAGACCTTATTATTATGAATTACTCAAAATATCAAAAATAATTAAATACTTTGTGATATTTTCACTAATTCACAACCATTATTCGGAAGCTTACTGCATAAAAACGTCCATTCGGCACCTCGCTTCTTGCCAATCCCTGTCGACCGCGACGCAAACTTGAGTTCAACCGCTTTTAGGGAGTCAAAATACTGTATATCTTTTTACCGTGACTCAAGTTACGTCGTACTAATTATAAGTAGTTGGAAATTATCACGACGATGGGAATTCTTATCTAAAAGTGTCCCGGAATTGCCGGTATAATCTTGATGTAAAAAAGAACTCTACATAACTTTCATTTGCACATGCACGACGAGATTAAGACTAAATGTACAAAAAAAGATTAGAAATTCAAAGCGGAGCCACATTGACGTATGCTTCTTAAATTTACCATTTTTAAATTACAGTTGGAGATAGACGACGGTAAAGAGCTAACGGAAGAGTTCCTACACGACGAGATCCATCCGAAAAGGAATCTACACCGACCCGCCTTCGCCAAACCTAAAGGGCCGCCTAACAGAGGCGCTAAACGAATCACCAAGTCACAGAGCACGCAATAAATTCTTTTATTTCTTTTTAAAAGATGCAACTTTATTAATAATAATATTTTTACATTCAAAAGGTACCAAACTTTTAGTTTAAAGTTCTAAAAGCAATCTAATATCTTTAAAATAAAAAAAATCTACCACTAGTTACGCAGTGTACAAAAAACTTTTTCCGTAAATTAAAGAGTGTTTATAGTCAATACTTGATTTTGACTGATTTTGTAATAATGCGCTTGAGTGCTCAATTATGTATAACAGCGATTTATATTTAATTGGAAATGTATGTATTAAGAGGCCTCACCCATGGCGACTTCTTGTAGAGTTGCCGTCGCGCGTTCGAATTGATACAACCGCAATGCGAAGAATGCTGTCGATCTTTAAGAAAGAAAGAAAAAAGGTTTACAATAACATAGAAAAAAAACAGCATACAAGAAAAATTAAGTACTTACATATACGCTTTAGTCATGATCCAAACGCGATTTAGTATCGGTATACGAATATGTAAAAACAAACCGAAGAAAGGAAATGTCATGAATGTCAGAAAAGGTCGCGAATTGAATCGATAAAGTTGGGCGTTGGTAGATATGAAGGACGTTTACAAAAGGCGCGCCTGCATCGCAACAAAAAGTCTCCGTAAACTAGGCCTCTAAACGATTTCCATACGTAAATGGCATCCAAAATCGTTTTGACTGAATGAAATAAAAAAGCAATAAATAACCGACAATATTTATGCCAGCTTCGCTAAGAAATCGACTGACTACTCCGAACACCAGAATCGATTTGAAAAAATCTTCCATTTAAGCTTTATCGATATCGGTTAAGCTCTACATTATGGACATTTTTTTTTGTCGTCATGCCTATTGAAATAAAAGTCAAGAATTTTTAATCACTTGTTACATAAACAAATAAATTCAATTTATTATAACACTGCGAGTTTTCTAAAAGTCTGAAACATGCGTTTATAGAGCGGAAATCCCTGCTTTAGCTTCAAATATATTTATGTCCATTATTAAGATATATTTACCGCAAATTTTTAATTTAAAAAATCCATGGAACTTATTGAAGTATTCATTGGCATTGTTCAAAACGATGTACCTATTGATCAACAAGTATTAGTAGTCATTTTAAATGTAGCGTAGCTTTATATATTAGATATTAGAAGAAAGAAAGAAAGAAAGAAAGAAAAAACATTTATTCGACAACACATATTACATAAAAGTAGAAACTGAACCACCAACACACAGTGACAAAATAATACTTATAAGAACTAAAAACCAAAAATACAAAACAATAAAAAAACAAGACATAACAATAATTTGTAAGAGCCCGTGTGCCGGTGTATCTGTGCACTCATACGTTCAGTGTGTTGTCAAAAAGGTGCTAGCTCAGCATGTGCTGAAGTAGATATCCCTCAGCGCTGATTTTCAGCTAGCTATTATCAATAAGTATGTGCATGTATTTTATAATTACCTAAGTGATAATGAAATATTTTTAAAATTACGTACATAATATTACCTAAATTGATTTCTCTTAAAACTGTTTACTTTTATAGTCCTCGCCAAGGATCTTGGTCCAAAATGGGGACATACGAACTTAGCTGAGATCCAAAATTATATCATGAAATGTTTTTGGGTTGAATCACCAAATTTACTATAAATTTGCTTACCTTAAATTTACATAATTTTTATTACTTATACTATTTTCTTGTCTATATTATTAAATTAAACCTATATACCTTAGTAACAGATAGAATTTCAAACAAAATTAGATAGTTCAGAAATTTGCGATTTTTTCACTCAAAATACTTTGCATTTTATTATGTAATCTTGCCATTTTATATCAAATTTTAACAAATTTTGTCTCTTGATATTAAACAATATAATTTGTCTCTTTCATCCTATTTTTGTCTATTTTGATATAAAATTTGATTTTAATGTCGTGATGTTAAGTAAAAAATCTAAAAGCACAAAAATAAAATGTTTGTAAATATTCAATATCAATCATATTTTTGTATCGTGCTTAGTGATAAGGAAAATGTGCAATGTCATAGTACTTTTAATATAATGCTTTATTATGACGAAGTGTTTTACTGATAACTTTTTTATAAGTACAAACAAGTGTTTTAAAAAATATAGAAACAAATCTTCAGATGGAATACATTCTATTTATTACACGTTACATAACATATTATAATAAAATAATAGGTATATTAATCTCTCTGCGCTTGATTTTAAATATTATTTATTCTTCCAAGTATTATCAGATAATTATCTATACTTCGTTTCAAAAACAAAGATAATTTTTGCAGGGTTCGAAGGTTATATATCAATGAAAATATAATTGATATATTCACAAAAACTGATAGGTATATCGTAGGTATATCTGATATATTATGATATATTATATCTTGTATATTATGACAAATATCCGATATATATCGAATTTATTAAGATATTGATCCTTTGAACCCTGCAAAAATTATCTTTGTTTTTGAAACGAAGTCTAGGTACATCTTTAATCTTTAACATTAATATTATTACTTATTAACCAATTTATTTCTTGCGCAATTGTAGTGTCTCTTTGTATAATTTCCCCAAAAGAGCTGCGCCACTCTCATTATACTTTTTGCAGAAGGGCTGTTTCTCCATTTCTTTTATCCAAGCTTGAGTCTTAGGGTACCTGCACAAATAAGAATCGTTAAGTACCTACATAAAAATGACGAAGCTGAGCTGACGGAAATTTACTATTGAAATTTCTCTCTTGAGTAAGAAGTTTTGGTACAGTGCACCAAAACTTCTTACCTAGAATTTTACATAATTGTAAAATCTTAAGTGATACCCAAGGGCGGATCCAGGATTTGGCCCTGGGGGTGGGGCAAGGTGCAGACGGGCAAAAATACTAAAATAATTAATATTTCAAAAATTGTGTGTTTAGCTTGCTCTGAACAGTTAGAGCGTTCAAATATCCTTAATAATAAGTGCGCGAGCAGCTTGCTGCGAGCGCTGACAAAAAAAAATATAATCGACCATGAAATATATGCAAAATTCGTAACTCTACAATGCTTCTGGGGGGGTCAGCCCCATGGTCCACCCCCTAAATCCGCTATGGTGATACCTACTGAACTAATTATGGCCAGCGTTATCTCTTACTACGTCATACTCGTCTTCTTTTCATTAAAATACCAAGAGCTCTTCATCCGATCCGAGTCAGATCACAGATCTTAGCTTTACTTACTTATTGACATCCAACGGCAATATATGAACAAGAGAAGTGATATCAGTAATAGCGGATATATCAGCAATAGTCAGCTGATCGCCTGCTAGAAACTTGCTTCGGGACAAGAACTGCTCTGTCATTGCGTAGGCCTCATCTATAGCCTTTAACTGTTTCTCATTAGGTCCATCTGCTCCCTCGATCAACATGGGGTACTGAAAACAAAATAAACAAGTTTATAGGAATATGTTAAGAAGTTTTTATTTTTTGAGTAATCCTACGCGGAACACAGTTTTTCAAATAAATTAGAAGAAAAGGTTACTTACGGTAATGCCTCTCAATCTCGGGAAAAGGATAGCCGTATCAAAAAACAGCTTTTGGTTCACATCAGCTCGTTTCTTCAGATCTTTGGGATACAACGAGTCGTCCTTTCCATATGCATCTGCTAAATACATGAGTATTGCGTGACTGGAAAAAAAAACTTTAAGTAAATAATACATTTAAGAAATCCTTAGGTTTAATATTATTATAATGTATACCTTTACCTACCTACTGAGGTCCTCAGTAGATAAAAACTACATACATTATAAGTACTTATTATTTAAATTTTAACAATCAATTTAGAGCTGTTCCAGACTATATAGGGACTTTTGATCTGCGTTATTTATAGTTTATCTGCGTCTCTTAGAGCGTTTTAGCATAGATGTGTTTGAGCCACAGTTTCATGCCATGAACCATGGGGGAGGCCTATGTCCAGCAGTGGACAAATGTGGGCTGATAATGATATTCGATATGAATCCGTCAATAAATTACAGACAGAAATCTAACGGCTACAAAATGTGCTGCGGCTACACCGGACCTCTCCATTATAGCGGTTTTACCCGCTGTGTAGCCTATGTGTTATTCCAGGGACTAAACGTTCGTTGGCAGCGGTGGGTGCATCGGCGTACCCGCTGTCCCGGCATTATGGCGTCCCGAAGGAACACCCCCAGATTTTTTTGTGGGTAAATGGGCGGTTGGCGGTATGTGGGAGTCCCACATACCGCCCCGTGTCCCCGTCGTGGGGTGATGATGCGTAACGTATTATTCCTGGGTCAAAAAAAGGGTCTAAGCTAACTCTATACCAAATTTCAGTTCAATCGGCCTACCCGTTTAGGTGTGAAAAAGTAACAAACATACACACTCAGAAACTATCGCCCTTATAATATTACTTAGAATGAAGTGTGATTGTGGGGTACCTATGCTAGATTATAATTTACCTGTCATGAATAATAAAATCGCCATCCTCGAGTACAGGAATGGAATGCAGAGGGTTTTTCTGTCGTAAAAAACAATTGTTATGAGGATAAACTCAATAAAATTACTGCGAGGTTAAACACCAAGAGAAAATGTGTATTTGCTAGAGGGATAAAGTATTTTATAAATAGACAAAGACTGGTCACCCGACTTGGAAGTTTTTTTTTATTTGACTAGTTTTTGCTTAATCTTCATCATTTTAAGCCTGTTTTAGTCAACTTTTAAGCATGAATGTACCAAGTGTATGTAGTGTAATTTGCTCCTCTGTCCCATTTATGCAAACCTAATGCCGCTTCTCCTTCATATCTGAAAGATCGTTTTAAATATCTCCATCTGTGTCATGACTTTAACTTGCGTTCTGCCCATTCACGGTTACTGACTCACACCTTACACAGATCGGAACATTTTGACAAATCGTTTACGGTACAAGCTGTCCGTTTATGGAACAATCTCCCCGTACATATTAGACATGCCAAATCTCTTGACACTTTTAAAAAGTTAGTAAAGGAACATTATCTATCTTCCCTTTTATAGATTTGCTCGCAGCTCTGTTTATTTATTGTATATAGTATATTTATTAAAATATTTATTTATATATGTATAATATTGTTTATTATACTTCACCTTTTAAATAAGTACATCTGCGTTAGTATTTATGTATTTATATATTTTATAATATGTATCTATATATTATTTATAATAATAATATGTATGTATTAATGTATTATAAACTTTCTCACATAATTATTCTGTCACTAGATTGAGATATTGCACACCGCCGTCTATTATTGTATTTACAGTCCTGTTCCATTCCCATGTTGTCTGTAAGAAATTGCCTAGTGCGATAAGACCGCCGATTGTTTACCTAGCATTAAGATATCTAGATCATTAAGCTTTTTTGTAATTGTTTGGTATGCAATAAAGTATTATTCTATTCTATTCTAATGTGATGATGGTCAAAGCAATATTTTCTCACTGGATCACAAGTCACATGTATAAAAATAATTAAACCGACCTTCAAGAATTCAGGCTTATGATTCATGCCATTGATAACATCCAGGTCGACCATTTCCACACTCGGATGGAACACCTCACAGGCCATCATCGCAGCCCTGGCTGGTGGGCTTGCGTCTAACTTGTACAGCTTCATGATTATCTGAAACCAACGAGGTATTTTCGTGTGTCGTGAGTCGTGATAACCCTGAGGACACTTTTGACTCAGTGAGGGTAGATGTAAATCTACCTTCACGGCGCCACAGGATCGTCGCCTCTCCAGTCTTCTCGTGACCACGGCTCATGTAACTGAGCCGAAACGTTGAGGTTGGTTTAATAATAATGTTTTTGTAAAATTGTTAATTTTACCAAAATCAGGACCTACCTACGCGTAAAATTAACATGAGTTCAAATCGTGAAAGTTTTACAAGGAGTAGTGTTACAAGGAGTTATTTTGTAAAAAAACAGCGCTCTTTTTATACGTATTCCTTATGCCCAAACAAGGACAAAAAGCTAAAGCCGCGTCTCCAGCTCCTGTTTTGGTTCAAACATTTAACATGAGCATGACAACATCCAAAAAAAAATTCGGCGATTTTGATGAATATTATGTTTTGTTGTACCTACGTGCTTTCCATCGGATATCGAAAGCAAAAAATATTGTTGGAGCAAACAAGAACCAAGTCAAAATCGCCGAGATTTTTTTTGGATGTTGTCATGCTCATGTTGAATGTTTGAACCAAAACAGGAGCTGGAGACGCGGCTTAAAACATACACACACATAGATATAGAGACTTGCAGTGAATAAATAAGTGCTTATAGTGCAATGATGAAAGGAGAGTGCATGCAGCGGAGATGAGAATGTTAAAGTGGATGTGTGGAGTGACAAGAATGGACAAAATCAGAAATGAGTATGTGAGGGGAAGCCTGAAAGTTGCACCAGTGACAGAGAAATTAAAGAGTGGATGATTGTCCTGGTATGGACATGTTATGCGGAGGGACGAAAATCATGTTACCAAAAAGTCCATGAATATGGTGATAGGTGGAAATCCGGGAAGGGGGCGCCCGAGAAAGGTTTGGATGAACTGTGTGGAAGAGGATATGCGTGCTAGGGGAGTGGATGCAGATATGACGGATGATAGAGCAGAATGGAGGAGAAATACGTGTTGTGCCGACCCTACCTAGTGTGGGATAAGGGCAGGAAGAAGAAGAAGAGTGCAATAAATAAGTATAAAGCTGGCTTCACACTATGGCGCTGAAAGAGAAGGAAATATTCAACACTCGAATCTGAAGTTAGCAGTTTGGTTTGCGCTAACTGTAGTAGAGGTAGTTAGTTACCTACATAAGTATACCTAAGTATTCTAAATGTGATTCTATCAATATTTTATAATCAATAATGAAAATTCAACCTTATCTTGGCAAACGAAAATCCACTTGCTATACAACTTACAACTCAAATGTTAATAATCATGACTATTCTGTTTTGTAGCACAAGAATAAATGTGGCAGTTATCTGCCTAACTATTATTTTTGCTAAGTCATTCACAATGGTCAACAAGTAGGTATTGAATGAGTAATGACACACTATTATAGAGCCGGTGAGGCAGATAACTATAGCCCAAGGTCACCATAGCATCAATGTGATAATGTGATATAATCAGTACCTACATAATATTATCTACCTATATTATCTAGATTCATTAGACGACTTGATATATATATGATAAAACATTTTGTTTGTAATTTGTTAAAATTCAGAATCACACTAATAGGTACCTATTATAAATCCGAAAGTTTGTGAGTGTGTATATTTTACCCGCAGTATTGTGTGTAGCCTGTGTTACAGTTATTCCAGGGTCTAAGCTATCCCTTTACCAAATTTCAGCTCAATCGGTCCACCCGTTTAGGCGTGAAGAAGTAACAAACATAAGCTTAGACCCTGGAATAACTGTAACATATAGGCTACACACTACACACAGTATCTACTGCGGGTAAAACCGCTGGGCGCAGCTAGTAATAAATAAACAAGGCAGCTAGTCCCTATAATTTAAAGTTCAATCACCAAGGGCTAGGCGCACGATTTAGTACCTTCCTTTATAAGTACATATTTTAAAAACTACAGAACCGATTTTGATGATTTTTTTCTGTGCCCTAGAATAAAGTAGGCTTAAATGTAACCACGGTAAAAAGATTATACAATAATTTGACTCCCTAGAAGCGGTTGAACTCAAGGTCGCGCGTGCTTGCAACAAGGTGGGTAGAGTTCGAACCGAACTGTTCGGTAGGCAGCGAAGTGCCGAAAAGGCGTTCTTTAGGCGGTTTAGGGGGGCCAAGTAGAAGCATTGTAGAATTACTACGAATTTTGCACATACCTATTTCATGGTCAAGATTATAATTTTTTCTCGGCGCTCGCAGCTAGCAGCTCGCGCACTTATTATTATGGATACCTATTTAAACTATCTAATCGTTCAGAGCGAGCTAAACACACACTTTTCGTAGGGTAAAAATTATAATATTTTTGCCCGTCTGCAAAACGTCTATTCGGCACTTCGCTTCTTCCCGATCCCTGTCGACCGCGTTGCAAACTCGCGCGACCTTGAGTTCAACCGCTTCTATCGAGTCCAATTACTGTATATCTCTTTACCGTGATGTAACTAAGGTAAGTCAATAAAAAAGAGGGTTCATAATAAGACCAGTTGCAGAAAAATTCAGAGATTACATTTATAATTGTAATATATTGCCTAAAGAATTTTGTTCAGTGCAAATTTGTAGCAGTTAGAATATTTCATGCTGACATAGGTATTTATTCGATAACCTTCTTTTAGAAGTCGGTTCAGAAAAGGGGTCATATTCGTAGTACCACCAATAACAGCACAAGCTCAATCACAAACAATCACACGATACGCAATACGCACACACAATTTCGCTATCATCATTTTAAAAAAATAAGTTTAGGAAGTGTCACTTACATTGGTCTCGTTCGAGTCACTTCACTAAACGCACTGATCGAATCAACAGGATAATCTTCTATTTAAGCGCCTACGTAGTAGCTATTCATACATTATTCTCGATCACGATCATTCGATGGCGGATGAACGATATCAATGGCTGTATGAAAAAGTAATGAGCAAATTGTTAATAACACATATAATTATTACTCTCTAGTCTCTAGTAAACAGCCAGCCATTGACACATTATTATCTTTTTATCGTGTTAGTGGCATAACACATAATAATTATTACGTATTAGACATTATATTACTACTAACTTACTATTTTATAATCATTAATATCTTACTTAATACCTATTGTATAATTAATTAATATGTTATTAATATTTAATATTATAAACGTAACAGTTCAAGTTTATAATATTAGTAAGATAGTTTATATTATTAATGCCGATATCTTTGGATATTTCTTAAATAAAATACTTATTTAAATAAAATAGCCTATGTGTTATTCCAGGGTCTAAGCTATCTCTATACCTACCTAATTTCAGCTCAATCGGTCCACCCGTTTACACACACACACACACACACACACACACACACACACAGTTACTAGAAGAGAATAAATATTCACATCGAGTCACCACTGTTATTCGATGCGAATATTTTTCTCAACCAGTTACTGTGTTACAGGATTTGGTGTGACTCGATTAGAATATACCGAAATTGGAGAACACAGATAGGTTTCATGACGTATAATAATAATCTCGGCGACCTGAAGCCTGAAACTGACACATAGAGGTACCTACCTACCGTATAGGTTGTCCCATTGATTTAGGAGAACTCTGTAGGTTGGCTACACAACCTACAATAATTGTGAATTGACTCTGTGTAAGTAGAGTAACCTGTTCTGTTGGAGCGTAAACCCTAATTATTAGGTATCTGAGATAATAATTGGGGTTTATTACGCTCCAACAAACTATAGAGATAATTTATCTCTATATCGAGAGGTGAAAGCCTATTTGGTTCACCAATGGTGATATTGAGTTATATACATATTTGGAATCAGCGAATTTTTATATATCTAATTATTAATATTATACCCTTGAACTTACTTATTGACATCCAACGGCAATACATAAACAAGAGAAGTGATATCAGTAAAAGCGGACAATTGCCAACTGATCTCCTGCTAGAAATTGAGTTCGGGATAAGAACTGTTTGCGTAGGTCTCGTCTACATCCTTTAACTGTTTCTCAGTAGGTCCGTTTGTTTCTCCTTTAAATTAATAGTGGGGTCTGAAAAAGCAAAATAAATTTGTACCAACCTGTAAAAATTAGAAAAATGTGTGGTAGAGTATTAAAATAGGTACTCTACCTTTTCTGTAAGAATTGATTTTCAAAATTGCTTGATTAATGTAACCAATTTGTTACCAGTTGAGCTACTGGACGCTCAAAAAAATTTCGTAATAGGTACCTATGTTAGAAATCAGTTTGCTATTTAATTATTAAAAATCTAAAAACTGCAGTGAACATTTTTTACCGTGGTTTTAGTTTTGAATGAAGTTGCTACTCATAAGGCTTTAAATTTTTGGAGTTGCGGTAAGATGGAAACTGCGATGTCATCGACCCATCGGGCAGGTGGTCTGCCGACGCTGCGCCTTTCTTCTCGAGGTATCCATTCTGTTAGGGACCTACTCCACCTGCTATCACCACGCCTGGGAATAAGTCCTGCCCAACTCCATAATTTGAGCCACAAAAAAGTAATGAGACATAATATTCCCACTCCCACTGACTTATGCCTTATATAATACTGCCGTGCAGAGACTAAACCGCAGTAAGTGCAAAATCGCGGTTTCGAGAAAATCGCGAAAAACGTTTTGAAGCCGTTTTTTTACGGTTATGTATAAAAATTAATTTATATTTTATTGCTATTGCAACTAGATACCTCAAAAGTATAATTTCAGCACAAAAAATAATGATAATATTTGTTTTATAATATAGAAAATAATATTTTTTTTAAATAGTGTCAGTTACTACAGGTAAATTAGTATATATTAACTAATTAAAATGCAGCAATAATACACATTACTGCAAACTTTCTGATTTTTGTATTAAATTACCAACTAATTTGCAGTATCCAGCTGAACTTACTGCATTTTAATTTTATGTCTTGAATAAATTTGTCAGCAGTATGTAATTATTTTAAAAACTATTATATGAAATGTGGCAAGTATATATGAAACATAAATAAGTTTCTATTTTTTTTTTTATTAATCTGAGTTGGATTTCAGACTTTTATAAATGCTTTCAGTCTTTTCTTGTCAGAATTTTGTCTCAAATATTGGTTTAGATAGCTATACGGTAGATGGATTATACTTTCAAATAATTATAGAATTCTAGTACAAAAATCAGACAAACCGAATTCTAAGACTTGTTGGCCCACTTCTTTATTCTTATTCAAATTATTGCAGCACTTCAAGGTTTCTCTATTACAGATGTAGCATAGCGAGGTTGTGTGTATAATTTTATGTAAGCATGTTTTTTGTTTGTAGCAGCTTTACAAACCTTTTATTTAAACGATTGTCATTTAAAATTATGTCCTAAGTTATATGTCGTATTATCATGTGAAATGACTTTGGTATTATTTAGCCACCCTATTTATTAATCTTCTATTCAATTTATTTATTTAAACACAATCTGCAGAGCCTTTCTAATACCAAAATTGGAAGAGATGGCAAAATTGCTATGAGAATGGTTTAGTCACATTATTTTATCGATTTTTTTCACAAACAACGCGTTATGGTAAAAACAACTCCGGCACGTAATTTACTCTTCTCACTATCAGATTAAGCAACACTATGAAACTTGGATTAAACTTGCATTTCCTTGATCAATCACAATTCCATTCACAGAAAACGATTTTCGTTTTTCTTCGTTATGCGTAATCAGAACGTTTTCTAGGTATTGATATTATCTATGTTAAGGGTATTCTGGCGGTTTCAGAAAATAAAAATTGAAACTGAATTGCTTCCAGATGCATCAATAAAAAAGCGGTTATCATAATATATTTGTCATCATTTTTGAGTTATAAGCAGTTTGGTGTTAATTGGCTTAGGTGTGTACCTTGAGCAGAAGGCGATTCTATTGGTATATCTAAAGTTCCTTCTAACAATCCTTGTATTTGTAGAAAAAGTTCTCCGCTTTCACTGGCCTGTGTAGTTATTTTTTCTTTAGTTTGATTTTGACTTAAGAAAACCTTTACTTTAAACACTTTGGCGTTTGTTGTGCATTTTATTTTACTAAATTAATACGAACCAAATGGTAGAACTTTTTTCCATTAGTTCAACACTATTACTCATTATGATAAAAAATCGAAACGAACTAAGATTTAATAAAAAAATATTATAATCATTTGGACATTTTAATTTATATAAATCGGACATTTTCATTATTCATCTTTATTTAACTTTTTATCCTAGCAACACCACATACGTCATGACATTGTTTATTAGCTTTTTTCTTTTACTTTTGACATTTCTTTTTATTTATATTTCATTTTAATTAAATTTCATAATCTGATATTATTATGGGGGTTTTTATAATGAGTTTGTGGGTGTGCATGTCTTATGTTATTAATAACAATTAGTATTTGTAAATCATGTAAGTTTGTCCATAATTTAATTTTTATATATATTTTTTTTAATATTTGATACAAATGATTGTTTTATCATCTTCTCAACAATATTCTTACAAATTAACAAATTTCATTTCATTTCAAGGAGTCGAAATTGTGAGATTATTCCCATTACTGACTGTTCCAGGGCTGTTTCTTGTGCATCTTTGAAGTCTGATGAGGGTAGCATTGTAATCCTAGAATTGTGTACTATCTGAGTGAATGGCTATACGCCATTAGATTTGCCGGATAAACCTGTTTGTTAAATAAAACTGTAATGTGTAATGTAAATTAAATCAAATCTAATCTGACTGACACTTTTACTACTCGACAAATCAAGGGTAGGTGCATACTAAATCGCAGTATAATCTATTACGAATGAAGTAAATTCCAGAAAAACAATCCAAAATGCCGATTAGAATGCAGCAAAATGAGTTTAAACTGCAAATTCAGTAGTAGCTATAATTTTAAATATTGCTACAAAACCAACCATACTGCAGTAAAAAAATATTTTACTGCAATTTCGTCAGTAATGTTATCAGAAAACCAAAATGCAGTATTATTTTTTTCAGTACATTATTGTGATACTGCATTTTCGTTTAATGCATCATTTTTGGTTTTTGTGTATAAAACAGTACTATGCGTTATATTGACTACGTTTACTGCACTTTAACTAGGGATACTATGGGTCACAAAAGACGTAAATGCTCTTACTGTATTTTAAATGGTGTATTGATAAATAATGCGCAAATGTGACCCGCAGTAACTTTTTTCAATCATGGTTTTTACTACCTTAAAATGTATTAAATGTTAAATGGGTTAGATTGGTGTATTCCTTATGTTGTGCGCAATAAGGTGGCATATATAACTAAAAATCGGCAAAATGTCGAATACTGCGGTTTAGTCTCTGCACGGCAGAATATGTATGTCACCGGAAAATAACAAGATTCGTAAGTTCATAAATTTCCTAAAATTTCTTAGGAAATTTATAAATTTTCGTAGGATTCCAAACAAGAGATAGATTGTATTATTTTACGCCCACATTTTCGTAAATTGATAAACTTACTGAACTCACTCGTAAAATTATAAGTGTGAATACCATAGAGCTACGAAAGTTTTGAAGTGGCCATGACCAAAAAGCGAAAACAGTTAGAGAGAGGTTAGGTTTGAACAGTGACCACAACGCGCGAGCCGAGCGAGCGAAGCGAGCGTGCCGCGGCAGCGGCCGGCGAAGCGCCAGATACGAGTTTTTTTTTTACTGAATATTTTTTATCTGTAGATGTTCAGAGACGTGGACGCGTCATGAACTCTCTGGGTATCTACAAATATAAATCATTTAAGTATCAAAAATAAACTCGTATCTGGCGCTTCGCCGGCCGCTGCCGCGGCACGCTCGCTTCGCTCGCTCGGCTCGCGCATTGTGGTCACTGTTCAAACCTAACCTAACCAACAGATTTCGGATTTTCCGGATCTATAGTTTATAGGTTGGCAAGTCTAATTGTCTAACTCTATGGTAACAAGCATTGTCACTGTCAACATCGACCAATCAGAGACCAGTGTGTTATTTTCCGTATTTTAAAAAAGCGTAAAATTAAAAACTCGTCTGTGATTGGTCGATCCATTTAGAATCGATTTATCTCGTTTGGAATCCTACGAAAGTTTATAAATTTCCTAATTTTTTTAGGAAATTTATAATCTTACGAATTTTGTTATTTTCCGGTGACATATACACATACAAACTGTGCCTAGCAGCTTTCTCCCGCTTAAGTCCTCATCTCGGAGGAAAATCGGGGTAAAATAATAATTATGTAGCACGTAATGTTTACTTCCAGGTTTCCATCTATCTATGTAACTACGGAGTTTCATCGCAATCCATTCAGTGGATTTTGTGTGTACCTATGCACAAGCATTAAATGAATAGTGTGACGTTTGCAAACATGAAAATTAAAGAGATTTTACGTGGCTATGTAAGTGTTCGTTTGTTGTCCATACGGTACGGTAAGTAAGTAGATATGATAGAACTGGGTGTTTACAGAATTATAACTCTTTTCAAATATAAAACATTTTATTGTTAATCATAAAATAAATATATTTTAATCTTTCTGCATCCAATATTTTTTTTTTTTTTTTTTTATGTGATGAAGTAGAAGACGAGCAAGACGCTCTCCTGATGTTAAGAGATAACGGCTGCCCATAATCAGTACAGTGTTACCTAGGATTTCACAATTATGTGAAATTCTAGGAGCCCTGCACCAACGCTTCTCACTCAAGAGTCATAAGATGTTAAGACTCTTTAGCCCAGTAATTTCACTAGCTACAGTGCCCTCCTACCGGAGCACAGTAATGTTTGCACATCACTGCTCAGGCGGTAGAATAACTGGCACTGTTGGGGTACCCACCTAGACGACCTCCTGCAAAGGAAGTCTACCCCCGGTAAACCAATTGTTCTGGTTTATTTGTTACGACTGCGTAATTGAAGGTGTTCTCTGTACAATTTTCCCAAAAGAGCTGCGCCACTCTCATTGTACTTTTTGCAGAAGGGCTGTTTCTCCATTTCTTTTATCCAAGCTTGAGTCTTAGGGTACCTGCGGAGAAACAAATATTTAGAGTCTAAGCTTACTTGCAGCTCATATACAAGAGAGATATATACCGCGCTTAGGTCATTTTTTGTATGAAAACAAAGTCACCAAAACATGGTGGGGTGCGGGGGATGAGTGGCTAGATTTGATTGGCTCGTTCAAGGTGACGTCACAGTTACGCCACAGATTAGGTAATATTTAGAGGCATAACATGACTTTCTAGTGATGTGGTAAAGTCGCTATATCGTATCGATAAGAAAATATAAGTTACTGTTATTCTTAAGTTTAATGAGAAAGTTCGTTGTATTGTATACGAGAGATATTTTAATATAACTTCAATTATTGTTTTATTATAGCTTAAATGTTTTCTCATCTCTATTACCTCCCAAAGTACCCGAATAAACATTTTATATGGTTTCACTAAAATATAAATAGGCCCATCGCTCGCATAAAATTTTTAGTCCTAATTTTAAAAAATTATGCGTGCGAATACGCACCCTATAAGAATAAACAATAAATGTTAGATAGCGAATTATTTGTTTTTAAAATAGTGACAAATTTAACATTATGGATTTTAAAAGCTTCGTTACACTTCTCTTATTATAAGCTTCATAATAACCATTCATGAATTAAATACCAGTATCCCTGTATAATTTTGATTAAAAACTTTTGATTTAAACCCCGATAATTTTGGTACCTTAATATACCTAATACCTACCTACTTCAAAAATTTCAATAACATTTTTGTTGATAAAATTTGTGGTGTAAATTTAAATTTGTGTCTTATCACTAGTTTATCCGGGCGTAAGAGAGAACGAGATAATGTTATACAAATTTACCAAGAAAGAATGAGACGAAAAGAAACTTGGCCATTTTTATATTGCATTTTATGTTAAACATTTTTCAATGATTATTATCGGAATAATAACTTGCCTGTGTAATAAGATTTCGTCTTTGGCGTAACTGAATGTAGCGCTAGTCTTTCCGCGCCTTTTTATTGAACAATACGGCATTTAATTATTTTTCATTAAGTATGTGAATGTCACGCTGCCAATGTCGGCCGTGGAATGAACACGAAAAAGAGGCGGAGCTACGAGCTTATGTTGATTCAGGCATATGACTTGGCGACTGTTACCTCATTTTAGCTTCCATCTCTAGCTTTATGATCTGTGTTGCAGCTTGAAGACCTTTGCGCATCACAGCTTTTTGCACTTTTATAGGTTGTCCAACTGATTTAGGAGAACTCTGTGGGTTGGCCACACAACCTACAATAATTGTGATTTGACTCTAACAGTGTAAGTAGAGTAACCTGAAACCTGTTCTGTTGGAGCATAAACCCTAATTATTATCTCTATATCGAGGTGTGAAAGCCTATTTGGTTTAAGCGACACCAAGGGCGATATTGAGTTAGGTACCTACTCATATACATATTTTGAATCAGCGAATTTTTATTTATATAGGTAGGTAATTATTATACCCTTGATCTTACTTATTGACATCCAATGGCAATATGTGAACAAGAGAAGTGATGTCAGTAATCGCGGATATATCAGCAATAGTCAGCTGATCGCCTGCTAGAAACTTGCTTCGGGACAAGAACTCTTCTGTCATTGTATAGGCCTCATCTATAGCCTTTATCTGTTTCTCATTCGGTCCATTTGCTCCTTGAACTAAAAGTGGGTACTGAAATAAACGTGACAGTTGCTTGTTAGAATAGACTATACCACTCGGCACTCTGTAGATATAATATGTTTTGAATCATTAAATTTTTTTGTTGTGGAAAATGCCTTTATTCATTCTGGTCACAGTCATACGTCGCCTGCACTAAGCGCTCATGTAAGTTTTGGAAAATGCGGTGAGCTCCCGGACACCAAGGACCTAATCTTTTAATTATTTGGTACTTACAGTAATGGCTCTCAACCTCGGGAAAAGGATAGCCGTATCAAAGAACAGTTTTTGGTTCACATCAGCTCGTTTCTTCAGATCCTTGGGATACAACGAGTCATCCTTTCCATAGGCATCTGCTAAATACATCAGTATTGCGTGACTGAAAAAAAGGCGTCATTAAGTAGAAGTAAATACAACATGCGAGTATTCACGCATGAATTCCTGAATACTCTTCTCTCTCTCTCTCTAAATTAACATCTCGATTTGCTACAAGCAATAATAATCATCATGATGATGATGATAGAAGCCATGCGACTTACCTGTCATGAATAACAAAGTCACCGTCTTCTAGTACAGGAATGGAATGCACAGGGTTTTTCTGTCGATAAAATTAAAAACATGAAGTTATTGCAAATAAACTTATTAGGTATATGTCTAATTTGTTAATTAAAAGCGAAAATAAATTTTAAATAATTGGTATAGGATAAACTGTTGTTCACATCAGTCAGAGCCTTCCGCTGGGATGCGGTCGCCGCGATCTTGTTCCATTTCGGCGATAGAATGATCTGCGAGGAGTTTTTAGTGGATCCAAGTCCCACACTCTCCCTTTTCACTCAGGAATATTGCCCACACTCCCCCTTTCGTTACTCCCGTGGCGGAAGGGACGTGTGAATTTCCCCTCCTTACAAAAAAGGATAAAATATTCGGTTGCTGCCCCTTGACCACATTATATGCCCCTTAGTTTTGGGCTTTGGGTCAATTTCCTTTTAAAACCCTCCGAATTCAGAGATCAGAGGAGAATGGATTTTATCATCCATGTCTTTTTTGCGAATCTTAACGATGCGATGGAGGGTAAGCCCACGTGAGTATAAAAATAGATTAAAACAAATACTTAAGTATACAGTTCCTGACCTTCAAGAATTCAGGTTTATGATTTAAGCCATTAATAATATCCAGTTCAATCATCTCTACATTTGGATGGAACACCTCACAGGCCATCATCGCAGCCCTGGCTGGGGGGCTCAAGTCCAACTTGTACAGTTTCATGGGCATCTGAAATCAAAGGTTTTAATTAAAAGCGAAGAACTCATAAGTATCTCACTAAGATCCCCCCATAGTTTTATATTTCGCAATTTATATATAATAATAATTAAGACCTACATTTTCCAGGTCTTGTTCAAGTCACTTCACTAAACACCTGATCTGTGCTAAGTGCTGAACACACTGATTGAATCAAATAGGATTATCTTCTATTTATAGCTAATCAGCCATTCGTATATGAATGAACGTTTTAAAGGATCACGATGATAATGATAATAATATTAGACACATGATAGTGGTATTGCCTTTCGCTTTTATGAAAATAATCTAAAACAGTCAACAATCATCGTTATCTATTGCGTTTTGGTTTCACAATAAATTGTGATTACGCTACCTACTTTTCTTTAGGCCACCTACCCAAAAATAACATAGGTAACTTTTTTTTATTATGTGCCGTGCGGCTGTGGTATCACTGCGGCCATGATTGGCCTATTGTGATCGCCGCTTATTATATGGTGAGATTGACCCGTAGGCGCGGTGCTAGAGTATACCGCTGACCCTATCAGCTTTTAGAAACTGCAGGATTTTCCTTGGTGCGTGAGCGTCGGTTTCTGCAGGGGTGAACTCCTGATGATGGATATCGTATCGTGGTTGAGAGTCGAGATATTCTCGGCAATATTAGAGGTGAGTTGTGCCGTTTTTGTTGTTATAGTTATGGAGAACACTCGCGATAGTTTTAAAAACCTTTTATTATATTAGGTACTTGGTAAGGCAAGGTAGGTACCTGCTTTTTAAAGATTTTCTCATAATACAGGTTTATTAAAAGTAGGTATTTATCCCGACTCCCCTTGCAACAGTAATAAGTACCTACCTAATTACTATCTACTATCTAGGTCACAGGTACCTACTTATTATATACTTACTAGTAAGTACCTACCTAATATTATTATGATGACACATGTGTGATATAATATTATTATATATAATATGTAGCGTTGCTATAAGTTATGAAATAAAATTGTAATAGATAAGATTTATAACTACCTACTAACTACTTATCATAACTGTAGTAGGTAATGTAAAGTAGATAGTGTCACGGTAAAGAGATATACAGTAGTTTGACTCCATAGAAACGGCCGGAATTTGGGAGTGAGTAGATGTGGGCAGATGTGGGTAGAAGTGGGTATATAATCCAGAAGCGGGTGCCACGCAGCGACGGGCGGACGTCGCGATAGTTTTTTGCAAGTATTTAGTGTAATTTACGTTATTTACTTTGGACGTATGTATACATAATATAAAAAATGGTAGCACTCCGGGAGTGCCGGCAGAAGTGAAAACTTCAATATTAACGTTGTGTTTAATTATAAGTATAAAAGTACTATCATTTATGAGGTAGAATACAATGTTTATTTATTGCGCTATCGTACACAAATATGACAATTTATATGTTGTTATTTATAATATTATATCGTTATTTATATATTACATTAAATTTTATCTCTCAGAAAAATCAACTTCCATCCATAATTTCGACGACTTTTACACCATCAACAGAGCAGCACACTCAGGCACGGTAGAAAGAGTGGGAGATACTAGTTCCTCTCCCTTCCCCTCGATCTTACGCTTTTTCGATCAGCATCACGTGACCCTGACGCGAGTTTTAAAGTTTTTACCCATACAAAAAAAAGTGCTCAGCGCCGCTAAAGAAGTTTTCACTTCAATAAATTATATAAAATGGCAAAAAATAGCATTCGATATTATGCTGTTTTTGAGGTAAGTTAGTATGAAGTTATTATAATATTTATTTTTTATTTTTAAAAGTATTCTGCTGAAGTAAGAGTGCGAGTAAGAGACCGAGTAAGAGTGCGAGTAAGAGTCCGATAAGAGTGCAAGTAAGAAACTGAGTAAGGATGCGTGTAAGTGTCCGAGTAAGAGTGCGAGTAATAGTCCGAGTAAGAGTGCGATTAAGATTCCGAGTAAGAGTGCGAGTAAAAGACCGAGTAAGAGTGCGGATAAGAGTAAGATTCTGAGTAAGAGTTCGAGTAAGAGTTTGAGTAAGAGTCCGAGTAAGAGTCCGAGTAAGAGTGCGAGTAAGAGTTTGAGTAAGAGTGCGAGTAAGAGTCCAAGTCTTGTCTCTTGTCTTGTCTTGTCTCGTCTCTTGTCTTGTCTCTTGTCTTGTCTCTTGTCTTGTCTCTTGTCTTGTCTCTTGTCTTGTCTCTTGTCTTGTCTCTTGTCTTGTCTCTTGTCTTGTCTCTTGTCTTGTCTCAACAAGTCACCAAAACATGGTGGGGTGCGGGGGATGGGTGGCTAGATTTGATTGGCTCGTTCAAGGTGACGTTACAGTTACGCCACAGATTATGTAATAGTTAGAGGCATAACATGACTTTCTAGTGATGTGGTAAAGTCGCTATATCGTATCGATAAGAAAATATAAGTTACTGTTATTCTTAAGTTTAATGAGAAAGTTCGTTGTATTGTATACGAGAGATATTTTAATATAACTTCAATTGAAAAATGAAAAAAAAAAATGAAAAAATATTTATTTCAGCAATAGGTACAAATAAAACTTAACAATAGTTTAAACATTTTTATGCTGTGAGGTGTGTTAGTACTTACTTAACTAATGACCCCCACACTAGGCACAGCCTGTATCGTGGAGGTCTTGATAGAGTTACCTGAGATGAATTAAGGGCGTACAATCCTTTATTTTTATGTAATTAATTGAATATAAAGTAAATTGAATATAAAGTTATGGTAAGGTAGAAATGTTATGAACGTAGTTAATGTTTATAATATATATACATATTCATTGTTAGTAAATACGAGAAGTGACATAGTGTTAATTAGAGGAAAATTTAAATGGTTACAAATCCAGGAAGGTTACAAGTAGACCAACAAAACTTAGTTAACGATTACAAGCAGATTTTCAGTTTCTACATAGGATAGACTCAATAACCACTGTTGTACTATTTGCTTTGCTTGTCGGACTGGTGCAGTTTTAAGGCTAGTGTCATTACAATTTTTAATAACTTGGTTGTAAATGCGGGTTCTGATAAATTCACCAAAACGATGACCAAATTTAGTTTTGGCAGTAGGATTTGGAAGCCTGTATATTCTGCGTTTTAACATGGATTTGTGGATTTCAGACGATATGGTTGTCTTGTGCACTGACAGAAACAGTTTTAGAATGAAAAGCTGGCGGACATTTAACACTTTACTTTCTCTGTACACATCTTCAGTTGGGTACCTGCGCGGCCGTTTTAGCATAATATTCAGAACAGAACGCTGAGCTCTTTCTGTTTCTATTAAAATGGTTTTTGCCGCAGATCCCCAACAGGAGATGCAGTACATAATCAGGGACTGACAAAGTGCAAAGTAAACAGACCTGAGAGTGTTGAAACATGTTACGTTACGAAGTTGCCTCATGATGTTGATAATTTTTCTGACTCGGCCAGACAGAGTGTGGACGTGCGATTTAAAATTAAGATTTTCATCTAAGACCACACCCAGGTACTTGATCTCTTTTACTCTTGTAAGAGCTTCGCATTGACAATCTGCACTGAGTACACCGCAGGTGTGGATTTTAATTTTGGTTGGGGCTCTACTTGGGGCAGATGTAGATGTCTATTATTGTTTTATTATAGCTTAAATGTTTTCTCATCTCTATTACCTCCCAAAGTACCCGAATAAACATTTTATATGGTTTCACTAAAATATAAATAGGTCCATCGCTCGCATAAAATTTTTAGTCCTAATTTTAAAAAATTATGCGTGCGAATACGCACCCTATATGGGTCAGGCTCAAAATTATCTACCATTTCGATAAAACTTGCTGTCTGCAGACTTTGACTCAAAAAATAAAATAGAATTAAGACATCTAGTTTTTCATTATAATTTAAAAAAATAACGTTATCTTCTCGAAATACTTGGGTATTTTTCATTGAAGTATATTCCAACTAAAACAATTTCAAAAAATTAAAATGAAAAAAGCCCTACTTTTTCTCCCATACAATTTGTTGGTGTCTGCATGCGCCCAATTGTTACAAATCATGATAAATATATTTTTTAGATCACTATAATTTATTTTTGTCGCTTATACGAGTATCTTGTTCTATAGATGTTAGCCGACATTGTCATACGAAAATAACTACAATTAGTTAAACCGTATTGTTTTAATTACCAAAAGTAAAGGTGTCCCCAATTTAATTCCATTGTGATACTACAGTTGTGCGACACGATATTTCTAGGATTTATTGATATTCTACCATGAACAACTAATTTATCTTTAAGTAGCAACACTGAACCTGTCAAATTTGACAGTTTTTTAACGATTCCGCTATTTTTTCTTTGTTTAATTTGGAAGATCGTGCGAAAGGTGTGGTGTGTCGTAAAAAACTTGCAAGGTTAGTTCATTTGTATTGTGGTTATTTGAATAGATATTTGGATTTTTAGCTTTAAATCATGTAAACTAATTGTTTCTTTGTTCAAATATACCAGTATTTAAAAGCTAGGTGTAGTAATTTAGGTGTTATGATTTTTTTAAGGTTAAATCTTGCTGAAATTTTGTTCCATTGTGCGACGTTGTGACACGAATTGTGCAACGTGTCACAACGGAAATTATAAAGCTTGGTTTACAATATTACATTTTAATTATTTTTTTTTTTATCCTAGTAAAAAATATATTATAAAGTTTTATATTTTTTTTTATAAACTAATAATAAATTAATATTTTAGATGCCTATGTCTGCGGCAGAACGCTGTCGCAGATATCGTGAAAAACTAAAAGAGAACAATCCTGCCAAATTTGAAGAATTAAAAAAGAAGAACGCCGAGAGAACCAAAAAAAATAAAGTTAAAATTGCTGATTTAAATGAAGTAGAAAAAAAGGCGTTGAGAAAACAATGGCGTGATGCTAAACGAAATCAAAAAGAAAAATATGAAGTTTTGCCTGCTAAGACTACAACCAATAAACAATGTTGTAAATTTCGTACTAAATTGCTACTCAAAAATAAAATCTTAAAAGCGAAAATTCAACGCTTGCTAGTCAGACATACCTTCAGAAGACTTTATTTTTATTTAAAAACATTTTTTTTGTGGCAGTCATATGTACAAGGCTTTACAAATTCCGTTGTAACACTTTATTTCCTTTGTGCTACATTCCGTTGTGATCTCTGTTGTGCAACTGGTAGATAATTTTGAGCCTGACCCGTATAAGAATAAACAATAAATGTTAGATAGCGAATTATTTGTTTTTAAATTAGTGACAAATTTAACATTATGTATTTTAAAAGCTTCGTTACACTTCTCTTATTATAAGCTTCATAATAACCATTCATGAATTAAATACCAGTAACCCTGTATAATATTAAACCCCTACCTACTTCAAAAATTTCAATACCTAACATTTTTGTCGATAAAATTTGTGGTGTAAATTTAAATTTGTGTCTTATCACTAGTTTATCCGGGCGTAAGAGAGAACGAGATAATGTTATACAAATTTACCAAGAAAGAATGAGACGAAAAGAAACTTGGCCATTTTTATATTGCATTTTATATTAAACATTTTTCAATGATTATTATCGGAATAATAACTTGCCTGTGCAATAAGATTTCGTCTTTTGCGTAACTGGATGTAGCGCTAGTCTTTCCGTGCCATTTTATTGAACAATACGGCATTTTTAATAATTATTTTTCATTAAGTATGTGAATGTCACGCTGTCAATGTCGGCCGTGGAATGAACACGAAAAAGAGGCGGAGCTACGAGCTTATGTTGATTCAGGCATATGACTTGGCGACTGTTACCTCATTTTAGCTTCCATCTCTAGCTTTATGATCTGTGTCTAAAACTATACACTGGCAAATATACTATCTCGTTTTTTAATTCCCGTGGCATAAGCGATGATTTTAAATAAGAAAAAGTGTTATGTCAGTTGTGTCAACTGACTCGCGAAGTTAAAAAAAAACTGACAACTGTCAATATGACATTTATTGATTATTGATATTGTGATTGTGAGATTTTCTCTCCTTTATTTAATTTTACTGTAATTATTTTTTAATAAATGTTCGTTAAATAAGGTAAAATGTGTATAGAAAAGTAATTTTTCCGTGATTTTCAATATTGGTGTTTTACACTTGGTGTACTTAACAGTTAAAAATGTGGAGATCTTTCCGAAGATTTACACCGTTAGTAAGCATCTCTATATTCAGTCATGACCAGTCTACATACGATGTTGATCAGCTAAACACAGTTTTGCCAGATGTTCCTAAAACTGGTTGGGACAGAGTGAAGAAAATGTACACTAAAGAGTAAGTTATAATAATACATACCTAACCTCAAATTAAACTAAGGGGTAAGAAAGTTAATAGAGAACCTAATTCCCTCTAACTTCCCAAAGAATTTCCTTTATATTTATTATTGTATTAAAAAAATATAATATAATCTTTTTTTTAAAGCTAAAAGGTACAAAGACAAGTAAGTTGCTCTCCTGATAGAGATAAAGCTGCCCATAATCACTACAGTGCAACATAGTTAATTTCAGGGCTACCTTACCAAATATCAGCTGCCATCATGGTAAAAGATATAAGTGTAATTTAAAAAAAACTTTTTATAAACAGGCTTTTATTATTATTATTACCATCTCACCAAAGTACTCGTCAAGATCAATTAGAAACCGGGAAATGGGTCAAATATAACTTGCAAGATTTGATTACAGACAGGCAACGGACAGGTGAAAGTATATAACACATGCATTACCTACCTACATTGTGTAGTAATTATGTTCATTTTGACCTATGATATTAATGTTGCTCATTATTTTTAACCCCCAACGCCAAAACGACGGGGTGTTATAAGTTTGACGTGTCTGTCTGTGTGTGTGTCTGTCTGTGGCATCGTAGCTCCCGAATGGATGATTGGATTTTGATTTAGTTTTTTTATTGAAAGTAGAGTTAGTCGAGAGTGTTCTTAGCTATGTTTGGTGGAAATCGGTCCAAGATGGCCGCCGCTACAAAATGGCGGATTACTTTTTTCTCCACGACCCCCCCAATATGGGTAGCAAATGAAAGGGCTTGACTAGTAGAATACAACCCACTATATAAAATTTAAAATCAAAGATGGCCGCCACCACAAAATGGTGAATTACATATTGCGTTGGGGGTTTTTTAAATTTTTAATTTAATTCACTTGTAACAAAACATATTATGTACAGATCTCCTGTTTTGTTCTGTGATATACTTATTATGATTATTTTCCCATTAGGTTCTTATTGTTTGATTTATTTCAGTGAATTTGATCAACTATCTTTAGAACTACACCATGTTAGCCAGTCAGCGATGGCAGGATTCTTTGTTGGAGCTTGCATAGGAGGTTTTGTGCAGTCAAGGAATGCTTATTTGTACTTCATTGAAAATAACCAAGCTACTATATTTAAGTCTACTATGCAAGCTAAGGTAAATAAAACAATTATGTTTCTTTTCACTGTAGGTATAAAAAAAGTGTGACTGATTTACTATGCAGCTCTAACAGCTGAACAGTTTAGGTTGATAAATATTATGGTACACAAATCCGATAGGGAACAGAACCGAAGACTGAATTGTCAAAAATGTATTAAGTTGATATGACGTAATACATAATTTAATACATTGTTGACAATTCTTCGGTTTGGTTCCTTGACAAATAGGTAAATAGCCCTGGACATCTATGACGAAAGATTTCTTAATGGGAGCAAGATAGAGTTATTACACTTTAAACTTCCACAATCCCAACTCATGTAAAATTTTATTAATCTGGACTTATCGTAATATTATGTTAGTTTTACAAAAAACATTAAAATTAATAATATATTAAAAATGGACATGACATAGATGGACATGGACATGGATTATAATACCTATATATATTAAAAATGAACTTAATGAATACAGGGACACACAGGCTGAGTGAAAAGTGTTGAATTTGCTCACTCGCCCCAGTACCGTGTATTCGTCTACAGCCCCTACTATCAGTCATATATCCGATAGACACACTCCAACTAATATGTAAAAACCTAAATGAATAATACTTAATATTGTTAACCCAAATTTGCCATTTATTTTTCAGAAAAAGCTTCAAGATGCCGTCACCATAGCATTTGCAAAAGGAGCACTCCGATGGGGGTGGAGATTAAGTGCTTTCTCTGGATTGTTTAGGTATTTTAACTTTCTAATGCTATTATAATTAATAATTTTAATCCCACCAAAAACATTCTGTAAAAAACTAGCCAAGTCTCGATGGAGCTGCTTGTTTATCTCTAAAAGGTAATGAAATCTAGACAAAGTTGTGCCAAGTATAAGGTTCCTTACTGCGATTTCTTTATTATTATAGTTAATGTTGTGTGACTTGGCCGTTGAAGGGTACACAAGGGTACAAAACCAGATGCTCCATGACACTTGGATCGCCTAAACATAAGTATTATTGAAATACGCAGCTTTATCAAGCCTACAATTGACTGGTTATCCAATCAACGTTTTCCAAGTGGAAATTTTCTATCGTGAATGGGTAGCGGACAGATTGGTGCAATAGTGTCATGGAGCACCTGGTATAATACCCTTGTGTACCCTTCAATGGCCAAGTCACACAACATTAACTATAATAATAAAGAAATCGCAGTAAGGAACCTTATACTTGGCACGACTTTGTCTAGATTTCATTACTTTTTAGAGATGAGCAGCTCCATCGAGACTTGGCTAGTTTTTTACAGAATGTTTTTGGTGGGATTTCACTTATTTTTGTAGAAACGCTATATTATAAGGTTATCAGAAATACAAACCGTAAGCGCGTTTTAAAATACAGTCAGCGCCATTTAGATACGTGTGCGTTCACTCTTAGTCCAATGCATCATAATATTATACCGGGAAGTGGGCCTAATTAAACTTGCAAGATTTAATCACAGACAGACAGACCGACAGGTGAAAGTAAACAAAAGCTTGTAAAGGCGGTATGTCGATCTCTTCTAATAGTTTGGTTGGGCTCTTATTTTAGTTGGCCACGCTAGATATCGCCTGATCATAACTGACGATTTACGACACATATACACACTCACATATACATTTACTATGCCTTAAATATATTTTAAATTAATAAGTTGGATATTACACAATTTTAACCATTGACTGCAAATGTAACTTTGTAATCCTATACATTTATATGAGATTACAAAGTTATTTATGCAGATGAATTATCTCGAAAACTAGACCGAAATTGCATGTTTTTTTAGTTTTCCTATGGCTTAAACAATAAATTCTAAGTATGTACCAAATTTCAGCTCTCTGAGTTTATGGGAAGTACTAGTTCTATTTTGATGATCATGAGTGAGTGAGTGTCGAAAATGCGAAACTTTGCTTTCGCTTAACTTCGGAACTTAATGACCTACAGACTTGAAATTTTGGATTTTAAGTATGTAATTATAGCTTACTGGATGTCGAAAATTTCTGTGTTCTGGTCTTATCCAGAGGTTCTCAAATAGGGGCCTGAAAATGCGACGAAATGGTTTCTGTAAAGATGGTATGGTATGGTATGGTATGGTATGGTATGGTATGGTATGGTATGGTACGGCAGTGCTTGCTTCGCGCTCGACTTGGCGGGGGCACTACCGTGCCCCCAGATAATAATGTTTGATGGCTGTTATAACTGTTATTACTAAGGTTTCAGACAGTTAACAACCTTTGCAGCTCATGCTTAGAGCTTGTTATATAGAATAGTGTTATTGTGCTAATTGCCCTACATTGTGCGGATCTCTATGTATTTAAACAGCTTTACTGTTTAAGAGTACCTACTTTAACAAATTAAGTGGATATGAATCATTTAAAAACATACTGTTACTAGATGCGCCCAGCCCTTGATGGCCTGGCTACGTCGCAAAATGTCCCTTTCTCAAAATGTCCCTCGTTCGCAAATGGTCCCTTTCGCAAAATGTCCCTTTCGCAAATGGTCCCTTTCGCAAAATGTCCCTTTCGCAAACGGTCCCTTTCGCAAAATGTCCCTTTCGCAAATGGTCCCTTTCTCAAAATGTCCCTTTCGCAAATGGTCCCTTTCTCAAAATGTCCCTCGTTCGCAAATGGTCCCTTTCTCAAAATGTCCCTTTTGTCTGTAAGCTCGCTGGATGCAAAAATGACCCTTATGCAAATTTTCCATTTCAGATAAAAAAAAATGTTTTATATAAATTAAAAGCCAATAATAATAATATGAGCGAAATTGTGCTCTTAACTTATAATATAGTGAAACAATATACAAATTACCATTTTAATTACAATATTATAATACCTTTAACCTATCGATATACGAGTTGGTCGACCTAGGCGTACTTTCCTTGACCAAATAAATGTGGTTCTAAGGAAAGGCCAGGTCAAGAGTACCAAGAACCGGCGAGCGTGCATGAAGAATGTGATGAAAGTTGAGGAAACGAAAGAGGTGTGTCAGCATCGTATCAAGTGGAGGGAAATAGTCTCTGCCTACCCCAACGGGAACCAGGCGTGATTGTATGTATGTAACTTATCGATATTTAATCAGTTTCGATTAACCAAGTAACACTATGGCAATTATGGTAGGTTTTTTATAACTAGGTACTAGGCATCCAGAAACTATAAGAGGTGTTTTCATATTATATAAATAAAATTTATTTATTAAATTGTTTCCTAAATTTCGAATTTAGCCTGCATTTAAATTATAATTTAATTTATATGATTTTTTAAATCTTTACCCAATTTTAAATTTGAAGACCTCTTAAAATTTCTGAACGCCTAGTACATAGTATCTCATAAGTTATAAATAAAACCTTACCTAGATTGTTATAGAGTAACTTGGTTAATTGAAACTGATTAAATATTGATAAGTGAAAGGTATATTATAATTAAAATGGTAATTTGTATATGTTTTACTAATTTAAGAGAATCGTCCATCGTTCATTTTAACAATTTAAGAGTCTCTATTTTACTCATTATTATTTGTTTTTAATTTATATAGGTATTCATATAAAACATTTTTTTTATCTGAAATGGAAAATTTGCATAAGGGTCATTTTTGCATCCAGCGAGCTTACAGACAAAAGGGACATTTTGCGAAAGGGACCATTTGCGAACGAGGGACATTTTGAGAAAGGGACCATTTGCGAAAGGGACATTTTGAGAAAGGGACCATTTGCGAAAGGGCCATTTTGCGAAAGGGACCGTTTGCGAAAGGGACATTTTGCGAAAGGGACCATTTGCGAAAGGGACATTTTGCGAAAGGGACCATTTGCGAAAGGGACATTTTGCGAAAGGGACCATTTGCGAACGAGGGACATTTTGAGAAAGGGACATTTTGCGACGTAGCCGATGGCCTTACCTAGCGGGTTTATCTGCTGTACTGTAGCTTATGTGTTATTCCGCTATATCTATACCAGATTTCAGCTCAATGGGTCCACGCATTTAGGTGTGAAAGAGTAACAAACATGCATCCAGACGTCCATACATTCTTACAAACTTTCACGTTAGTAAGATTTATTAACCTTTTGACCGCCAAAGTCACCTATTATATACTTGCGGGTCCTGTACGCCAACGACGTCTATAGACGACAAAAAACCCAGTCTTAATAAAATGAAATAAAAATATTTATCGACTCTTGGCAACACTAGTTCTTTCGTAGGTATTTTTGAAGTGAAAACTTCTTTAGCGGCGCTGAGCACTTTTTTGTATGGGTAAAAACTTTAAAACTCGCGTCAGGGTCGTAGTCGTAGGCGTGATGCTGATCGAAAAAGCGTAAGATCGAGGGGAAGGGAGAGGAACTAGTATCTCCCACTCTTTCTACCGTGCCTGAGTGTGCTGCTCTGTTGATGGTGTAAAAGTCGTCGAAATTATGGATGGAAGTGGATTTTTCTGAGAGATAAAATTTAATGTAATATATAAATAACGATATAATATTATAAATAACAACATATAAATTGTCATATGTGTGTACGATAGCGCAATAAATAAACATTGTATTCTACCTCATAAATGATAGTACTTTTATACTTATAATTAAACACAACGTTAATATTGAAGTTTTCACTTCTGCCGGCACTCCCGGAGTGCTACCTTTTTTTTATAATTGTGCCTTGGCGCACAGGGCACGAAAATGCGTTTGTGCCGTGGCGTTCAAAAGGTTAATCATACAACCATTTACTTCTTCATGTTATTTATTCTTACTTTTACTAACTACTATAATAAGTTATAGTTGGGGTGCGGGCCAGGGGCATAAGTAGATATTAAAATACGTTGTGTTGGTAGGCTCCACACGTTTATTATTCACACTTTAGTACTTTTATGTTCACATTAACCACAACTACAATTATAGGTTTGTTTACAAATGGGTTCGGGAAGAAGTACTTATATCTAACACACAAAACTTTTTACACGTAATACTTTCAAAAGACTTAAATTTTACTTGTTTTACACAACGTTAAGACTCATAATATTACAGAGAATAATTTCACGCGCGTCTCTGTTATTTAAAGCGTGTTATCGCTTCGGAAGCGGGATTGCGACTGACTAATTTTTGGCAGGAGGTCCGAGACTTTGCAGAAATGGAGTCGGCGAGCGCGAACCGGTTCGAACTGGTTAATGTTGCCAGGATCGTACAAAACTGTGCAATCGTGCAATCTTTTTTCTACGCGTACTTCTCTATTTCCTTGTTCGGACCGTTTTGGGTTGCCAGTAATGGGCGTAAAACTGCACGACTTTTGCCAAAATCTGCACAGTGTGCAATTTGTGTTTTGTTGCTCTCTCTAATGTATAGATTTAGCGAGGGACACAAAAAAAGGGATAAAAGCCACTACTAAATTACTAAAAAAGGGATGAACATCACGACGCTGTAACTAAATACAAAAGGATGGTGATTTTCTCGAAGAAAACTACTGAAATATCTCTCTTTCTATAATAATATGTTACAGTCTCCCCCTCTAACCCGAATATATCGCCCTCGAATCAGGGTTAGTATTTACGCGGCCTACCTCGCCTACGCTTTTCCTGAATCGGAACTTCGGCATCTCCTACAAACGGAGTCAACACTGACACATGGTATTTACCTAAAATACCCTTATCACGACAACGTTCTAACATGTATGTGGTCTCACTTACAATGTCTCGTATCCGGTAAGGCCCATCACGACGGGGAATCAATTTCGGAGTTTGCCCGCGGCCGGTGTCGTTAACTCCCTGGGTTTTCAACAAAACCAAATCACCTACCTGGTAATCAGGCGCGGGTCTACGATGTTCATCAGCGTATTTGTTCCGGCGCGCCTGGGCTTCTTCGTGGACATCTCTTGCGCCGAGCAAAGCTGTTGTTAATCTCTTCAAATACTGAGAGATTGATGTCGCTACACAGTCATTTTCTATAATAGACCTCATATCCGAAAGGACATCAGCTGGGGCTTGAAGTTCTCGGCCAAACATAAGGAATGCGGGAGAGTAACCTGTGCTGCTTGTTGTTGCCGAATTCATTGCGAAGCGAATAGCGCCCAAATGCGTATCCCACGTGTTGTGATCTTGTCCAACCAACACTGCGAGGGTTTCAAATCACGATTTTTCCGTTCTACCGGGTTCGCTTCGGGATGATACACTGGCGTCAAAGACTGAGATATTCCAAAAGAATGACATACCTGTTGCATAACTCCGCTGATGAATTGTACGCCATTATCGCTTATAACTCGCCGTGGAACTCCGAACCTCAAGAACACTTCGGAAATTAAGATTTTGGCGCACTCTTCACTTGTAGCTTGTGAAAGAGCAAATAGCTCTACCCACTTTGTGCACGTATCTTCTAGGATTAATATCCACTTGTTACCATTAGCGGTTTCCGGAAGAGGCCCAAACAAGTCTACTGCTAGTACTTCAAACCGACGGGTTGCAGCTGGTGTTTGCAAAAGTCCGGCTGGTTTCCTCGTGTCTACCTTGTATCTTTGACATGATACGCAGTTTTTAATGTATTCAGACACAGACGCTCGCATATTAGGCCAATAATACTTACCTGCGATTCGGTTCAGCGTACGCTCGACACCAAAATGCCCCGCCGTCGGTGCATCATGATACTCGATTAGTACGCTGTTACGTTCATGATCCGGAACCACTAAGCTGGCATCGTCATTTTCCTCGTTCTCAGGACAATAACGGTAAAGAACACTATCAGTCATTACATACCCTCTATCTGACCACAGTCTCCCCCTAAAGGGATCGTCAGATTCCATAGCCTCGATAATCTTTCGAACATCGGGATCCTTCATCTGGTTCTCTCGAACGTCCGTAGGGCTACGGGAAGGTAGGTCTACTGTAGCGAGACGAAGGTCACAATCCTGACCATCTGCACATGTCGGTCTCGATAAAGTGTCTGCTAATACATTAGCTTTACCTGGAGTGTACTCGATTTTCAAATTGTATTCCTGGAGACTCAGCGCCCACCTGGCTAGTCGTCCGCTAGGGGAGCGCATGCTCATCAACCACCTGAGCGGTTGATGGTCAGATTTGACGATCACGGTGGCTCCGTCAATGTACCCTCTAAATTTAGCCACTGCCCAAACGACCGCCAAGGCTTCCCTTTCCGTGGTGCTATAATTCCTCTCGGCGGCTGTCAGCAACCGGCTAGCGTATTCAATGGGATGCTCGTCGGTTCCCTCCCCCTGGAGTAAGGCCGCTCCGAGAGCATAACCGCTGCTATCAGTACGAAGAACGAAAGGTTGGTTTTCATCGGCTTGTCTCAGAATCGGAGCAGAAGAGAGGAGTTCCTTCAACTGTTCGAATGCCGCTTGTTGTTCAGTACCCCATTGCCATCTACTTACCTTCTTCAGTAGGTTGGTTAAAGGCCGTGCGATTTCCGCGTATCCTGGTATGAACCTCCTAAACCAACTAGTCGTCTGAAGAAAGCATTGCAGGTGTTTGAGATTCTGTGGGGGAAGCATGGCTAGAATAGCATCAGTCTTACCTGGGTCCATGTGAATACCTCCAGGCACGATGACATGTCCTAGAAATCTCACAGAGTCTTTCGCAAAAAATGTCTTTTCACGGTTCACCCTGAGCTTGAACATAGCTAGACGGTCGAAAACCACTTTTAAGTCTTGAAGATGTTGTTCGAATGTCTCCGACAAAACAATTAAATCATCTAGGTATCCCCACAAGGTTACTCCCTTTAGGTTGGACTTAAACCTATCAATTAATCGCTGGAAAGTAGCTCCGGAGTTACGCAAACCCATTGGCATACGTTTAAAACGAAAAGTGCCCACAGGTGAAATAAACGCAGTCTTGTCCCTGTCATCTGGATGAACACTTACGTGAAAGTAGCCTGATCGGAGATCCAATGTCGTCATATAATTCGTTCTCTTTGCAGCGTGCAGGATGTCTTCCATCCTGGGCAATGGATAACGGTCTGGTTCCGTTACCGCATTGAGTTTCCTATAATCAATACATAAGCGCATACCTCCGTCCTTCTTCGGGACGAGTACGACGTTGGTGGCCCACGGTGACTCGCATTCTTCTATTATATCTGCATCTAATAGCTTTTCCAGTTCCTTTTTCAAGGCTTCCTTCTTAGTCTGAGGTAACCTATACGGTTGACAAGCTATGGGTTCCTGATCGTCACTTACTTTAATCCTGTGGACCGCAAACTCTGTTGCCGGTCCTTCGATGGCGAAACGGTCGGTATGTTCTAAAATAAACTCGTTAAGTACTGATCTCTGCTCGGGAGTCAGTTTTTGACCTTCGTCTGACCTCAAGCTATAAAGCTCAACATCAGCGTGCATCAGGCCTGCATCTTCAGCCATCACGTAGGTTTGTACAAATGTGTACTTACATGCGGGCGCATCGGAAAAATACCATATTCCTCTAGGAACATCTAAGACTATACCTAAACTTATAATAAAGTCTCTACCTAATAAAGTCCTAGGATTCATTTCCGGCAATATAATAAAATCTGTAGGAGTGGATCGGCCCATAATGGTAACATCTACCCTAGCAGTGAGTACATCTTGCTCTCGTCGTGAGCCGTCGGCTAACGTGATTGTGCTTTTGGTAGGTACAAATTGCACTCCGTGTGTAGATAAAACTTTATGTAAGGCCGGACTGGCCAAACTGTGTGATGCACCGGTATCAAGTGTTGCGACGCCCTGTTTACCTAAAATCGAAATGTCTACCATAGGGTGCGATACATCTACGGTACATAACGTGTTTAATTTTATGTCACGGATCACATTCGCATTTTTAGTCGCTAAAGGGTTAACATCATCGACGTGCAACGTGTTAAAATGTATTACGTTACGCACGTTTGTATTATTATCGGGAGGCAAAGGGTTAAAAATTTCGGCAGACGACGTGTTAACATTTCCACTACATACGTATGTATTTTCGGCAGTCGAAGGGTTACATATACCGGCAGGGGACGTGTTAACATCACCCATGGCATGTCGTGGAATATTTTTATACTCGATATGCACAGTGTTAAAATCAGCTGATTTCGCAGATTGTGATTCGTTTGTTTTGCAATTACTACAACGGGACCTTATAACGCCGGGTTGTCCGCAACCATAGCAACGCAATGTGGAAGCGTCAGAGTTTGTCACGGCACGAGTGTTATTATTATTACTAGTATTCGGATTGTCTACTTTTCCAGAATTACTAGAAATTTGTTGTTTCGTGCCGGCTTTCCGGCACTCCGCAACACTATGCCCAAATACGTGACAATAAGTACATCGCGGCCTATTGTTACTACGCTTCGACTTACTATTCTCTACGGGAGCACGGTATGCAGTATTCGTTTTAGAGAGCGATATATTCGAGTTGGAATCCACATTAGAGAGATGGCTAGTTTTAGTTCCTATCTTAGTAATTGGCTCGCTTACCCCGATTTCTGCAATCGTCTCTTCTACTGACCTCGCCTTGAGTATTAAGGCATCCATGCTCGTAACAGAGTCGCGCGGTAGACGTTTACGGATACGTCTATGTAAAAGACCGTATACTATATCTAATTGCACACACTCAGACAGGCCATATGGTAGCTTAGATATTAAGCTCCGCACTCGCGTGATTATTATTTCCGCGCGTTCACTACACTGTTCCGTTGCGAAGATTTCTTTGAAAATCTTGTAAGCGGGGCGCGGGGCGCCGTACATGCCCCGTAGAGCTGCCACCGCCTCAACCCACGTCGCCGTCGTCGCCTTGACGCCTTGCCACCACACGGCGGCATCACCCGTCAGTAACATCGGCAGACCCTTCAGCGCGTGGTAGTCGGACACATTAGTGCAATCCTTGAATGTCTCTACGGCGTCCAGGAACGCTTCCAATATCTCCGCGCTGTCCTTCTCGTCGGCGGCGCCGCTGAATCGGGCCGTGCACTTCGCGAAGGAGCCCGCGTGATGCGCGTAGAGTGACGGGGACGCGGCGGGCGCGCCGGCGTCGGCGCCGCTCGCGTCCGGGCACGGCGTACGTCTGATCGGCGTCGATGCGGAGTACGCGTGCATGTTGGACACAAGACTTTCTATGAGAGCCTTGTTCGCCTCGGCTTGAGTTCTCGCGATGTTTGTGAAGATGGACGATAATTGCTCTTCCGACATCGTAATCACGTTCGTCGCGCCACCCGCCAAGGTTGGCGTGTCGACGACGGTGTCGATGGGCTCGTCGCTGTCTCCTCCCTCGCTGTTGTTCCGCGTATTATATTTACTGCGCGGCATATCTCTCGCCGGTGTTGAGTCGCTGGTCACCGCGTACGAGACGTACTGCGCGTTGTAGTGTGTAGGTATTTAGCTTCTCGCCCCACGTTGGGCGCCACTATAATAAGTTATAGTTGGGGTGCGGGCCAGGGGCATAAGTAGATATTAAAATACGTTGTGTTGGTAGGCTCCACACGTTTATTATTCACACTTTAGTACTTTTATGTTCACATTAACCACAACTACAATTATAGGTTTGTTTACAAATGGGTTCGGGAAGAAGTACTTATATCTAACACACAAAACTTTTTACACGTAATACTTTCAAAAGACTTAAATTTTACTTGTTTTACACAACGTTAAGACTCATAATATTACAGAGAATAATTTCACGCGCGTCTCTGTTATTTAAAGCGTGTTATCGCTTCGGAAGCGGGATTGCGACTGACTAATTTTTGGCAGGAGGTCCGAGACTTTGCAGAAATGGAGTCGGCGAGCGCGAACCGGTTCGAACTGGTTAATGTTGCCAGGATCGTACAAAACTGTGCAATCGTGCAATCTTTTTTCTACGCGTACTTCTCTATTTCCTTGTTCGGACCGTTTTGGGTTGCCAGTAATGGGCGTAAAACTGCACGACTTTTGCCAAAATCTGCACAGTGTGCAATTTGTGTTTTGTTGCTCTCTCTAATGTATAGATTTAGCGAGGGACACAAAAAAAGGGATAAAAGCCACTACTAAATTACTAAAAAAGGGATGAACATCACGACGCTGTAACTAAATACAAAAGGATGGTGATTTTCTCGAAGAAAACTACTGAAATATCTCTCTTTCTATAATAATATGTTACACTACTTATTACTTACTAGATGTGCCTAGCAGTTTTACTCACTGTACTGTCTGCCTATGTGTGTTTTTCCAGGGTCTAAGCTATCTCTATACCAAATTTTAGCTTAATCGGTTCACCTGTTTAGGCGTGAAGAAGTAACAAACATTCACACTCTTAAACTTTTGCATTTATGATATTAGTTTCATAGGCTTTTATTTTGTTATGGCTCCATGTCCTTATTTATTTATGTTTCACACAGGATTTTTACATTATTTCATGTACATTATAATATCTTAATTGACATAATTTTATGCTAAATGCAAAATCTTTACGGCGAACACTTCTAAAGTAACCACTATTTTATTAATAAAGATAAATATAAAAACAATTAATTATTACGTTTCAGCTTAACAGCAACTACTATAGCAGTGTACAGAGGTGACACATCTCTAATAGAATATGTGACGGCAGGCGCCATCACCGGAGCTCTGTTCAAACTCAACATGGGGCTAGCTGCCACTTGTGTAGGCCTTGGCTTGGGTAAGGATTTATTTATTCTTTGTTTTCAAAGTTGACAAAAATATTGATGATCTTATCAATAATATTTATGACCAATATTTTGACCCCTAAAGACGCGTACAGACGGATGGATATATAGACAAAGTGAAACTATATCTCTTGTTGACTACGGAAGCCTAAAAATTGTAAAATGGACTTGCCAAAGTATTCCATTGCAGCCTATTAAACTAAATGAATATTAAGATAGAGTTTGAGCTGCGCTATTGGATTAAAGTTTTAAGAGTGGCCCAAGCATTAATATTCTGGGCAATTGCGTTTTAAATAACTTTTCATTGCGATTTTTATAAAATGGAAACACTGGTGCAACTCCGGTTTTATAAACTATGCTGAAATCAAGCCCAAGTGTAAACAAAGGCAAAGAATCCCAAGGGCAGCCATCTAGATTAAAATGCTGAATTTCAATGTTGAACTGGTCCTGAGCTGCGCAGTTCAGGATCTTTTTGAAGCAAATTAATAATCGAGAAACAACTTAAAAAACACACAAAATCTATGTGCTATTCACGTCTATGATAATTTTAAGATTATTGTAATTGTTATGATTTCAGGTGCAGTTTTAGGTGCTATAGCTGGTTCGTTAATAGTATTATTGTTAAAAGCAACTGGAATGACAATGAACGATGTGAGAATTGTTTTACACAAGTTCAAGGAAGGAAGGTGGGTCACATTTCACATAAATGTGAATGCTTTAAGATATAATATCTTACCATAGTCAGTAGTCGTAGACTATGGTCTAATAAGACATCAGTTTTTTTTTTGCATTGGTGACCACTATAAGATTATTGGCATTTTGTTAAAATACTTACACTCGTCTCTGAGTGTCACCATATTCTAGCTACCCAAACAGCTTGCTTAGTTGCAGCTATTTTTAACTTTCAGCCTCTATGATTCATACGAAAGTTTGCATTTGCAATACATTTTAAGACATTGATAGAAATAATGTGTCCTAATAAAAGAATTAGGCTCCGTTTAGCCGTTTCCACCAAAGCTGTGCTGACCGAGGTAAATGAAGCGATTCTATTGGTTTGTAGCGACATATATAGGTGCACACACATCGGGTTCTGCTGATGTAGCGGAACATAATGTGTGGGGTACCGATGCGATGTTCGATTGCATGAGTCGTCATCCAATCAGTGCCGATATACACACGTTCATACACTCGTAATTAGGATTGTTAATAATTATGTTGTAGTTCTGTGTGATAAACTTTTCCGTATAAATTGTGATTTAATTCCACAATTTTAGTGCACTTTTGCCACGTGAAATGAAATATTAAAATATAATAATATTAGGTATTTAATATTAGGCCACGTTAAATGAACTATTAAAATATAATAATAGTAGGTTCTTTACAAACACATTCCTCGCTACGCATCCTCGCACATCTCTGGTGGAAACGCAGCCTAACTTATTAAAAAAACATAAATTCTTAATTATTCTGTTTTCGTTCCAGGGTAGAGCAATACAACCAAGTATTGGACAAATCTTCTAAGTTCAAGAATGACCCGCTCACCAAACATCACGAGAGCTTAGTCAAGGAGAAAGGAGAACAAAAAATACTCGATATTTAGTTTTTTTTTTTTCGTGTCTTAGCAGGTATTTATTTGTTGGTAGAATGAATCTTATGTTACTTGTTATTTAATTTGTAAAAATGTAAATAAAACCAGATTGTAATTATTAGTATTTTCTATTCATGATACTCTTATACCAAGTCCCAAATTATCTTACTACTTACTAATATTATAAACGTGAAAGTTTGTAAGAATGTATGGATGTATGTTTGTTACTTTTTCACGCCTAAACGGGTAGACCGATTGTGCTGAAATTTGGTATAGAGATAGCTTAGACCGTGGAATTACACATAGGCTAAACAATAGCGGATAAAACCCGTGGGTGCAGCTAGTATATCTATTGATAAACTCAATGCTGTAGTCATCTATAACTTCAATCTATCAAGTCCCTAACAAGAATTATTGTGTCGACTATATTAATAGGAATTTTTGATCAGGGCCTCTATTTTTGCACACGGCAAATAGAACTAATTGTGATGGCCTAAATACTTACGAAAGTGAGCCATGTGAACAGCTCGATAGGATATACACATTAGGCTATTCGTCTTTGCCTATGCCACGCTGCGACACACAGCGACAAATTTATTTCTCATCTTCGTTTTGTAAATCTTATAGAAGTCCAGTGTCTATTAAAAACTAGTGTGAGTGTGTGTGTATAATACATAAGGGAGGTAATGAAATAAAAAACAATTTTCAACTATATTTTATTATAAAATCACAAAGAATAAATCTAGAGTTCAATAGGGTCACTTAGATGTTATGTTGTGTATTATAGTAGTTATAATATTTGTTTAAACTGCGATGTGTGCTCTCAGTTTGCCGCAAACTGCTGGCGAACCGTAAGCGATATACAAATTAATCTCATCAAAATATATTTTATTGAAATTGCTTGATACAGCTATGTAGATATTTAATTTTTAGATAATTACGAGGTAAAGTTGAAAGGAAAAATATTATAGATCCCTGTTATTTTTTCCAACGATTGGTCTTTGGCATAACGTACGACTAAGAGCGTCCGCACATGAGGTGAGGCGTAATCGGAGCGTAGGCCAAGTTAGGTCTAACCGGAATTCGATCATGACAGATGTCATTAATGAAATGTATAGGCTCTTTCCAGTCGTTAAATAACACAATTGTACTAAAACGGCGCTGGAATTATCCAAATAGTACATTGGATTACTTTAAACTCTTTTGCCAAAGTCCTGTCAATCGGAAAATCGTCGATTCACAAGGGGGCAGTGCTTAATTGACAGGAGTTCATGACTCAACTTTGCCTACGCTAAAACTACGCAACACCTCGTGCACGAAGACCCTAATATTGACACATCAATGTTAGAATTGTTAAGCAAATCAGAGACTGACAACTCAAGCAGATGTGCGGAAACGAAGTCTCAGATATTTTTTTTCGTTACGTGAACGATTGTTTATATCTATTTAACTATTTAACTTTACACACAACCCTTTAATTTGCACACCATTAATTTAATTATTTAAACAAATTAAACGTGATGAAACAAAACAAGGTTTTAGTTATATTAGTTAACTCCCTAGGAAGGTTTCCGATAAGTAGGTATTATCTAGTTTCGACTACTGAAATTAAGATAGGATTACGAGTTAATCTTAGATTTATGATTATGTTAATCTTTTACTAATTATAGACCCTATAAATTTAATTTTTAATTATATACTTGTGTAATATTTACATCTGCAGACAATTTATAACATCATTTCTGTTACTGTCATTTACTAGGCATCCCGTCATGCTAAGAGTGTAAAAGTTATACTTATACAAAAAAAAATTAGTAACATCTAGACTGCTAAAGAGCGGATTTGATCGACCAATCTTTTTATACTTATTCTCGCATTTCGACGTGCCCTTTTTATTCGTTTTTCGGTTTTAGTCTTATGTTACTACAACTTTTTTTACTTGTTAATAGCTTTGTAGATTATAATGTTTCGGGAATCCTATTAATTGACAGCACCAGAATAATAATTTCCCGTTAAATTCAACGTTCGACAACGGAATGATTCAGTTCTTTCCACACTGAAGGAATAAGGGACGTGGCACGGATAAATATACCACCACGGACCATCAAATGCCACGGGCGGCTATACATTTATATATTTCACATTATACCCTGTGCGAAGTATATTCCATTTGATAACATTAAAAATAATTACCATTGGCAATATTTTGTGTCCCTTACTCCCTTCACAACGAAACAAGTGTTCGCACTTGATGCGTAACACGAAATCTGAAAAGAACTTACGCAAGATATAGGTACTTTTATTCACAAGATTTACAAGAAGCTTTAGAAAGTACAGTTACAGCGATAGCGGACATCGGCCGCATCTCGCCTCGAGACCAGATTAGCACTATTAGTTATATCTAGAAAATACCAATTGTGTACTAATGTACATATTTCATTATATTGATCCCTTTTAACGTTTTATTTACAAGTAGTCATCAAAGGTCGTAGGGTATTTTAAAACATAGGAAATTCAAGGTTTGGTTAAAATTAAAGTTAAATTATAGGGTTTTTTTCCGTGTGATCATTACCCTACATCCGACATACTGTAGACAATTGGTATACCTAATAATCTTTGAAAACTAGGGAAAGGAAGGATAGGTATCGAAAATAAAGAACAAAAAAGATCATGATAATAATAGTTTAATTATGGAACTAAAATAAGAAAGAAATTAAACACACAAAAGGCTTAACATTAAAAATAAGAAGTAGAAAACACCATAACTTACATGAAACTAAATGGGAACCACTATTAGTAAGGAAGAAATGAGACAATATAAAGATGATAGACATAGAGCTGAACCTTAACACATTCACTGCCACTGACTCGCTTACAGTTCTTTATAATGTTCACGTAATGCCAGTGATTTCACCTAGCGGGTTCTTAGATTCCTTTAATCTTATATCAAAGTTAAACCATAAAATGCCCAATATATTAGTGCATACCCTTACTCAATGGCTCAATGCCAATCAACTCGTCGAGCGGGTTCACCTATTTACTTTTGCAGTCACCCGCTTAGATGTGTGTGATATCTAGGCGACATCCGTTTACTATGAAAAATACAGTGGCTGTGAAAGTGTTAATGCGTTATATGCCAATTATATTGATATGTTGGCCTTCCGTGATAGGTACACTTAATATAAAGTACAGCTAATACAAAGATAAAGCGCAGTAAATGATACGCACGTAGAGTGATATGCGAAGATATGTAGTATGTATAGAGTAAAGGGATACAAACACACAGACATCAAGGAACGTGGAAACGAAGCTTAGCATCGACGACAGATTGCGAATGTAATCCACGCACTAACAACGTGAACATGGAAGTGTTCTTCACTTTCAACGCATAACTTTAACTAACAAATTGAAACAATGTTCACTTACAATGAATAAAATTGCATATAATTGCGCTTAATAAAACTCTCAAATATAATTTAACTGTAACATTTTTATCAACTTTTCAATAAACGTTAAGATTACTTCAATTACCATTTACCTAAAATAATGTGTATTGACTTTAATTTGGCATCTCTTCCCTAAACACTGATCTATTTTATTATTATTATTTTTTAATAATATAAGGTACCATTATTATCTAAATATTTAAAATACTTTTCTAAACACATAAATTCCTATAATTATCTATTAGTCAATACCGATGTTAAGAAAGTTAGGCCGGTAGACGCTACACACGTTTAGCTAGTCTTCACATCTCCGACGTGACAGTGCTTGCGCACGAGTTCACCGAGACAAGAGACTGAGTGTTGGGGCGTCGAGTGTAGCGTTCGACTCTGCAATACAGTGGATATGTAATCTCTTCTTTGTGAATTTGTTTATTAATACGTAATAATATAATTTTAAATTACAAATGCGTTGACCGCCTAACTCGACCTCGTCAGACCACCACCATACATTTCACACATCATTCCCAAAACGCGGCGCAGAATTCTGCGCCTCATAGTAAAACATTTTCAAAAACGTGCAAAATATCACCACACCCTGGTCTCCCTAATAATATTATCTAAACCAAATTAGCTACTTCACATCCTTATCATACATACGATTAATACAGTTTGATTAAATTTTTCTATTAAATCTTACATCGTAATGACGAACTATTTTTTTTTATTTATTCATCTTACTAAGCTCTATGTTTATTTTCATAATCGGTACGTGATGTATAATGTTATACATTTATAATAGTGTAAATATTTGTGACTTTAACGAGTTCACATATTTTTCTAAAATTAGTTTTTTTTTGATATTGTATTTTTTTGTGACATGCGAGAAATATTGTTGAAAATATATTATAGAATATTGAGGGCTGGCGATGTGGCGATTTCATACGATAAACGCCTTTCGATAAAATCGATCATTTTAATAAGGACAATATTATAATTTACAATTATTAGTTTCCTAACGGAATCTTATTTTACTGATATTAGCAAATTAGCGATATGTAATATTTTAATTGCAAATGTTCCAAAGCACAACTCGGCCAGTGAATATAATTCCAAAGTGGCGCCAGTGAGAGGCATGCTTTGGTCCATCCTGATGACATGAGGTGGACGTGTAACTGAACACTTCATTCAGTAAGAGCGCGGGCGAAGGGCCATCGTTACCGAATCGATAAAATTCTCACAAGAGCTTCTCTTACTGGAATTTCATGACGAGACATTTTAGTAAACCTTAACTCACAAAACTTAATCTCTTTCGCATTGGACTAGACGCATTTTTATTTTAATTTAAGAAGGCAAAGACATGTAAGGGCCAATGAAGAGCTATGCAGAGTCCCAGAGTGTTAGAAGCTCGACTCGAGTCTATTTACAAAACGTGAAATCGAGAGAGTTTAAACTAAAATACTGGAGGGAAGTTATTGTGACCTAGTGTAAATACTGTCGTAAAGTATGTTTAGAGATAATCAGATCTCGTTAATACTTTAGACCGTCGTTGTGACGTCATCGGAGCCAGTGTGGCCATCGTGAAAATTATTCTAAAAATGCACGCGCAACACCGGCAACACTGAGATACAACGCGCCCCACCCTACACAAATAAATAATTATCTAACATAATGAAATACGCACGAGCATTTATGTTGTAGCTACCATAATATAAATTAACATCAAAATAAATGCATCATGTCACTTACTCGTATGTATCTGAACATAACGTTTTAAATAGTGTTATAAAATAAGCTTAGCGTTAAAGAGTTGTGATTACACTAACTAATCGTCAATATTATCAAAGTAAAATAGATTACTCCTAAAGTTTGAAACAAGGTGTATAATAAGTATGGAAGCATCGAAGGAGAAGCAATATTCAAATAGTATGGATAATCGAGACACCGATTAATCGATTGTCGAATCATTCGAGTAGAATCCATACTGTTTGTATATTGTGACAAGTGACCGCGCTCATCGGCGGTCGTAGAAGACTGTTACAATCTAAAATATATCTCATTAAAATTATTTTTAAAACTAATATTGCACACACATACACATTTGCTAACTTAACATTCCATCGAACAAGAATACATGTGTATGCGCACAAAAATATAATCATACTTAAAAAGAAATGCAATAATATTAAATTGTGCATGTTAAAATAGATAATAAAATATATTTATAAAATACAATTTAAGTGTAATAACTTCAAAATTAATGTGACAAATATATCTGATAATATAGATGTTTAACGTGTTTGAATTACCACAAAGAAGCAAAGCAATGTTTTACATTGCGGCTGACATTTGAGTTCTGCATCTTTAGGACCAATCATAAAGCCTATGTAAATTGACGATAAATGAAATAGATGATGTGACAAAAATATCTTACGGCCATAAACGAACAAAAAATATTTAAAAAAAAAATGTTTCCAACTAAAAAGCCCAACTGCCTTGCATACACAAACCGAGCTGTTCGAATTAGTACCAAAACTCTATTTTCTTTCAATAATTCTTTCTTTACTTTAATCCAAAAGTTTGACTGGTGAGATACACGCCTTAAGAATCGTACCTTTTATTACACCTGTATAACAATTTTGCGTAAACTAGCGCCTACAAAGTTAAATGGGGAATGTAAGTGATGAAAGGTGTTCAGTCACTATGTAATATCATCGTAAACCGGCGTTAATTGAAACCACGACAGTTAACGTGTTACTCGTAAATTTAACGGCTTAGACTGGTCCTATACAAAACATATAAAGAATCTAGCGCAATCTAATTGCAAAATAATATGAGATTGATTTTGTAACTTTAAATGTATAATTATCGCCAAGAACCGATAGAGGAGACTCAAATTTATGTTTCAAAATTTAATTGACATTTTCTGCCAGTGCGATGTCTGGTTGTTTTGAGGCAAGTGCCTTTTTTCTTTTCATAGGTACTTTATTACCACACTAACAACTCATTTCAGATACTTTTATTAAAGTTACAAAACCAAGTCCCAATTTAAATGTTTAAAATCAATGCATTGGGAATATATTGAATATATTATACGAAAATAAAATAATTTACGCTGACATAACTGGAATGAATATCACACTAAGCAGAATCCTCTCTACTGTTTCTAAATACGCTACGTCGTCCCGAATGTATATTTATCAAGACACAAGTTGTATAGAGTTGTATAATATAGAGTGGGATTTAGCACTTTAAACTTTCAATTGAAACTCATATTAATTTTATTAGTAGGGTACTTATCGCGTATGTATTAAGTGCTAGTTTTACAAAAAAACATTATAAAACGAACCTTATTGGTCTTCAGCATAAACTTACGCGATTAGTCCCGACTAATCAAATTCATAAGAGTGGGATTGATTTCGAGATATAAAATCAAATCAGTATCGATAAGTACTCGTATTACATAAATATTGGTTAAATCATTGAAAAATCAAGCGACCAATAAGTCGACCATATAAAAATGAAAGATATAATCAAATGATATTTAATATGAAATTTAAAAACATGCAAATAAATGATTTCTTGTGTATTGAACGATGCGTTATTTCCCTCTTGTCTTTAGAGTTTCTTTGGTCGAACGTTTTTAAATTGACATAGGGAGTAAATCAATGACTTATAAGTCATATAAATAAGCGATTATAACTTTAAAAATTGAAAAATCATACAATGGTCTGATAATATAATTTCATGCAATTCGATTTTATTTTACTTGAAAACGATTACTAATCGATACTGATAATGATCATGATCAAAATAAAAATGATTCGAATAAGAATAGTTGCAATTTACACGCTCGTAGGCCTTTAAATGATAAAATTCTTATTTGGCGTCATGAGTTTTTGTAGAATGCGTGCACGCATACAAACTTATACATTTGATATACAAATAAAAGCTCACGCAATCGTGAATTGCAACTAAATCTTTTTAGATAAATCTGTTTACTTAGGAAAATAATTTCTAAGAACCTTAATAAGCAGTTATAAAAATGCTTTGTATATCGACATGCAATCTGTTTTTGTAACTGTTGAAATTTTCCTGAATTACAATGAATTCGACAGAGTACAAAGTTCCACTCGTTAATAATAGATTTAGATATAGTTTACAAGTATAGTTTACAGTAAAGTTAACAGTAAACGTATGTATTTATTAAGAAAATAGAGCACTTAACGTCTAGACTGTTCCGAGTAAGCGTAATACAGACATTATTTAATTCAGTCGAGTAATATTCTCGATTTTGAGAGGCAACCACGGTCGCGCGGAAAATGATATTTGAACGACCGCGTGTGATATTCTGATAGGTTTGCTTTGGGGACATTTATGAATTACGTCACACGAATCAAGATTTTTCAAGACCGTGTTAAATTTTGACATCCACAGCTAGTCACGTTTTTAATTAACGTCACCTTCCAAGCTAAAAAAAAATGTTCGTAAAAGCATAATGAGTGAATATTACGCTTTTTCCGACACTTTTTTCTTTTTCCGATCGACATAAAGATTTATTTGAGGTGATGACATATATTTTAATGTAATATTAAATATATTTGCAATTTTTATTTGTTAAGTAAATCTTTATTGCAGTTACTGGATATCTGTCTTGAAAAGTTGAATCACACTTTCTTGAATTTTTAAACTTTTCGCTGTTTTTGAAAATCGATTTTGAAATGTGACCTCAATTCGGTCGACTCTCCCCTAATGATGTGACGTAATTCACGACCCCACAGTCGTCTGATGTAAAGTGATGCTGCGGTTGACTGACCGACGTTTAGATGCTGGACTTGGAGAAGGAGACCCTGAGATGGTTGGACTCTGAGAGCTGGTAGTTGTGCATCTTGATGAGAGCCGCGACGGCGTCGTCGATCGACGGCAACTGGACTAGCGCCATCTTGCGGTCCTTGCTGGAAAGGTATAAAGAAATATTTTTAGGTTTTTACATATTTATTTTTATTCATTATAGGTAAGCCTTTGACCATGACAAGAAAGTATTAAGAGGGCCGCTCATATTCTGTTTCCTTTTATTTAAGAAATTTGTAATAGGAATGTTGTACAACGCACTATGCTTGGTGGAAGCTTGTAAGGTCACATGTTCGGATTACGTAGCGCGTCCCTACCCAAAAACTTATAGGTAAGCTTTAGGCATATTTCAACCATTTGATTCACAAACAAAAAAATACGTAAATATCTTATATTTTTTTATTATTAAAATTATGGAATAAATCGTTTTTGTTTTCCAGTAGGTATATATTTTAATTTACCAACAGTTTTTTTGTTGGATACATTTTTTAGCTATATAAAATTAATTTATACGAGTATAATTTAATTAGTAAAGTAACACTTACGGGAAGAACTTGAACGCCTTGATCGTGAAGCTGCGTTTGGTGAACGCCTCCTTTATGTCTTCCTCGGAGACAGTGGCTCTGCAATCAATCAAATAGTAAATATTAATCACCACTGAAACTGCAGCTTAAATATTATATAAAAGTATATTTACTAATATTATAAACGTGAAAGTTTGTAAGAATGTATGGATGTCTGAATGTATATTTGTCACTCTTTCACGCTTAAACGGGTGGACCGATTGAGCTGAAATTTGGTGCCTATAGATACAGCTTAGACCCTGGGATAACACATAGGCTGGGATAACATATAGCGGGGGCTGGGCGTAGCTAGTTAGATATATTATAATCTATGATTTACTGAATATGCTTTTTTAATTATTAAATATGTACCTATACAGCCTGCTGCAAGGCTTTTCTATTCTTGTTTTAGTTTATAACTAATGAACGCTTTAGTAAAGATATCAAACATAATTTCTTGTTTTACATTCTTTTCTAAATACAAAATTACAATCAAATTTAAATAAAGTTAATTTTAATAAATGTACATATTAAACACAAAGTATGTGTTTGTGTTTAAAACACAAAATCCTTTAAATCTCTAAAATACGAAATTGCCAAACGTCCTTTTTACCTGAATAAAATTCCCATTTAATAACTAATGCAAATAGTAAAATGAAAGGATCAAGCAGTAACTTCTAGTGTTTGAGTTACAGTTACCAAGTAACCGGTACTTCTGTTTGACTTGAGGTAATTAACTAACTTTACAATAGTTCCGCTTTTTGATTTAACGATTGAGCAGTTTCACAAGTTAAGCCTTTATCACATTTCCGATGAAAATAAACCGATAAAATAAGTACATAAGTAGCTGATAGATGTCACGATAAAGTTTGGTAAGTAGATGAATCTTTTGTTTTTATGTCCCATATAGTTCCATGTCGTGTATATTTCTGCATTCTGATTTTACATGGTAAAAAAATATTTACATGTTTTTCTTGGCCAAAGTACTCTGTAAAAATATTTACATATTATTCTTGGCCAAAGCATGTAAGCAAATTTTAGCTAAATCGATTCAGTAGTTTGAGCGTGAAGAGGTTGCATACACATCTACTAAGGCAATTATATTTGTAAATCTATTTCATATTCTCTCATTTTTTATTAACTACACAATTTTTTTCCTATGCAATACCTTAACAACTTCGCAGATACTCGTAGCTGTACTTTTCATTTTTAAAACAAGGTTATCCGTTCCTTAGCTAGCAATAATTGTTCCTGAATGAACTGTTTCTCTATTATTAATAAACACTTCGATTTAAAAAATTACAAGTAACTTGGTAATTGTACAGTTACTGTTGACTGAAGTTTATAGAACTATGAAAGTTTCGCACAAAGGAAGCGAATTGATGGACTGAACTTTGCTGTTATGAAAATTTACTTTACGTTTAAATTAGCACAAGTCAGTTTACTAAGTTTAAATACGATTATACTCGTAATAATCGCATTGTTACGGTTCTGTGTATAAAAATACTCTAAGACAAAACTATTTCTTACTAGCTTATGCTCGCGGCTTTGCCTGCAAGGCTAAATCCTTTCTTATCTGTATTTCAAATTCCAACGCAAGTACAGCGGTTTGAGCTGTGCGTTGATAGATCAGTCAGTTAATCAGTCACTCTTTCCTTTTATACCTATATATATTTAGATTAATTTTTTACAAACTCTTTCCTTTTATACCTATATATATTTAGGTATATTTAGATTAAGGGGTCTACCCTCTTTAGACGGGCAAAGATAAGGCTATTTTCACGAATTTTTTTGACCGGTATACGTCATAAATATGGACATAAAAAGTGTTAGGCCTAAAAGATACACTATTTGATTACACAAGAAAAATTTTTTTATATTTATTTTAATCAGTTTTTATACATAAAAATGAGGGAGAAGACTGGTCCAAAAAAAAAGATGAGTGTGCGCTGTTGATGAAATATCTGGAATGGATGATCTGAAAAAAAATATATATATAGTTTTAGATTCAGTAAGTACATGGCTATAGCGCATATCATACGATTTATTTTTTTTTCAAAAATGACAAAATGGCAGCCATTTTTCGAAAAAGTACGAAAAATCACGTCTTTTTTCCGTCGTTCTTTGCCAAAAATAAATAGTTAAACTCAAAATTTCAAAAATCGTATGATATGCGCTATAGCCATTTACTTACTGAATCTAAAACTATTTTTTATAATTTTTTCAGATCATCCATTCCAGATATTTCATCAACAGCGCACACTCATCTTTTTTTTTTGGACCAGTCTTCTCCCTCATTTTTATGTATAAAAACTGATTAAAATAAATATAAAAAAATTTTTCTTGTGTAATCAAATAGTGTATCTTTTAGGCCTAACACTTTTTATGTCCATATTTATGACGTATACAGGTCAAAAAAATTCGTGAAAATAGCCTTATCTTTGCCCGTCTAAAGAGGGTAGACCCCTTAAGTGAAATAGCAAACTGCAACATAATTACATCAACCACAGACAAATTTCTAAATCTATGGTATCAACTTAAGTTTTCTCTGGTTATATTGCAGCTATCTAGATATTTTCCAGGATACCTGACAGGATTTTAAATGAAAAGTCGTCTATCTACGTCGCATTTCATTTCTCCGCGAATTATTGGCCAATTCTTTCCCACAGGTAGGAAGTAGCCATCATAGTACCTACTCCTTTAGTCTCTCATTGATCGTAACTCAAATACTGGCAACATTTTATGTGAAAAGGCATTGAATAGGTACCTATCAATGCCAATTTAATAATTAATTATGATTTCATTTGGGCGACTTTAATATGTTTTTTATACGTTTATATTAGTTTAAAAAATAACCTCGCATGAATTTCATCTATTAAATAAGTACTACAACCCAAATCACTTGTAACCCCGACAGTACAAGGAGGGTCATAACTCGTATAACAGGTAGGGCAGAGTAGACATAAAGGGCGTCGTGTGAAGGCATTTCACCATTAGAGGGATACTCACGGAATGTTAGACAGATGTAATGTGGCGCTCGGCGGGTATATGTTCTGGTAGTTTTTGCTGCCCGGCTTCTTGAATCTGTGGAGCGGGCTTTGGGAGTAGTCCCTGGAAACGGACACATGATTTTAGAATAAAATTAGTTTGTAAAAACTTATATTATGGTCAAGGCTAGCTAGATTTCATTTAAATGGTACCAAAAACAAATAAAAAATGTCGAAATGTTAAAAGAAATTGTGTATTTAAACTGCTGAAATGTCCTAATTAGCTTGCCGTTTTAATGCGTTTAGTAAGCTAACGTGGACCTAGATTTTAGCGGCTGCCGCGCTACTTATCACTTATTAAGCCGCTACTTAGATTAAAGAAAAAAAAAGAAAGTGGCTATTTTTAAAATCTATGGGCGACCTTAAAATTTGTCACCATGGTTGTAAAACTTTGGACGTCAAATAGTAAAAAAAACATAGACGTCTAAAAATGTTATTTCCACACCTTTACAATTAATTAAATTATTGGGCACTGTAGCTAGTGAAATTACTGGGCTAAAGAGTCTTAACATCTTATGACTCTTGAGTAAGAAGCGTTGGTGCAGTGCTCCTAGAATTTGACATCATTGTGAAATCCTAGGTAACACTGTACTGATTATGGGCAGCCGTTATCTCTTAACATCAGGAGAGCGTCTTGCTCGTCTTCTACTTCATAACATAAAAAAAAAAAAAAAAAAAAAATTATAATTTATGATTTTTCATATTTTTATTAATGGCTAAATCATGCATCATCTTATTCAAACAAGCTACACTAAGGATCCAACGGTACCAGGAGATCATAAAAACAAAGAGTCCCTACCTGGTGAGTCCAGCATCAGGTTGTCCCTCCTTGGGCAGCTGGACAGTCTGGTGCTTGCTGAGCATCACGCGCATCGCCTTCCCGAACACGCGGAGCTTGTCCATGTGTGTCATCGCTGGCCATTCAAATATTATTTAATTAATTTGTCATAGTTACAAAATGTTTCTATAAGTCTCTGTGCGAGCGTATAACTATCGGTCATAATAATAATTTGGATTTTTACTTGTGCTAACGCAAAAAATATTTCATTCCATTTTCCATAACAACTCTCATATTCATTTTTAACTTTAGCCACAAGCGATTGGGACTTGCTTAAGCTTGCAGGTGACTACTTATACACTGTAAAAGTCAAATCACAATGACAATTATTTTAGATGTGCGGCCAATTTATGAACAAGTTACAGTTTCAGGTCGCCGTTACTACAAGGCCTGCAAGTTGATCTAACGACTGCCTTCTATATACATATATCTCAATAATGTCTTGTTTGTCATGAGTTCCTCAGTTTTACTACTTAAATGCATTTCTCCGCCTTATAAAATGTTTCTGAGGTTTTACTGGAATGGTGTGAACTTTAAAAGCGGTAGCACTGTGCGTTAAATAAGATTACTGTAGAGTGTAGAGCATTGTGATACATTTCTAGTCTCTATACTATTTTGAGAAGCTTTATTTATGGAGGATTATATGGATGTCATCACTTAAGTACATGACAAAACAAAATATTAAAGCTTGACATTACTAATTTAATAAATATAAATTATTTATTTATTTGTACGTATATTTACTTGTCTGAATGAAAATTGTTTTGCATTATTTTTATATCCAACAAAAGAAACAAAATATATTAATGAATGTCCCAACTATAAGAAATTAATGAAAACATGAACTATTATGAGAAAACTCAATAGTCGGTCGGAATATATGAATGGCGTTCCGAACAATAGGTAAAACTGATGCAGACAAAGAGAGCAATTTATTTATAATAATTATTTTAAATCAGACTATTCAAAAGAAAATTATAAAATAGAAAAGTACTAGAGATAATGAACACCTTTGTGAATGATAATAACATTAGAATGAATGCAGAGAGTATTTTGGAATGGTACTTGGCAATCGCTCGTTAATTAACAATGGAACGGTCAGAAAACAGTATAATATAATATTGTTTGTACCGCAATTATTTGCAAATGACCCACTGTAGGCGGATCAGATCTCAGGAGCCCACTGAATAAACAATGACACTTCATATTAAAGGGATGGCAAACTACAATAAGAGGAGAACTACAAGTATTTGCACTGTCCTAAACAAATATAGCGAAAAACGTCGACCTTATGTGTACGGTAATAAAGTTGAAAATACTCACCGAGATGGGCTTGGTGAGGCTCGGCCATCTGAATCAGAGCTGAATCCTTCTTGTTGTAAAGGATCTTCACCCGTTGCACGTCCCCATACACGCCTACATTCAAAACCATATCTAAGAATAGGCTAGATTTCATTCGTAACATTATTTGGATAAGATTTGTCCCAATTGTGTTCCGATTCATACAAGACTTTTATATTAGTTTACCGATTTGTTATGTTTCGTGCTGTGTTACTTTATAAGTACGAGTAAGTGTTGTTTGAGATGTGAGGACACAATTGGAACTACGCTCAATGTTGTCTACGAAAGAAAGAAATATGTAAACTGATAGTCACTACGTCTGAACAGAAGGTTGTACTTCGACATATAAATACGAGTATATTTAGTAAAACGGCTTCAAATATATAATGTCGTGAAACGGGACAGTTGGGAAATGATACAAGAAGAAACGATTCCAAGCTCTAAATTGGTCACGTTAAGCATCGAATCCTCTAGCGGCTGCAGCGAGTATGGTCGTGGCTCGCCGTGACAAGCGATTACTGCAAATAATTTCACGTCTACTGTAAACTTGGATGTCAGTTAGTCCGCATCTCTTTAAACTAAAGCTATCTAAAACAAAACAGCGCGTTGACCACTAAACGCTTCAGTGTTTGTGGTGTGTGTGGGGAGGGACACAGCGTAATACGAAATACAACATCACCAGAGATGCGGTTCCATCGCGTCCTTGTCAACAAAATAAAGACAACACTGGGTAAACAACGGATCATCTAACTAACTTAGCTACGTATCTAGGGTGCCTGAAACACAAATTGTCACACGAGTACGAGTTAATAAAGCGCTTAGATTCGATAGTGTTATCAAGCGAAGCTTCGACGGAGGTGTCGGATGCGGTTATCAGTAAGAAATCGAGAATGTTAGGTGACAATTTGTCTTCCAGGCGACAGGGCTCAGGAGCAATATTAATGTTATAATATAAAATACGGAATGTATGTGCACACGTACCGAAAAGGGTAAAGAGAGCGTCAGGCGTGACCATCTAAAACAATAGGAAAGAGAAAAGAGACAGTTATAAATAGTCGTAAAAGATATTCGACATCATATCTATAATAAATAAATTAGCAACTTATTTTTAAGGAGTTTAATAGAATATATAATATTATGTGCAACAGCCCGTAACGTCGATATTAGTTTCGCATTAGTCAATCGTATGTAAACTTTGTTCGCGCACCCATCGCATGACGTTACCGGCTATTGTGTTAGCGTTATGAATTTTGCCAATAAACATCGAACTACACAAATAATTTTGCCTAGTCATCATCAAGTCTGTGTGCCTGGTAGGGCGGTCGACTGTTTAATAACAATATAAGGTGGTGTTGTCGGTGTTGGTATCGGAACATGAGTGCGGTGGGTGTAGTGTGTGTGTGTGTGTGTGTGTGTGTGGGTATACAAACCTCTTCGTTAAGGTTGGAGACGAGCAGCACGGTGGCTAGCGGCAGTGGCGGCGCGGCGAGCGCGCGGAGAGCAGGTGACGCCGGGGTCAGGGTGAGAGCCCCGAACGCTGGCAAGCTCACGCCGCCCACTCCCACGCCGTACGGGGACGCCAGACCAGAGCCCAGCCCGAGAAACTGTGGCGCCAGGACCCCTCCACCTATATACATTATCACTCTGTTTTCCAACTCCAAACTTCGATGTTTTATTCCAATTTCCCAAAATGTTTATAATAATGATTAAGATCCACGAAATTCGATACGTTCTTATCTCCAACAATAGATCTTCAGATACATTTTGACTATTAAGCCGTTATTTACAAAGAATTTTTTTTCAAAAGAAAATGTCTAATAACAAACCAATGGTTTGAGAAAATGAGGGTACACGAGTATAAGTAACGTAAATAAAAACGTAAGCAGCGATCTTAGAAATATTGTTTTATTCAAAACGAATTCCGAGGCCGTATTTTCTTAGAATTGCTGAGAGAAAACAACCATTACATAGCATATAAAAGGCAGAAAATATTGCAACGCTACAAATGATCCTCACATATTACAATCCTCTACGGTGCAGTTCAGATTTATGAGGCATCATTAGTCACGGCGGGAAATTTACCATTGAAATATGTATAATAAACAAGAAAAGAGCTAACACGGAGTGGCAAATGTTATTTGGAGCAGCAATTTTGGCTTTACTAAACTCGGTGCTATATGTTCCATATTTATCTTACTAACTTCGGATGAACAACTTGTTTGTGAACTTTAAATAGGTGTACGTTTCAGAGGCCTTGAAGCAATGTATGAAAATAAAAATATATAATATAACCAAAGATGCTAACAAGATTTGAAGTTCAAAATAATAAGTAGGTACACGGAAAAGCTACAGTGGAAGGTACAATATACAAACTCCAGCAGAAGATTGCCTAATTGGGTAATGATATTATATTGTGTATCAATAAATCGATAACGTGCGTACATTCTCGTGCTGGAAGAGTCGTAACGACGGAGGTTTCAATATCTGATAGGTTTGTGATAAAACGAGCTAACAGTGTGTGGTTCGAGAAGCTTCGAGGTGCTCGAATGAAGATCTCGGATTATGCAAGGACTAACTCATCCTGTTCGCGAGGGCCAAGGCTAGGCGAGCCCGGAGTGGCATCAACTCACTGGTCAACAGCTGGTGAGCTTCACCGTCGCCGGACGGCAGCGTGGGGTTGGTGTAGTCTCGGGACTTGTCGTTGTTGTACTTCACGTTGAGGCAAGTCATCTTAGAGTAGTCGATGCGCAGCGTGCAGCACCCGTTGTATATGTTCTGCCCGTCGAGAGCCTGTAGACAAAATACAACGTTTATCAGTTAAACACTCATCGAATTTTCACTCGCTAACCGATACCACCGAACAAAAATTAATCTACTCTGAAAATGTAGGTACAGCACCAAGTAAATTGGTCCGATACTGGCGGAGAAAATAAGGAAAATGTGCTTCATGACCGTGTCAAAACCGTTACACCCCCGAGAGCACCTATTTGTTTGTCTGCGACGCCTGTGGGCGGCCGATAACGCCGCATCGCGATAGAAAAGGGAATTAATTAAAATGCAACAGCACTCGGACCATTCCACTCTGCTTTATGCTCTGGCCCGGCAAAAATGTTGTAGCTCTTTTTTAATGAGAAGGCGATGCGAGGTGTACCATTTTCGCATATTCTCTATAGGAAGTTGTGAAAATATAATATCCTAACGATAACAAGCTTCGTATAAATTGTTAACTGTATAGATAAATTGTAAATTTTGTCAACATTGAGAAAGCCATGATCATAGCATAACAAATAAGTACACAGCCATAAAACGATCCAATACAATCGCATTCACGTATTTAATCCATTGTCTCGAGAACCGAGCCGGGGTGAAAAGTATCCTCGGCGTCAAATAAATTTCCCTCACCTTCTATTAAATTATTTTCCGAACCTTTTTCGGCAAACCGTTTCATTAGAACCTTCATTTTCATCCCTCGCAGCCAATTCTAAATCAAATTTATTAATTCTAACAATTAACAGTTTTCAACGCCATGAAATTGTTTCTGAAGAATCCGGCGATTTTGAGTAAATCGTTATTTACGATATTGAAAACAGATGAAAAATTTCGTTTTCCCTTATTATAATGCAAAAAAGTAAATACCTACATTTCGCACCTCTCGAGGAAGAAAGAATTAACCCTAATTGTGACTTTTTATTTTTATTGCATAATAAAATCAAGAAAAATCCGATACATATTGTCAATTTTTTTCATAAATTTATCTCAAAAAATGAGGAAATTATTTAAAAAAAAACTAAACTTGTACGACACTGGAATCAAATAAAATTACTCTATAAAACTGTAGTTAATTACTTTTGCGACCACACTATTTACTAGTTTTCCATGTCAATAACATCATAAATACACTTACGTCAATCTTGTACGAACATTTTTACAAATATCTTTACATAACTACAGATAATTCCTTTTTAAAGAAATTTTCGTAAATATATCATCGTGCAATTACAGTTACCACATTCTTCTACGAAACATTTATCAGCCTTTATCACTTTAACTACTAGTTACTCACTTCTTTCACGAAACTTTAGTCAGAATTAAAATATATAAGTCTAATTGCTTACATTTTTTATTAAGAAATAGTTGTATAGAGATTGGTTTTTATGTTTTTGGAGTCCAGCAACACACGTATCCGTGTAGCTAGTTATGTAAACTGGGTATCATTACGCTAAACGCAGATCATAGTTACTCATACTGCCTTGCTTCAGCTTGAAATCTGGAGAGTAGCGGGATTCAAGGCAAATGATGAGCTAACCAGTCATGAAAGAAAGTCTCGGCATCAAGATCGTACCCATTAGCGACTGGATGGATAAGAGGACCCAACGGACATTCCCGGAGGGTTCGAGTGACCTCGCAATTCTCACTCTAGTTTCTCTCGGTTGACGTTATAAGTTTTGATTTCTAATGACCTGTAGCTGAAGATCTCGTTCCACTTCAGTTTCTGTGTACCGTGTCACTATATATAAATCAATGACTAAGAGAACGGTTTCACAGCTTCAGAAATCCCTTTCTCTAAAAGTGCGCCTCTCCAACATTCAACGTCTGCACTCAAATTTTCCACTACCACCACTACTTTGAATCTGAAAACCCCGCTCTCTTGTTCTTCATGGAGACGTAAATAGGTCTGCCGTCAGATGTGTATTTGTCAGATTAAGCGGAGGCTCACTTGAAAACAAATTCAAGCCACATGTGTGGGATGCATTTACGCCCGTGATGAACTCGACAGTTTATATGGCTCTCTTTTTACGGAAGCATAGCGTCTGAATACTTCTGGCCTCCTTCAATGTTTGTTATACCTATATATCTGATTATAATTAATCAGAGGTTCATAGAACGCAGTGAAATCATAATGTGAATATGCTGGCGTCCAGCCGGAATACCTGCGATAGTGTTAAAGACATGTGCACCAGGGGTCACTCCGAGTTTGACTAGCCTTCAGCCTTATACGCCAACGTGCAGCCTGTTTTCAAAAAAAGGCAGTTGTGCTGGCCCTTCCAACCGGCATATCTCAGTCACGTTCATAAAATGGAGCGTCAATCTCGACGAATGATCTTCTGTGTGCTCAACAATTCGGGTTTTGCGCTGGTAAATCTACTGTTGATCTGTTTTGCATATCACTCACTTCTTGGGTAAGCAGATAACATCTAGCGGTAGAGCCAAAAGAGACGAAAAGAAAAAATGACGACGGGGGTGCAATGAAGAGAAGTTATTTACTGTTAAAAGAATTTTATTCAATGAAACTTCTTCTTTCCGAAATGTATGTTAGTCGATAGCTAATCACTTTCAGATACTGGGAATTCCTCTCATTTTTGCCTTTTACTTCTGTGATTACATCAAGTCTAAGACTCAATTGACTGTCAGGAAGTTGGGTATTTTGGCAAAGGTGCAACATTACTTCACCTGAGACATTTGCTTATCTCTATCATAAAGCCGATCGTATATGTATAGAATATTGTTTTCGTCTTTGGGATGATACTGCCAAATACCAGCTTCAGACTCTGGAGTCAATTCAGGGGAGCGCCAAAAGGCTCGTGAGTGTCCAAACGCTAGTGAATTCTAAGAGTTTTGAACACTGTAGAAGAGTCACCCCTTCTAACCGTTTTATTAAGATTCGTTTTGGAGAGTGGCGCAGGAATTACACAAACTAATCCTATCCCACTCGTTCCCGCCGTTCATTAAGCCCGTTTCAACTTCGGAAGTCACGGCTTCCATCAATACGACATCCATACCTAGTGGCCCAATAACTGATCGTATTTGAAATACTTTGCAGTCATTCGTATTTCCTTGTATCATAGACTTTGTTTTTACTCAAACAATGTTTGAAATTGGTTTAATCATCATTAGTCATACTTCATAAATGAAAAACAATGTTATAATTTAATAAAAAGACATAATTATGACACTTCTCCTGTCATTATACTATACTTAATCATTGAATACAAATGTATGAGTGGATGAATATTTCTGATTTATTTGCGCCAAAACGGCTAAGTGGATCTAGATGAAATTTTGCACAGATATACAATATATCCTGAAATATTAATTAGTTTACTTTTAAAGCTGTAAAACTACTCAACATAGCTGGTATTAAATTTATTACAAAATCTTTATGATTTTTGGTATAGTACAACAAAAACTACCTTAAAATGCACAATCAGTAATATTTACAAGATCTTTCTTCGAAATTTAAATAAGTTAAAAGTTTTACACATGAATTCCTTATACTGGAGTCATTTAAAGACTGTTTTTTATTTTGTAATTTTTTTTGCACTGAGAAACGACTAATATTTTACAAAATAAATGATTGGAATAACGTAATATGTCAACATACGCGAAAACTGTCTGTGATTTTTTCGTTTAAAAAAGCGCTTTCTTGAAATACATTATTTATCTGAATATATTTTTCGAAGAAAAAGGATGTAATTTATTTTACGCAAAAAAACCGAAACGAAGTTTTCGTGGAAAAACGTCGTAAATCATACTTACGCGTGGAGTTTGTAACGCCACCACACGCTCAGAAAGTCGTATCTTTATTTATGTCAGCATTATAGTTTCCATTCCATGTTAATAAAGTAGTATTTCTGTTAACTACATAAATTAATGAATATGTGGCGCTGAAAACTAGCGTAAAGCAATTTTTTAAGATTTACTCCATGACGATTAATTTAATTGCAAATTGAAATACATAGGCCAATCGAGGTTAATTTTTGTTATTTTTTGCTATATACTAAATTTTTCTCAGATTGCCGATGATTTTTTAAATCAGTTTTTTGTTGCTCCTGTAAAGTTGGTGTTTTTCAGTTACGACTTTCTTCCTCGGGGGGTGCGATTTGTGTGTATGGTTAATGTCTTTGTGATTTTCAAGAGTTTTTTTGTGATTTTTACAAGCTTTATATTACGTTCACCTGTCTGTTGTCTGTCTGTCTGTCTGTCCGTCTGTCTGTCTGTCTGTCTGTAATCAAATCTTGCAAGTTTAATTTGACCCACTTCCCGGTTTCCAATTGAGCTGAAAATTTGCATGCGTGTGTAAATCGGATGACAATGCAATATTTTTATGACATCAAGCTGATCTGATGATGGAGCTAGAAGGTGGCCATAGGAACTCCGTCATAAAACAACGCAACCCCATCGAGTTTGGGCTCATTTGATTCGTCTTGACGAGTACTTTATGATACAAGACGATAATAATAATTAAAGCTTGTTTTTAAAAAGTATTTTTAAAATTTCACTTGTTTATTACGAGTTTCAGTGTTAATTATTTTTTTTATACATTTTACCTTTATATTGAAATAAACGACTAGACTAAAACACTGGCTAAACATTTTTGTCAATTTTCATTATCTTTTTAAACATTTAAAGAGAATGTTTGCCTATAAAAAATACTTTGCGTAAGAGAATGAAAATTAAAAGCTCGAATTATTCAATTCCGGGGAGTAAATTAGACTTTTTGTAAACCATCATCTGTCAAATGAATTATGACATCTTTACGACGGAGTCCATTAGCAAAGTAAAATTTTCCTTGGATTTTTAATGCCTAGAAATAAAAACGACAAGCGAGTCATAAACGATTCATTATTCAGACACAAAAATATTGTTACAAAATTAAAAGGGTCAACTGAAGTTGCTGTATTTAGTGCTTTGTGGTCTCTATAAAATGTAGAATAAAGAACTGTTGTAATGTATGCTCTCTGTGGTCATTAATCCTTTTATCGATAATTGAAATGGTTTTTTTTTTTTTTTTTTTTTTTTTTTTTTAATTGTTTTCTCCGAAACCTCATTGAGGGTGGGATGAGACGTTGGATCTCTATCTTTCCTTTCATATCCTTTGGTAAATTTGTTAATGTTTGCGCTGCTATGCGCTATGTCTTAAATCTTTAGCTAAATCTTTGTACGTTTTCTATCTTAATTATATCTGATTTTTTAATTATCTGAAATATCTGTATCTTTGCTCCAAAATTTTTTTATTAAACTTTTCTGTATGCTACCACTTTTGTAATGTTTTATGTTTATTGTATCCAATTCACTCTTCTCAACGCTATTATTTCTATCATTTCCTGTTGTTTCTTTCACTTGCCTTCTTCCTATTGTCCGGTCGGTTTCAAAACTATTTAATTCCTTTCTTTTCTCTTTCTCTCTCCTTGAGATTTCTTCCACCCCAGTGCGTGCCTTCCACCAAAACAGCATTAACTTTTTGGCAAGAATTGTCGCTGTGAAGTAATTCTTCCGCTGTGTTTTCGCCTTGGGGTGGAAGAAGGACTCCACCATTTTATTATTCTTCCGTATATGATTTTTTTCGATGCCGAATCCAGATGTTTTGATCCTTCTCACTCTTTGTCTCCGCCGCAACTGTCTCACTCGTGTTCCAAATTTTTCCCCGCTAATTTTCCTTTTCCTCCAAATTTGGGCTGGTTTCCCATGAAACCAGTCCCCATTTGCCTTCTCTGTTATAAATTTGCTAACTGCAATTTTATCTTTCTTTATTTTCTTTCCTAATTTTAACCCGAGTGAAACTGCCGCGTGTCGTTCTGATTCCATCCCGTTTTCCTCCTTTCCCTTGTTTATATCTTCACCATTTACCTCTTCCCTTCTCTCTCGAGCCCATCGTCCCTCAGCGTCTCTCCCTCCCGTTCTTCCGGCTACGTCTACTGCTTTGGTGTTGTCGTGGGTGCCTTCAGCAGTATTGCACCGTTGATCGAGCGAGTGCATCCCAACGCCTTCTAATAGGACAATCCTCACTGAAGGCGTTGTGATCCACTCGATCCAACTTGGCACCCACGCAATTGACACACCGCGGCACTGTGTGTAATTTTGATGAAGTTGCGGCCATCCTATTTATTTTTTTATTCGATACACGATGTCAAATAACAACTCGGAATCTAACTCCAATGAAATTCTTTCCAGTAGTTTAGAAGATACAAGGTCTTTCTTGAAACTATAGAAAAAACATTAGAAACGCTTTTGCGCTTTCGTGTTCTCGAATTTCTTTGATTAATTAATGTATTATGTTGAGGAGCATGCTAACGTATTTTTTGATATTAAATAACTACAAGAATTCGAATCACAAGTACGTAAAAAAATACATTTTGTGGTTTTTCAAATATATTTTTTTTCTCAGAAATCCTGTTTGTTTAGCATTTTCTTTTAAAACTACAGTATCGTTAGGTTATGTTTTATCTCTCCACCAAATATAAAATCAAATTATCAAAGGACCGCTGAGTTACAGATTTTCAAAAATATTGGTTAGGGCTGTCCCTTTTCATATTTTTACATAAAATAAATATTGACCACTAGCTAACACGTTGACATGTGGCACTGCAAGATTAGTATAAGCGGATAAAAAAAGAACAAGAGTTGAGGACGAGGAACAATAGATGGCGTGAGTGGTCAGTCAAATTGAAAACCTTTTTTAACAAAATAGATTGTATTTCAGAAATATTATAATATTCTATTGATCATATTTTGTTAATTGGTGCCAAATAATAGTAAACATATCGATTATTTCAGAAATATTATAATATTCTATTGATCATATTTTGTTAATTGGTGCCAAATAATAGTAAACATATCGATAAAATTATTTTTTTTTACAAATTGATAAAGACAAAAAATTATTACTCTAAATTATATATCGTTTTTTAATTTGTAAACTTTGGACTTAAAAAGTATAATGATAAGGCCGCCCATTGTGGACCAATGTGTTATAATATTGTCATAATAAGTTTAAGTACTTTTTGTTATATTGGTGGCAAAAAAGAGTATATCTATTCTGTAAAATCCTAGAATAAACGGATGGTTAGAATAGGTATACAATAAACATTCAAGAGAAAGGTAAAGGAGTTTGAAGATTTGTGGTATACCTACTGGTTTATTAGGTTTCGGCGCAGACCGCGATTTCAAAAAAAATGGCGGTAAGTATACCACAAATCTCCAAATACCACAACAAAAGATATTCCGACAAACACCAACCCCCCACCGTTATAAATTTCATAAAAACATATAATACGGACCAGTAGGTATGCCACGTTCCGTACAACCCCATTCAATAATTTGTTCCCCAATTACACCTAAAATCTTTTATAATTATTTGAAAACTTTAAAAATCGTCATTTCTAAATATATCGCAACATACTTACATATTACGAACTATGGACCTACTTTTTGAAGTTGGTTAAAAATACTAACAAGCTACTTTTTGATTTAATTCGCTTTATGTTTAAACATAATGTGGGCAGATGTAAATTTTATACGCTAATATAATTTTTAAATTTTGACAACCCTGTTTCCATAGAAATTTTTAGTTTCCTTAGAAATACATTTACTCAGCCGTCCTTTGATGAACGCATTTGAAATTTTAATGTCTCATAAGTAATTACATTTATTACCTAACCTAAAAAAAGAAAATGCTAATATACAAGGAAAACTAAAATATTTAAGGAAAACTGAAAATCAGAAAAACTTTAATTAAACTGTAGGTTTATGAAGTACATCATTGATTTTAATATATAATATGTATTAAATATGTTTATATCATCCTATATTACTACAATTTTAATTTTGTTTACGATTTATATTTTATAACAATATAAACATTTTTGTGAGGTCATTAACCTTTTTCAAAAAAAATCATAGCTTCTAAACTATTGGAAAGAATTTCGTCGGAGCTGGATTCGGAGCTTCAATTTGACATCGTCTATCGAATAAAAATATAAAATAGGATGGCCGCAACTTCATCAAAATTACACACAGTGGCGCGGCAGAGAGCCATCAGCCAGCCCGGTGCACTCCGACCTGAGGTGCGGCCCCCCACAGTGGCTGCATACGTCCACGGGATCTCGACAAAATCGTTTCCCGTGGCCGTATCCAAGGCACCGCGCACACTGTATAAGTGGCGAGTGGTCTGCCACATGCACCCTCTGCAGGTCGATGTGCACCTTGCCAGCGTCTGTTAGACGGCGCCAGAGCTTCGGGGACACTTTGAGTACGATGTGCTCGGCGAGTGGGTTTCGTGTTCTCTTCCGGTACTTAATTTCTACTCTGTCTTCATCCTCTTCGAGTCCCTCAAACAGTTGCCTGTTTTGCACCCTAAGACCTTGGATCACTTCCTCATCCTTATTATATTTCATCACCTCCTTTAGAATAACTAAGGGGTCATTATTCTCCATCTCTTTCACATTTAAGTTCTTTCCCGCAGTCCTTATCTTTTCCTTGATCTTTCCCTTGAAATGGTTTATGCCGTACGAGTATAATAGGTACAAGTAGGTATAATGTAAAAGTATCTAGTATTATAGCAGTACTAGCATATCAATATTATTATTTTATGGGAACTACATATGTATATACTACTAGTCTACTTCGGTTTTCATCCGCTAAAAAGTAACTACCTAATGAATTATTCCTAGATCTCAGCTATCTGGCTTCATACTAAATTTCAGCGCAATCACTTCAGAAGCTTTTGGGGGAAGACGTTACACTAAAAACGAATGTCATTACACTTAAAAAAATCGGTGTTGATTAAGAATAAAACATTATTATAGATGTATCTAGTCCGTCAGCTATATCCGTCTAGTCCGTCAGTAGTATTAAAATACTAGATACATTACGTATTTTTTATTTTGCAAGCTGACTTTTGGACGCACTACGTCATAATTCAGTAAAAATATGTTCCGGTCAAGTTCTTCAAATGACGTCGACCAAACATGTTTTTAATTAAATTTTTTCAATAAAAATACCTATGTGTAAATTTTTTTTTGAATAACCTGCTTGGAGCGAAAAAGTCAACTGATATATAGTGAAAGCCTAACATAAGATTGTACCCAAGAACAAGAACTTTACATTACCAAAACATGACACGGTTACTACACATTTTGTACCTATTCTATGTAAAATACTTAACCGAGAGTTAACATAAGTGCGAATACAAAGAAGTAGGGTTACCTTATATCACCTTTTTCGGAACAATAAAAATATCAAAGTGAGCAGAGAAGCAAAAGTTCGATGTCGGAACGTGGGATATTGGCAGTAGATTTAATAAATTTCTGTTCTATATGCAAATGCGACCCCCTGATGTGTAGACGTGAATAGATTGGCTCGTTTAAACGCTCAACTTATATGGAAATGCGAAAGGCACGCAAGAAAGCGTGGAAGAGGATCGCTTTCGATACGTAATTAATTTTGTTGCCTTCGCGGTGCTCAATTCGATTTTCAATACATGAAATTCGCGAAATGTGACACATCTTATTATTCGATTAAAATCATTAACGGGGTCTCGAGGATCACGCAAATAATAATCAAAATTTCAAAATTGTTTTTTACAAAATGCGTCTAAAGGGCTTACCAACTAAAATGTCCTATATGTTGTACGATCTATATGTAGACCAGATTATACTAAATATCATCTCAGCAAGAGCAGTCTTTTTTTATTATGAAGAAATAACAAACATTTACAACAAAAGAATATTAGTAGGATAAATAAATAGAGCTAAGATACCGTACGCATTACTTCTCAGAATGAATTCTCATTAGACTGAAAGTATATTTGTTACCGAGCGTTTGTCGTGGATTTACCGAAGAAAAGAATAAGAAAAGTATAAGGGGCCAGGGATTTTGAATTGCAGATTAATTTCTTACTTTTTATAAGCTTTTCGAAGGCACTTTTGAATTTAAGTCGGTTGTTACTTTAAGTAGCTGGTTTTTAATCTAAATCTCGTATATTTGCTGTAATATAAACAAAACTTTTTATTATAGAAAATACAAAATTCTGATTCAGAATTCCGTTTATTTAGGTCGAAAAGTACCTATTTAAATAAACACCCAAAAAACTAAGATAACAATAAATTTAACTTTTACTGTTTCATGAATTATTACTATGAAACAATCTTTAGCTTGGGAATTTGCAAAATTGACTATTTTCATTTAACACAGCGTTTAAAACCATTTGGAAAACCATCATTTTTCTAAACTTTAAAAGTCGTTTATTTTTAAATGAAATAATAATTATAGTTTACTAGGTACAACGTTAATATCGTGCATAGAGGAGTAAAGAAATTTGTATTTCACTTACCCGTTTCTTTTTAGTACACTTCCCTATTATATGTACCCACCGCTCTCTTTCTTCCCTAAGTATCGATATCCGCGGGAATTTCATTTTAATCTTCTCAAATGGTTATTTGCTCTCGCGGAGGGACTCGTAATTGAGGCGAAAAAAATATAAGGAGGAGTGACAAGGTGATAAAACGACAAACGTCACACCCGATTTGATATTGGGCTCTTTCACAGAGTAATAGGGAAAACGAATCGATGACGACCAGGAATCGTCACGGATTACTTATTGGATTTTATAAATTTTATTGACTCGCCTTTATTAGAAATTTAAACGGTTATGCCTGAGTTTATCCGTATCTTTTTATTAAAACGCCTGATTTTTTATCTAAACGTTAACAGGTATCTAGCGAGAAGACAAAGGTGAGGGAAAGAGCAACTTTATTAAAGTTACCCTGACTGGGATGTTAGTAAAATCCTTTTTATCAGCGGCATAAAGTTTATTAAAAATTGAAATGAGTGTAAAGAGTGAAGACAGGTTCGGAGCGGCGGCGGTGATCCCGGTGCCTGTACGTAAGACGTAACAAGTGTCGCCGTATCTCTTAATCACGTCGACGGTAATTGTTTTATCTTTAGCTCGTTAGAACTCGTTTAAGCAAAGCCTTCTTAGTGAAGGATTAAATGCGGTCCGCTTTAATCCACCCCCCGTCCCCGCCGCTAATTCTGGCGGTTTTTCCGCGGAGAACAGATAAATGTTTTTGTCTGAGGTCCCGCGCTCGCACCGTTTAATATTTATAAGAGCGCAACATAGCCCCGAGTGGTTGTTGCAAGGATTACACCAGTGGCGGAATGCATTCGGTTTTTGTCCGCAGATGACGGAAGAGATATTGTAATGAAAACGTTTCGGACATGCACCGCACATGGTTTTTACTTTCTGTGAATTCCTTTCTCTTTTTTTGCTCTATAAAGCTGCAAGATTTTCATTCTACGTACAGTGTTGATAAATGTTTGGTAAACTGTATTTTACCAATTCAAAGTTTATCCAAAATACACAACATACCATAATAATACATGAGCACTGAGCATCAATAAATACATGAGGGTTTTGAATGGATGTTCAAAGTGAACCGGTAACAGGAATCTGGTTAGACAAACAAAACCACCGACACTCCGATTGGGAATAGTGGGATAATTGATTGGTTAAACAATGTGTTGGAAGGGTAAACATTCGGTCGATTGCTCACGAATAAAAGATCACTTGTCCGGACAATCGATCCGGCAATCCGCACTAAAAACAAAAAGCCAAGAGAGCTTTTAGCTATTAATAAAAAATAACAAGCGACAAGCAAAACACCTGTTTTATTGCTCATTTTAATCACTCCACTTTTCGATCGCAATATCGGGGGAGTTTAAAAATTTATATCATGAAGGAAAATGAGTTTTGCATTTTGCAGTGACAGATTGCACTTTGAGTAATTCCTTTTTGTTTGGTTTTAAAATATGGGCATTTAATGCGGACGATCATTTTATCGATATTTAAATGGGGCGACAATAAATGAGAGAAATGCTTTCAGGGATTGTTTGACTGGGTTTGATAGCTGTAGTTTCATTTAGACGTCGGGAGAATTGTGTGATATTGGAGCGAACCTCGCTGGCTCCATTAGACAATGTAATTAAAACCGGTTAATGGCGGTTTCCCCTAATTACAGCGACACTATAGTGACAGACAAATCGAGCGACGATAGCTGGTAACCGCACCCACCGCATCATTTTGGTAAAACGAAACTAAACGTTGTAAATATATTGAGGTCCTATTTGCGCGTGTTAATGTGGCGCGGTTGGATTGAGCTCGCATAATTAATATTGGTCATATAGACGAGTACTGTTAATTAAACAAATAAAAGCGTTGTTACAGATTATCTATGCTGAAGTTGGGATGCAATGTTTCAAAGTATAAGACTATATGATATAATTTCTTTCTTCTTAAATCCTACTTATATTATAACGCCAAGCATATAGATGTATGGTGTGTATGTGTGAGTTTGTTACCTCCTTACGCCTAAGCGGCTGATTCGATTTAACTGAAATTTACTTACTCGTATATGTGGCTTAGATCTCGTTATAGTATACATAGGCTACTTTTAACGGGTAAAACCGCTGGAACAACTAGTTATATAATATAATGTATATGACTCTGTTGACTTTAATAATATCACGGTGGCTACAATTTCGTGTACGCTTCATTTCAGAATGCCCGAACACTCGTTAAATGTAACTGAAATCCGACCTTTCATTTTCATCGCGAGAAAAATTAATGAATTACACCGTACCTAAGTACAGAATCAATAAAACTGAAATTTAAAATATTTCGAGGCACTATTGGACACACAGTGGACAGCAGAATCATCATCATCATCATTTATAGCCTTTTTTAACCCACAGCTGGGCACAGATCTCCTCCCCATTGAACCATTCACCCAGAGGCAATGGGAGAGGCACAAAGTGATGACGGGAGCAACCGAACAGGACAGACCTGTTCGGTTCGCAGCCAGGTCTTTGCCCTGCAGTGGGACAGCATAGACTAAATAAGAAAAAAAAAGTGAAAGTTGAATTGCAAAGACCTCTTCTCAATGTATATTTTAATAGCCCACCCAGTTTAGTTAAATCACAGGGTCTAAGTAAGGAATGAAAATACCTGACGAGTCGATACGCAACGCAATCCGCCTTGTAAAAACAAAAATCAACCGAATAAATCGGTAATAACAACTGAAGTAAATGTAGTGGCACAATAAAGACCGTGTAAATATGCCGTGGGTGGGTAGAACATGAATAATGTGTGAACAATGTTGTTGTTCGCGACATAATGGCATTGTTTCAGCTTGCCTACAGCTACGTCACTGGGCTTTGCTACCGATATGTGGAGTTTAACGTGGACTGCACAGATTAACTGTGACTAATTGTTCGTGCTACTGAATCTGAGAATAAATTGAATCCTGTAAAACGTTGTCGTCGTCGTTTTGTATGTAACACATTAAAATAAAAAGAAAGAATTCAAGTAACTTACATAAATTAAGACAATAATACTTATTTTACATTGCATTCATGTAACAATAAATGCAAATCGGTAAATAGGATAAGCATGACATCCGACTGATTATAATAATTATTCAAATAATTGGGCAATATAATTTGTTAGGTTTGTGATAAAGCAGAATAAAGAGATTAGATCTGATGATTCTGTACTCTCTGAGTGTTGGGAAGCCAAGAAAATTACAATGAATGTTGCAATCACTTCGTTATTTTTAGCAATGAATTATAACTCACTCAGATACAAGCACATTTATCGTGTTGAACTCTTTCATCATAACCTATGGACTGTAGAAACTTTTATATTCATATCAGCAACATAATCTTTAAATGACATAGTGGTAATATAAACAAGAGAATAACAAAACAACGTTTAGTAGGTAACTAGACAAGCGCAGTGGCGAGGCGTTGTTGACACGGTTGCAACTCAACAGGGGCGGGCGATGGGACGTGCAATTTTAAACGGAACCTGCAGGTGCAGGTCACTGTTTGCCAGACGACGTGAAATTTCGATGAAGTTCTGTTAGGAATACTACAAACTAGACAAGTACGGCACTGGGATTGTTAAGTCTATAGTACCTAATTAATGTAAACAGGCCACATAAACGTATTGTTAAGGTCAAGCTTATTAATAATTATGATTCTATGTATTCTGAAAGGTGCTTCTCCTCAAAACGTAGTAGGATCGGAAATGCACTTTGTTTCATTCAATTAAATTTTATCACTCGTTAATTCTACACCGAAAGCTTTTAAGTAGTTCGTCCAAGTTTTAAGAAGTTCGTTCTATATAAGTGTATTTTTTTGTAATCTTTAAAGATCACACTTTGAGATATATTCCCATAGTTTTCCTAATTCACTCAACTATTCACGTACTTACATATTCTGTCATTTCAGATTTATTTTGGTAAATACATTTTCATAGGAAACAGATTAGTGTATCTGAAAACTTCTTCAAAAAGCTTTTTGTTTCCGTCCTGTTTTGCAAATGTAAATGTGTAGGTAACCCCTTTCGCAGAATCGTAAATGTATCAAATTCGTTTCCATAAAATTTGTTGTCGGTTCGAATGATACGTCATATTTTGCATGTTTGAAAGAGTCGGTTTTATAAGATGTTCGAGTTGACGTCGATATGTTAGCGAGGGCGTCTCAGTCTCAATATAACGTTTTTGACGGTTACATTGTTTGAGCACGTTCCAGTGTTGACACAAAGACAACGGTTAGACCCGGCCGCAGTGCAAAGTGCAATTTTAAAATGTAAACAAAGCCCGCACCTTGAGTCCATAAACGCTATCTAGGATTTCGCCTTATTGAACCAACGAGACGGGGTGTAATCTTGCTGTGTTTACTCGTTTCATATGAAAAAATATGAACGCTTTGCGTTGACACATATTAGTTTTTGCAAAAGAGATATGCAAAGTCGCGTATGAAGTTAAGCGAGCTAAAGAGAAAATATAATGAAAGAAGATTCAGACCGTGAGATAGGTACATACCTATCTATTCTAAGGGAGCGTCTCCACAAGTGAATGTATAGCGACAACATAATCGTCTGAGAAACATAAAGTCATGTCTATTCTCGTAAACACACGGCGAGTCTCGCGATATCTTAAGGGCTCTTACTTCCATACACTATTCCGTGCACATTTAAAAATCGTATTTTCAATATGAATTCATGTTGAAAATCCACGCTATGTTAGGTAATGTAGGTTTCGTCGGTGACAAAGCTAGGTTATAGATGAGCTGGGCGCGTAAAGGGCGTCCCCATGAATCACTGTTATCAATCATAACTTGTTGATGGAGTTACTCGGTGTACCTAGCTCGTAAATTACTCCAACGTCCTGAACGTCGAGTCACAATACTGGATGATGTTTAACTTAGTAATTTATATATCATATTTTTAAAATTAAGATTTATTGTAACAGTTAGTCTAAAATAATGGTTTTTTCGCTGATATAGTGTGTAAATATTATTATAGGTCTAAAAGCTACCATTATATCAAATTTCAACAATTTATTTATTTTTTATTTTATTTATTTATAGGCCGAATATGTTTAAGCATCAATAACTAATTAACGCACAAACTTTCGACTTTATTATTTTAATTATAAATTCATGTTTACCTGAAGATTTCGTACTTTACCTCGTTAGATTCAATTTAACTCTTGGTTGCAAACTGTCCTAAACTTGTAAAGTGCATACAAGAAGTTACTCGTGTCAGTGACTCACTATTAACTTAACAAAGCTTGTCTTATCTTTATAAAAGACGTTATTTTACAATTAGGTAGTAAAGAAATTAAGCTTTTCTTGATGTTTGATTCTACATAATTTACAGAGATTTTAAATAAGCTTGAACCATTGATACAGTTATTATAACTCCATAAAAACCAATTCGTACACTAGAAAGGCAATGATTTTTTATTGCAGCTTGAGGAAGTGCTGTCAAATACTGTAACATTAAATTTATTCGTATGTTTGACGACCTCTGTGGCGCGGTGGGCTAATACCCGCCTGCAACGCAGAAGATTGCGGGTTCGATTCCCGCATGGGACAAATGCTTGTGTGATCCACAGGTATTTGTTTCTGGTCTGGGTGGTTTTCAATATCTATTATAAGTAAGTATTTACAAAAGAAAAGTATATAAGTATTATATCAGTTATCCTAACCACCATAATACAAGCATTAAGTTGCTTAGTTTGGGGTTAGGTGGCGCTGTGTGAAAAAAAAAAATCGTAAATAAATCCATAAATTCCCTTCCAACCAGGTTGTCTGTAAGAGATTGCTTTATGCGATAAGACCGCCGATTGTTTACCTCTAGTTTTATGTTAGTCATAATATTATGTTCATAACTATTTCTTGTATTTTGGTATGCAATAAAGTATCATTCTATTCTATTCGTAATTATTTTTGATCATGTAACTCAACAGTAAAAATAAGAGGTACGAAACCCTAAAAAACAACAGGTTTTTGACCTTTGAATAAGTTTTCGAGGATTTTAGTAGTCTGAAGTCTAAAGCAGGCGGTCACTTACGACCGTACCTGCGCCAGACTCGGACGCATTAAGAGCGAGATCCAAGCGCCGCCTGAAAAGATTTGATGTTAGAGATTTATGTCAAGGATCATACAGGCACCGGGTTCGGGGGATTTCAGAGCTCCTGCCCTTTGTACTTGAGCACTGTACTTGTACTTTGTGCGGAGTACTTGGCGCACTCATCGCACGGGACGTTCTAATACCAGTCGGCCGGCGAATTTATTTCGCATTCGAATAGGGAATTTTAGAAATGAATTTTGATTTTTATATAAAAAAAACTTATTACTCGAGAGAATAATTAAAGCATGGAAAATTTTTAAGTATGCCGACATTTATATGTTTATTTTTTAGATGACACATTATTAAGAAATTAGGTACACCTATATACTTAACTTATACTTTTAGTGAATAATCTCTGACTGCAGTTCGAATTTCTTCAATTGTTGTACAATTAAATGTTTATTTGTTATTATTATTTCTATTTGTTATAATAACAACAGGAAGACTAGCTGAACTTTAAAATCGTGGCCTCTATTCTCACGGATCTCTATTCTCTATTACTCTCGGATCTAATCATGACATAAGTAAAAGAAACGCCTCAATCTGCAATAGATTTCTACGTCTTTTCTTTACCGTTTTCCTATTACAAAGGTAATCAAAAGCTAAGTACGTATAAATAGATAAACAGGGTTCCAGTTCTGCTGTTAGACAGTGTAATAGTTACGTCTTCCAATAAACGACTAGTCGTATTACCCACCGTTATACTATCGCTAATGCTTTGTTATTACTCTATTGGTTACTACTCGTTCCTTCAGAGTCTGCTTGTTCAATATGTGAAGAGGCGCGGCACAGAGATACGCTCTTAATTTCTACAGCTCTTTTATTTGCACAGCCTCTACACATGATCCTTATTGGGTATCGTATAAAAATCTAATATACGTAGCATTATTGCTCTACTACGTCATGTTGTTCTTGCTATACCTTCCGTTTGGAAACAAATAGCTTTCAAACAAATCGTTTTGAGGATACAAAAAGCTTAGTTTAACGAGTTTTATCGATAGCAATTAACATGATTTATTAACAGAAATAATTTATAAAAATTATAATATTTTTAGAGATTTGAATTATGGGAATTTGTGATTACGAAGAAATAATAACAATGCTAACATTTATATGATTTTTAGCACTATTAATAGGGTCACGTAACATCAAACTGAAGGCAAATTTCATATCTAATAAATAACATAGTTTCTACCACTCCGCGCCACTGAACGTTTGAAATAGTGTTGGAATAAAGTGAGCCTATCGATGAAAAAGCATACCTGCATAGTTAATCTATCATGGGTTATGCAGGAAACCTCATAGTTACTACAAATAACTCGCGAGAGCGTAACTAAACTATGGCACGATATTAACTAGTGAAATGGTTCAGATATTTCACTGCAAACTTTTTACAATGTGAATGTAGCGATGGATTTAATAACAATTCGATCAATTTTATAACAAAAGCCAAGCACATCATTATTTGTACGAATACATACATGATCAAATTAATTTAATACTATATGAAATGCTTAAATTATAATTCGTATCGAAATATAATCTGATCATAAATGATATCTGAAATTTTATCTGATTATAACCATGCCAAAAATCTAGGTCGATTGTTTACACTATTACTATATTGCTAAAAATGCTTGCGGATTTTGAAGACAACTTTCAAACATCGCTTGTTAATAAAAAGCTCTGGCTGACATTTTTTAAGTTATTTAGTTCCTACTATTATTTTCAGACATGCAATTTTACTTTTGGCGTCATAAAGTAACCAACATTTAAACATCCGAGCAATCCATTGCTAAAGTGATTATGTACAAGCTTTAAAGATCCTAGTTTTGTGTGAGGTGACTTACATTGTTGTCTATATAAAAATGCAGCCAACAAAGTACGAGAATAAAAGCACATTTGAAGTAGGTAGTTTCAATGGTCGTTGGTTCGGAATTGCGTCCTATTACGTGAGACTCGAATCAGCGGTGGATGGGACTTAGCGTTTGTAAGTTTTCACCGACCACTCTGCTGCGCTGTGCCGGTGGATATCTCAATTTCACGAGAGGTTTCCCAGCTCAGTACATTAATTTGTCCATCAAGCTATAAGCCGAACGCGGACCATACTTTACATGGATAATTCACGACTGTCTAAAAGTTGTTAGTCGTCAGCACATCACTTGTACCAAACGCGATAAGCTCCACAGGAATTGAGCGTAAAGAGCGACTAATTAGGACGGATAGTCGACTCGCTATTGTAGAATTCATTAGCAAATTGTATCTACGCCACGAGAGAAGTATTAGACTCACGAAATGGCATCACCGCACGCGTCTCGGCATAATTATTCTTCTTAATTGTGATGACTTAAATAATTGGAGGCTTTTACATCACACGTGTAAATTTTCGTCTGATATATTAGATTTCTCTGATGCGTATTTTCAATGAACAAGGAGTTATTAATTTTGTAATACTTTACATCGAAGTGCCGAAATGTTTGTTTAGGTGTATGTGATACTCCTTGTATTCATAGGTGGTAAATTTTTATTTATAACTAAAAAATATTAATGGTATCGTCGGTAAAACAGATTTAAAAAATCTAAAAATATACGTGTGACGATATGGGAAAAATAACGATGCTCAATAATTATAGCCGTAAAGTGAGTTTGCGGAAGCCGCAAAACGAAATTTAATTTGCCCTGAACGCTGCATCAGAAATAAAGTTAAAACAGTCGCTGCAGTAGGCGGCAGCACGCCCAACTTCTAACGCAAATGAATAGGGAATGGGAAAAGTTGGGCCGAGAAAAATGATGTCCCAGTCGCGTCGGCCGGGACCATTGTCGTCAGCTTGCCGGGGCTATGTTGTTTCTCGATATTATTGTTATTAAATGCACACAAACGCTCGCTTGTTGTTAAACCTATTGTTGAAAGCGAGCTTCGCAACTGCCACTAAAGCTTAATGTTTTGGGGCGCGCTCGTAATCAACTCAACTAATTACGATCACAAACTTGGTTTCATGTTTTCAAAACACACTTCATTTATCCATCATAATATAATATTATTATGAAATGTTAACCATACAAGGGAGTAAAGAAACTAATCGAGTTCTGAACTATCAATACAACTGTTAGATACTCAGTTGAACTGGAACAGATAAGCCAGTGAGTCACTTCACTCTGAGATAGTTGCAGAGCGAGTCAATTAAACTGAATGAAACGTACGGCAATAGCAACTTTGTTTTATGTCTTTACTTTACAAACAGTTAAATAAAAACAAAGAAGTCTTTAGTACTCACCGTTTTCGCCGTTTGCGCCGATACGGTGTCTGGATACTGAATGAGGGCTTGGAATGAATCTGAAAACAAAATATGCTTCGCTTTAGAACTGCAACGCTGAATCGAGCGCTAATTACGTGTTTACGAGCAAATGAATTGTTAACCCATTTAGCGACGTGAATGCCTTTCAAAAGATTTTAATACAGCAGTCTGCAGTTTATATTGAGAGTATGCACTCTGTTTGAAGGAATTTATGGCAGGCAATATCTTGTTTTAAAGAACGTTCAAACGAGGTAATATTGGCACCCAACGCGGGGCCAGGACATTCTCGCAACTAGGTAGGTACTTGAGGAGGAAGTCGTTGTGGCTCAGGTGCGCCGCAACTATAATAATATCATGTACTACACTCGAGTGAATATTCGAGTAAGTTTCATGCCTATTTTACTTCAGTTATAAACTTGAAGAGCAGAAATTTATTGCTTATGTCGTCGCGAGGCCTCACTAGACTCTGTGGCTGGAACTTTGACGCAGACTTCTTGCGATCAGTTTGTTGAGCACCGTTACGACTAAGTTAAAAAAGTGCAATTACTGTTTGAGTTTGTTGGAAGTTATGCTGCACGGTTCATCATCTACCTGGACGATATCGTTTGTTTTGATAAAAAGAGGTCAGTGCGTTATGTTTCATTACATATAGTTGTTTACTCATAAACAAAATGCCCACCATTTCCGCAAGCGATAAAGACCGGAGTGAAAATAAGCACATTAAGTAGAAAAACCACTATAAACAATGTGGCCCTCGAAATGTTCTCACATTGAACCGGGAATGGACCTTCCACTAATATAGTTCGTCGTAGAGTCTATTTACTGCCAGAGGATAAGCGTTAAAACCCCTAATTTAAGGCATGAGCCGGCGATCATTGCCGTCCGTCGGTCGAGCACATAAATTCACATTTTTAGGCAACAGAGCTCGAGTAACAGGGCAGCACCTGCGCAGCCCACATAACCTACCATTTGGGTGTCGCTTGCACGCCGTCAGAGTGGATTCTCTATCAACTTTTGGCTTAGCTCATGAACTATTTATTTATTTTAAGCAAAGGAAGGAAAGTATTTTTACACATTTATTTTCCTCCGTTTTTCTACAAAATAAAATGAAACATCAATTTTGTTTCAATTCCATCCCTGTAATATTTAATGTAACATCAACCATCAAGGCTTAGGCGGATTACGGGGCTTGAAAATATTTTAGCGGTAGAAAAAAACATTTATTTACTTCCAAGTCTCCTTTAACATTCCTCCGACGCCGATAAAATATAGAAAGTAGAACCACTCAAGGCAAGAAACGTCGGCGTAAATTAAAAGTAACGCGATGTCTCCTTCATACATAGTTAAATGCTCTTTAAGGCCCCATATTTTCCTGTGCCAACCATTCGGGAACGTTAAAATGGAATGCATAAAAGGCTTACCGCAAATTGGAGTTTTTATGTAATTACGTAGGTAGTGAATAAGCAAAAAGACTTTTATGGAGCGTAAATGAAGATGTATAGTATCTTGAATGCGGCCGCGGTCACTTATCTACCTTTACATGTTCGGCTCGGGGCGGGGCCGAGATATTAATCACTGAGAGCTTTGGATCGGCTTGAGGCTAATGTTTTAAATGAAAATCATATTCAATTTAAATCCCATTTCTTATTTAGCTAAAATGTGTTCGCCCTGCACATAAATAAATCCTTGTTAAAATATTAAGAGGACTCAAACATTGTATTTAGGTAAAAAGTTGTATGCAACCAAACAAGTAAATTAAAGTCGCGTCTAAATTCGTCACAGCCACCCCTTTGTTACAGTTTATTTACTTTGAAATATTCGAATGTTAACTCAATAAGGGTGTTTCGATTGCGCACAAGAAATTCAAATCTCAATCAATCCAAAGCGTGCGCGCTTCATTATCTTCCATTAAAAATTCAAGTGGAACTCGCAATTAGCTTATGGAATATTTAAACGTCAACGTCAACGTAAACACGGGTTCGCATTTGTAGTGAAATTATAATTTTATTCGAGTTTCATTGTGCCAAAGAAAATGGTTTCTTCCGCAACGTTAATATTGAAGAGGGTCGACTGAGGCCGACCGATTACTAAATAATTTGATATCTTAAATCTGGCATCTCGTCCGGAACGAGAACACTCCGTCAGACCTGAATGCACCCTCGTTCGCAATTTACGCGCCCTTTCAACCGACCTCAGACACTACTCACAAATTACAGAAAGCCTGCGCTGCGCCAACGAAAACATCATTGCATTTGCATGGTAACAGACTGTTTTCTAAGAGTAGTTAACCCGTCGCGTAACAAGCAAATATTGAAGTAACCGGTGCACGTGTCACGAGTCACGGTGTGGGATTAAGTATGGCGTATACGTATAATGTTAACTAAGACGCCGCAAAGATGATCCGTCGCCGAATCAAATCCTTAATTAAGGGAATCTAACGACGATATAGACACCATACCTACCGCAAACAGGGGACGCATAATAATTGTAGCGGTCTGCTACACCTTAATAAAGCCAATCGGGGCGGCGGAGGAGGTGAGCGGCGAGGGTCAGAGACGCGGGAGGCGGAGTAGGATTAGGGGGACTCCGCGCTCTTCATTGAGATTTGTTTCGGGATTAGGAGCCGGTTTGATGGTAACCTTCCCGTCAGCTCGCGGCCGCCGCTAACGGCCCTCAACCGCACCTACAAACATTTCCTCTAGCCCGGTTTCATTATTAACGCTATGAATACAGCTTGATACAATATTTATGGCACTAACTTTTGGGCCTTGCGGAACAATCGCCTCTCAAACTCTCTATATGAATATGAAATATGAATAAGTTACCTGGAACTTGCTTATTAAACCGAATTCATTACTATAAAAGTGCTCTGCATTCGAACTTTTTAAATAAGACAAATATACCTAAATATATTATATCCAACTTAGACTGTATTTTAAAGTAAAATTTTGCATGAACACAACTCCAATATTGTTATATTAGAGTAAACTAAGTCACACGTTGGGGTATCGAAAGTGAAAATTGGAACGTAGTTCGGTGTATTTGATTCCCGCGAGATAGCATAATTGAAGTAAGGATTTACCAGTTTCGGATATTCTCGACTCAGAGAGTCAGGCTAGATATTTCAGTATATTTCAGTGGGCTCAGGATTTGCTTAGGGTGTTTTTACTGGTTAGAACAGATATATGTAGATATATTCAGAAACCTACAACGAAAAGGTAAAATAAATGTCTTTGATTTTAATAAACTTAAAACTCATAAGTAGAAAGAAAACATTTATATTTATGCACACATTTATCGATTAGTACAAAAAAACACATTATGAAATTACGAAATAATGTTTATGAACATTAATAGAAGAATCAATTATTATTATTCCACTACATAAAACATATTATTTTACGCAGTAGTTTGACGAAACTAATAGCTTAATTCTCAGTGGACGCTGGAAAAGTATCGCTTTACGAAAGTTTAGTGGGACAGTCGAATGATGAACGGTACCGTTTCTGTTTAGTTAAATGTTTCGAGTTAGACGCCCGTATGAATATTCAGGGGCTATGCGGGGACAAAAGCTTTTTACAATTGGACAATGATGGATGTTGTTAAAAAGCAGAGCGTAGGGCGCTTCGGAAATTGGAAATTTTGCATTAGTCAAGCTAGCGTGGTCAAGATAGGGTTGCTGACTGGATTGTATAATACAGTATTTTGATTAGAAAACTGTTCGAAAATACTGGTGAAAAGCTTCTGAAAATGTGTGGTTATTTACTTATTTAGCACGTGATGGGTACTTATGTAATGCTATTTTAATCTGTTAAAGACAGGATATATAGCAGAATTCTTAAGCAGAACATAATATAGGTTATGAATTACGATTGGTAGAATAAATAACTCGCAAAAAATACTTTTAATTAAAATGCCCCACCAAAAACGAGAGGACTCGTTACAACATTATTCAACAATTTTCCGTGTTTTTAGTTATAACATGGCAGTTGGTATTTCACAAAACGAGTACGAAAGATGTGCTGGCCACCGGCACCGAGATCGTTTTTCCGCGAATTTCCCCATCAAGTTTCCCCCGAGGGTAACGGTCGACATTTTTAAAAGTTGATTTGAGGTTCTCGGCTAGGTAGGTGTATAATTAGCTGGGAGAGAGCAACGACGCGAGCTTTCCGCGCTGCCCGCAGGCGGCGCCGGCTTATCAAATATGTACCTACCTACCTGGCTCCTGTATGCGGGATTTATTTAGGATATGCATGAGGGTACGATTTAAATTTTAAACGGATTGCGCCCCGTGTTGTCGGTAGATCTATCACTATAACGCTCTGGAAATTAATTTCAAAGCCCCGCGATTCGATTTATTAATAGTTGTATTAGCCGACGTAATCCGTAGTGTTGCAGACGCAGAGCGCTCGTGATAAAAGGCTTATCAAACAATGTATTTCGTTACTAATTACTGGATAGTGTTGCATAATTTATTGGGAATTCTCACATTGTGTATAATTTCAATTTCTATGTTGATCAGGTGTAAGTCAATCAGAGACTTGATGGGATCTATAAATCGATTATTAAGGTGATTATAATTTCAACAGTGCGGTATATTATGAAATGGTGGGACATTCTAAAAATTAAAACGCTGTTTTTGGTCAAAAAATTATGACAATAACACTATTTTGATTTGTGCTTTAGTAATACTTTTAAATTCGTGAAACGTAATATATCTAAATTATATCTCATTATTATTTAAGGTTTTTTTTAAGGTTTGATAATATGGATATATTTATTTTAATTTATTTATTTAGGACACCCAACACAGAATACCATAATATAATTCTTAAAACAAAGGGATCACAACATGTGTGCTCCTGCACTTACATTACAATATATAATTTTTCAAATATAAAACCGTTCAAATATAGAGACAAAGTACAATCAAATTATACTCGTGGTACAACTAATAACTACTAATACAATGTTTGTGAGAAATACTTACTATTTTTAGTGAAGGTGACAATTTTGAGCACCTTCCCGTACCGCTGGAAGATGGAGTAGAGGACGTCCAGCACTATTGGGTACAGCATGTGTTCTATAATAACGCGGAGCACTGTGTTCGGACCACCCTGAAACAAACGAAATGTTTTAACATTAACACAGTCACAAATTGACCTTGTACATTTAAACAGACGTGACATTTTTGCAAGTCAACCTTAAATCGAATAAAATATAGGGTCATAGAGAAGCCAAGGCCGGAAAATAATGTTAGGAACACCTAAGTACCAATAAGACGGCCTAAGGTTATACACGAAAGGGATACATGGAAAAGTTTTGAGAAAGTAAAAAAAAATCTATCGACCTAAGAAAAATTTTAGCTCGTATCAGAAAACACACAAGAAGTTACAAAAAGAAGTTACTTAAATTTCTTATCGAAAGTTTTACATTTTATTATTTTTTCTAGTTTACTATGTTAGAAATGCAAATACACTGATATCAGTGTCAATTTAATTACGAGCATTATTTTATATAAAATAATTGTGACCTTTTCTCAAAAGAGATTCCTAAAACAATGGTGGTGACAAATCACATTAAATCCTAATTAACATTGTAAGCAATTCCAAGACGTCTGTTTATCTAAAGAGCGTCAAAGCTGAAGTCTCAGCGAGAAAATATGTTAGACAATTAGAGTCCCTATGGACGTTAAGTTGGAGTTACGATACGAGGAACTTATTGCAAACTGCAAGCGACACGATGCGGCGTGCCACCTGGGACGCACTGGATGTTAAGCCTTATCGAGTGACTATTCCAATACCTACATCATTTTATTTTATTTTTTGTCATATACATACATATGTGTTAAGATATTAATTAATACGTACGACCACTCTTATTCTCTGAACATGAACTGAGCTATCCTCTGAATAATGTTTTTTTTGTTTAATATTTTTCTATAATAGGGTTTAAGTGTTTGAACTTTAAATAGTTAAAAAAGCGGTAATTAATTCTCGAAATGAAATATTCAAAATACACAATAGCTGACAAACTTATCATATGTGTTGTTGGAGCTTATCACTCGTTAATATCCGTACCGCAAAGCTGTGTCAATGCTTCTAAAAGTATAACATTCTTAGGTAAACTAGTAATCATCATAAATTATAGGTTTTTGAGATTAGGATTAAATTGAGCACCAATTTGAGTACAATAAATATATAATACGGAGGAATGCACATCGATAAAAAGTCGTCTTAAAGTAAAAATATGCATACAAATCTGGAATTTCTCAAACCAGTACAGAAATGATAGAATTATAAAGGAAAAAACACAGCTGACTCAAAAACCTTCTACCAAAAGTTTGCAAATGATTAACCAAGACCTATTAATGTAAACTTAAGCCAAGTCGCACCTGGCCTTATAATAGGAACATTGTCAGTGCAGTGGCATTATCAATATCGCATCGAGAGCCTCGAGGCGACAATCCGGCGATCCGTCTTGCAACAGACGCTGCCTGCATACATAGCGCTTGAACCTGAGGGAGTACGATGTCACGTGTAACAACATTATGTTTGTTCTCGGGTGGGAATTTAACACATCAGTAACGGTTGAATTTTAGAAGACAATTTCACGTTGACAAAAAAGTTGTATGTGTCCCTCGAAATAATTTTTTATGTTTAGCGAAAAATTATTCTGTGTTTTTGTCACTTTGAGTAGGTACAACAAGCATAATATTATAGTAGTTTTATGTGAAGATGTGTATAATTGTAAACCGTTAGTATTTTTCCGAAAACAGCAGTTTCATTCAACGGGCCCCAAACATTCTGCCACTTATCCCTCCATCATAGGCTCACCTATAATATTTTTAGTTATACAATTTTAGATTCAAAGGTTATTTTTAAATATTGTTAGTGTCAAATAGTTAATCTGTAATGAAACTTCGCATGACGAAGTGAAAAATTCTCTCTACGTAGCAACGTAGCAATGCCTACGAACCGCTACGAAAACCGTAGCACATTACATTTTAGAACTTTAATGTATAATTTCTGCTACATTAGCCGTTTACAAAATCTTGGCGGGCTGTGAATATTTCATTGCCTACTACAATATGAATAATGGCCATTACATTAGCACATCAAACATGCTAACACTCACTGGTTTTTACCGCTCCGTAGCTCCCTCTCGTTTAAACCTTTAAACAGGGCCGATTACAAAGGCCTTCCTTAATAATGTAGCGCCTCTTTCCGGGATCTGATTCGAGTATTCCCTCGGGATACGCGGTGAGGAATGGTTTGTCTATTATCTATGCAGGTTGGATGCAATAAGGCCTAATGTTACAGCGATAGTGGGGAAACAGCCGAAGTACGAGTCTCACTCTATTTGGTTATTTTGTTATTATATTTATTTATTTATGAGTATTAGAGGTAAGCTTTTGACTACGATCTCGCGTGATATCAAGCGACAATGCGGCCGTAGGTAGCATACTAAATATATCCTGCCTATCTTGCCTTACTAAATTTCAAATTCTACTCTCTAATTCTAGAATCTTTAAATTTGAATTAAATGTAAGTAGTTCGAGTATGAATCCCCGTCATAACATATTCTACATAATATATAACTGATTTTATTAGAGATCGCTATTAGAGATAAGACCGCCAATTGTAACACTTCTGATATGTAATTATTTGTTTTAAGATTATTCTTTTGTACTTTTGTCTTCAATAAAGAGTTTTCTATTTTCTACTATAATTTATCTCGATTAACTTTCTTTTTTCTTTAATCAGTAGTCAGGTTAGCCCTAGGGTTAATCTGACAAAACGCTGAGCCTGTTCCCGTTGGCGACTACATTACATTTTTAACACACTATGTAAGCTTAAGCTGTAAGATAGAGCCAATAAATTATTTTCATTTCATTTCAGTACGTATATATGTACCTAACTTTAACCGACTGTGTGGCCTCACTTCGGACTTTAGCCGTAACAAATACATATAAAGGTAACTAGTATAATGTTACCTGTATTTCCGTCCCCCCATTGGCAGGCTGCAGCGCGGCCCCGGTGCCCGCGACTAGAGCAGCGCCGGCGCTGTTTGATATCGCCTGCGCAGCTTGAAGCGCTGCTTGCGCTGACGCCGACTGGAACAACAATTTTATTTTAACATAAAAAATAATTAGTATAAAATTGTTTCTTATAAATATCCTACTTTACTGCTGATAACACAACAGCTGCGTTTTTGCGGTCGGAATGCGAGTGCTGATAAACACAAACGTTGTGTTTCGTCAAAGGATTTTTCCATACAAAATTTTGAGCTAAATTACAGGCACATGGTATAGTTCAAAACGTCGCCGCAGTCAATGTGTTAAGTAGGATATTGCTGTGGAATGATATGATTAAAAAAAATAACATCATTAACGAGTACAGTTGGTATTCTAGTTCAATTTTGCCCTTTTTGACGTTTAAAGGTACTCTTAAGCAGTCCAATTTAAAATTTTACAGATCGCCTGAATAAGACGCGCAGTAACTTAGAACCAATAAGGTCGGTAGCACAAACATAACCTATACGTTACGTACAGTCATAATAGAACTATAGTATACCTACTTCATTACACGTAAATACTCCATTACGTGGATTTATTCTTAATTTTTTTTAACTGTCTAAAAGCATCTATTCAAAGAAAACAGAAATATATATTATAATCGAAACAAACCAATCCATTTCTTATAAGAATTTGCTCTACATTTTTATCCATATAATATGTGAAATGAAACAATAGAACTGGCATCGCGTTAATATGTCGTAATCGGCAATGTCCTCGTCGTTAACAAAGTAGCAGAATTGTTCCCTCACGATACAAAATAAGTTTATGGCGTCCCTTTGTTTGACGAAGACAGACGATACAGGGGTAAACAGTAACAGAGCTTTGCACAAGCTAAATAATATATAACTAGTAGTTCGCCGCGAACTGGGACCTCGCAGACCCAATTTCCCTCAAAATAGGTATACATGGGTAAAAGTTATAAGTATCTACGAAATATAAATGTATGGAAACTTTAACCTATAATATTCGTAAAAGGAAAGGAAAATGCCAAAATTGAAAGTAATGTTAAAACTTAAAATACGTAACGGATATACCTACATTAAAAAAATCTTTATCTCTGTGACTATTTTATTGTTGTGATCAAAATTTCAATAGTAATAAAATATGAAAGGTTATGTGTGTATTCACTTGCAGAAAATAATAGAATAAAATAATAAATATTACTATAGTTTTTAAAAAAAATCTCAAAAAATCTTCATAGTTTGTAGCACTTGTTTACGAAGAAGTTGCCAATGCAGTGGACATTAGAAGAATTGAAATTGGAAAAAAATATCTAGCTTTACTTGTATTATACAGCAAATTTACAACAGTTATTATATTGATATTGTAGCTAATTCTATAACATTTTTGTCGTTACAGCCGATGATGACTTAGACTTGGAGCGAGAACGCAGAGCTATGACAGTCACGCGTAACATCTAGGCTCGCAGGTTTTCAAGATGTATCTACAGCTACTGAGCAAGACAAAGTGTCCTTGTTCAAGGCATTATCAGACTTTTTAAACGTGCAGCTCGTCGATCACATTTGCACTTTCCATCAGGTGGGATGTGATCAAACGTAGGCCTAATTATTAATTATTTTTTTAAACAAAAGACTTGTGGATGAACTTTACAAACTACAACTTTACAAAAAACGGATCCAGTACAACAATTCTTTCAGGATGCTTTTGGCGCTGTCTCGATACTACAGAGCGTCAGGGATGTTTGCAGATGTTAGAGTGAATGATGGTTTTAATGGTATAATGATATGTGATAAACACATAAATAACAATCCCAATAAGTTTCTTGCTCGTTCTTCTCATAGATATGCTTTTTGAACTAACAGTAGAGTCTTAAAATATTTGGGGGGGAGGCCGAAGAAGGTTCAATTTTTAGGTTTTTTGCTTATGCCAATTCGAGTGTAATGTGCCCAAACTCGACGGGTTTACTAATAGCCATTGAAGAGGTTCAGTAAACACCTCCTGGCTCCATCATCAGATCAGCTCAGTGGTACCAAATTATTGAACTGTCATCATATTTCTAGACATTTACAAAGTTTCATTATGGTACGACAACCAGAAGTTGGTCAAATATTACTTATATAAGATATTATTACCGACTTTGTATGGAAAACTAATTTCAGCATCTTAAAAATAGACCATGTTTGGAAGACAACGATTGGATATAGATAAAAAGTGTTAAAGCCAAAGTTGTAGGAAATTTTAAAGCTTTTATAATGTAGTACAACAAAATATCGTACTACGCCCAGTTTTTGACATTTAGGCAAAAAACCTAAAAATGGGACCTTCTTCGGCCCCCCCACCCCTCGGGATCACCTCGGAGGGTTGGGGACTTTTAGTATGTTAATCTCCTGAATAGTCAAAACAAAGTTCCTAAGTTAGATTTTCTGCTTTCGACTTTTCGATCCACATGCCTCTTTTGGGCACTCATTGACTGGACTACTATTTGAATAAAAAATGGGTTTAAGTTTCACCCGCACGATCATTTAAATTCATAATATTTTGAGTAAATCAACATGGCTATTTTCTTATCCGTTAGGGAACCGAACCTAGGACCCAATTATCAAAAATGTATGAAATGACGTATTACGTCGTATCGATTTTTGACAATTCGGTCTTTGGTTCGGTTCCCTGACGGATAACTGAATATCCCTGCAGTTCTCATAATATTATATTCGATAAACATTGTAATTTTGTATTTTCTATAACTCTACAACCCTGGCACCGATTTGGCTCATTTTTGGACGTGAGAATTCTTTTAGTTTGTACTACCTGTTTAAAAAGTTTTATCAAGACTGGATCATCGGTTTCATTGTAATAAAGCAATCTCTTTAACTCTTGAACCCTTCGACCGATTTGGCTCATGTTCGAACTTAAAAATTCTATGGATTCATATTACGCGTTTGCAAAGTTTCATGCAGATTGGACCATTGGTTTTCCAGTTATCGCGTAACAAACATACATACAAACATACACTTTGGCTAATATATTTGTGTCACTTATAAAAAATGTGTATATGTTAGAAAAAAAATTATCAGCGGTCCAGTTTTGAAATAATCGTAAGACCTATCGTAAAGACTTTAAGTCACCTATATCTCTGCAACCCTGTAACCTATTTAGCTAATTTTTTCACTTAAATTATCCAATTAACCTTCTGAACTTGTGTGTAAAATTTCATTTAATTTGGATTAACCGTTTTCAAGTAAACGTCGACCAAACTTAAGCATCAGAGGTCAAGCGTTAAACTGGTCAAAACGCAGGCATTTCGCGGCTTTCGACTCTAAGACCTCGCTTCGCTCGGTCGATTAATGTACCTTAATTTTTTTGTACTAAAGGTAAAGATGGATGGAAGGTAAGACCGCCGGTTGCAACATCTTTGTTTAGTTTGTTAATTACTCATGTAAATTTTTAATTTTCATGTGGTGTTACAGTAAAGTATTAATAATTAAATAAATAATAACGATGGTAGGTATATAAACTGTAATGATTTAGACGCGTGGTTTGCTAAAAACTGCGTTGCAATTATTATTATTTTTTAAATATTTAAAGCTTATAATATGTTATTTTCTCTGTTTCTGCGCGACTGCCATTTTCTTGCGTTTATAGTATATCGCAAAACAAATCTCGAAGGAGTAATTTTTTTGCAATTATCAACCTAATCGATCAATGCTGCGCGAATAAATATAATAGTAAAAAGATAATATGTACAATATTAAACATAAAAATTACAAATACCCAACGTTGACGGTACACCAGGCGTGAACTCCTGATGAAGAACATCTTAATTGTTACCTTTGTTGAGATAATCTTACCAAAATTAATACGTCAGTACAACCGTGTTGTATTTGTAATGGATAACACTCACGGTAGTTGCCAAAATCGTAAACATAAGAATATAAGAGTGAAGAAGTAGAGAAATAAGAAGATTTATAAGAAGTTAATGTACTGGTTGATGGTATTGTGTAGTGGTCACCGTTATCTAGTAGTGTTGCACTCGAGGTTGGAAGATAACTCGCGGTTGCGTATTACGTTTCATTGTCCCGGAAATTATGGCAGCTCGAACGGACATGTTTACTTTTTGTGCGTGACAATAAATGTGTGTTTTTATTTGCGATATTATACGAGTATTCCGTCGTTTGTGGTTACAAGTTACGAGTATGTTTGAGTATCGGAATCTGTCGATTGTTATCGATAAAACAACTTATGGTCAATTCAGTTTTTGTTTATGTGGAAGATAATTTATGACTGAAGTCCTGCGATTGTAATACTTACGAATAAACCTTAAAATCAGGCGAGTTGTACTATTTTTGTATAAATTATTTACTCGCTTTGTTCGATCTTATAAAAAAGAACATGTTTGTAATTTACTCGCCCAATTTATAAAGGTTCAATTTACTTTATCAAAATTTTTAATTAGAGGTAAATCAGTTCCGGGAAATGTAAAACAGTGGCACTCAAAAGTTGGAACGGTATCAAACGCAGAAGTTGTCAGCTGCGGTCGTACGGTAACTGCTACCTCCTCAGCACACATTACCGAATCGGTCACATGATTAACACCGTAAAAAGCTCTTTTCACGCGTAACCAATTTCGTTTATGAATAAAATATGTAATGAAATGACAGAGAGTAAAATAGGTTGTGTTTACACGTAACGTTTGCATGCACGAGGGTGGGCGTACGTACGGCGAACACTTTGATCCTATATTTTCACATGGCTTTGTGCGCGACGACACGGGCTGACAAGCGGCCCGGCCAGACACAAAAATAAGGCTTTAACCGTGTCATGGTAAGCCTGCCGCCGACGGCAAAGGCTCCGCTACAAATTCACGTTGACTTGCTTCCCCTTTCACTCCTTTTTCTCTTGCGAGTATTGTTTGAGATGTCTTTATCGACAAGAAACAAAAATATCGCACTTTTCACCGGTGTTCAGTGAAACAAAGCGCGCGCTAGAAGGAAATTATTTTCCACTTAAACCTGGAATATTTAATACTGTTCAGCCGACCTTTAAAATTAAAACAGACAGGTAATTAGCAGCAATTTACTGCCGGTTGAAGCTTAGAAACGCTGTAACAGTTTTTAATAAAACAAGACAACGCTGACTTAATGCGACATGAAACAATAAACCCGGGAATATGAAGTAAAAAATGTGCAAGAGAAAGTTACCGCCGGATATATTTTCAAATATTCATCGTACGGAAATTGTGGTGAGAAGAGTCGTTCAACCTCAGGAGTTACTTAAAAGGTCCCCGATTCTGAAGACGCAATCTTTCACCACGGCCACTGTTGGCAGACGTTCTCGCGACGTCGCGACAAAATAACTTCGCTCTCCATTGAAGAGTCCTATTCAACCGCCACAAAAACCTTATGCTCCGCATGATTGATCAAAGCTTTGCGTTCAGTGCACGTTCTTTAAAATGCATCCCCGGCTAGGTGACTCCTACCGAATATTTTCTCATAAAATTTTTAAATTCGAATTAAAATCAGAAAATGTTCCATCATGCTAAACGTGACGTAAGGCGCTTCTTTTCGTGTGAATCGTTATAACAATACTTAGTTTTGTGTCAGCAACTGCCTCGTTATAAGTTTTAATAGTGTGCGATACAAAGAGTCCCGAATTGTGACTGGTAAATTCACGCGAAAAAAACATTGCTTCTCCATGATACGTATGTTTTAGAGAAAGTCGATGTACGAAAAGGTCATCTTCGTCTTATATTGAAGAATAGAATAGCTTCAAAAGTACAATTTCTCCTTACTCAGAAAATCTATTTTGAGATGGAGCTTAAGGAAAGAAATCGTAAATTTAAAGACATCTGCGCCCGATGCCAATTACAGAATAGTCTTCAAGGTAACGACGATCCATCGCTGGAAGCAAAGCAAGTCACGTCTTTACGGCGCAACTCGGGAAATGAGGATGATAGATGAACGTCAAGTAAGATTTTTTACTTGCAACAAGATTTGCAATTGCAAATAATAAAGTTAAAATAATAAAGTTTTGCTCGGCGGCCATGCTACTGAACTGTCGCATTGATCGTCGTTTAAAATTGTATCTTACATTAGAGCTTACAAATTAACTTTATTAAATAAATAATAAAATATAAAAAAAAGAATAGATCAGGGGACGAGTGGGCACCTCAAAAGTTTTAGGGGTCAAATAGAGAAAGGAGACAAAATTCGGAGGACCAACGGGCTCTCTCCCTATTTGAGTTATTTACTTGAAGCTAAAGTAAAAGTTATAGACTTAACTTGTCTGGCATTATCACCCTTTTAATATAAGCTGTGTCCACACTCTTGTGAGGAAAATATCAATCAGGCGGGTGAGTCTGTACCTATTAACAAGGGCACGATCATAATACGATATTGAATCGATTAACAAAAGCCTCACAGGTGAGGGGTGTACCAATTTAGCATCGGATGTAAATCGACAACGATTACGGATAACGGGAACAATATAATGACCATTAGCCACAAACAAAGCCTTTTAGGGGTAAACAATAACGGTGAATTTGATACTTTGCTACGAAATTTATTTTTGAAATTTAATGATTTGAACAATTTGATTATTTAGAGGTATAAACTCTTCAGTATTATAATTGATGAATATAATTGGAGTATTTCAATTGAACAGGTTTCCGCAAGTATTCTGTTAAGAGACAATCTATAACAATAATTGTTTGTGTGATCATCATAATTATTTCTGGTGTAATTTCCGGTTCCCCAGCGTTACGCCTCCAAAATCTCTTACCAACTACATAATATGTGGTGACATTCGGATTCACATTTTAACGTGTCTCTCGAAACCTTATACATTCTAGTTATGTACAATAGGTTTTAAAAAGTACAATTAATTAAAATAATAAAAATGCGTAAACAAATTCAAGATACTCAAATTGGATACTAGTACTAAAAATATTAGCTTTTATAACCGTTGGGTTCCAAAAGCATAAATGAAAACTAAAGTAGTTCATTTGATATATGTATCTTTAGAGGAGTATATTATTAAGCCAAAATGATGATTAAAAACAAAACAGTGTTAAAACACAACATACAGTGTTAAAATACAATTTCTCGTATATCTAAGACTCGTTACTCTTACAAATCTTTGTCTACCTCACTGAAATCACAGCTAATGTAACTAAACCTTGTTTACCAACAAATATTTACAGCAAACGCCTCTCTGCGAGAAACTTAAGTAAACAGATAATCACCTATTTGTGCCTATCCGTTTTGCGTTTAATCACCGCATTAATTAGGACACTATTGACATAAACGTTGTTTGTATTACCAACAATTAGATCAAACAATATGTTAGTATTTAATAAACAGATGATACGCGATACATGTTAATTAATAATTGAGCGTTATTCAATGAGTTTGCGTGTAATTACAGGTGGATAGAGTTGCCTTTGCTGTGCTGTCATTATGTCATTAAATAGGCTGGTAAAATGGGTGCTTAATTTCTGTTGTGCCCAATCATTCGATGCAGAAACTGGTGGACTGGTTTTAGTGGTTGGTAAAGCAACCGAGACAAAGATACGGATTCCTCATTCGTAGATATATTATTACTGAAATATTTTTATAAAATAAGCCAATACATAGAAGACAATGATAGAACATTTGTATTTTTTGTATTGTATTGGGAAACCATTAAGTGCCTCTCAAACAAAAATAATTGTAACCAATATAGACAACAATGTATACACATATTTAGAAAACATGCGTAGGTTATACCTTATACTCAATTTGATTTTTACGGGGCAGGAAAGTGTGGTATGGAAGAGGTCTCTATATCCTGCAATGAGTGGGTACCAACCGAGTAAATAAATAGGTTTTCTACAAAGTAGATTCGAAGAGATTTATTCAATGTTTTAACTTATTAATTTGGCAAAAGGTGAGCTATTTTAATACTGTCTAGAATCAAGCCGACAAAGCCTGTAGTGAACACGACCTCGGTAATAACCAAAATTATTAGAGCTACTTCCGATTAATAGGTAGAACAATATCTGGATATTATCAGCGGACGGGCTGGTATTGTTTTTGATAGGTTTCGCGGATAAACGAAACTAATTAAGCGTTTTAATTAATCCTCCCATTGGGTGTTTTGTTACCGAAAATATTGATTTCGCTTCTCACAGCCGCAGCGCCTCAGGGAAAAGGCTTTCATTCACAAACGTCCTACTTTTATGTTGGATTTGCCTATTACGAAATACCTTATTAAAGAGTTACTACCTACATCATTTTCCTTTGGTAATAAAATTTTACGAAATAAAATAAAAAAAAAACTGTTTTACCACTCCTATTTTACAGGTATATTATAGATTTTCAAGAGCCGGAGCCAATCTCAAGACTGAAGATTACTATAATATTTTCATTAAGATTTTTTTGCTAAGAAATCTTAACTTACTATTAGGAAGGGCAATAAACACATTTTATAACATCACATCTTTGGAGTCTATTAAAGATGCATAGTACTTATCTTAATGAAAAACCTAAAATTATTCAACTCATAAATCACTTGAATGACCTACGCAATATTAAATAACTGTAAATAAAGCTAAAATGTAATAAAAAATGCTAAAAAGTAATCATAGTGACAGTAAAAACAAGCATATTTTTAGAATTTGTAAAGAGCAGATTAATTTTAGTTTGGCTAGACAAAATTTTTATGAGTTAAATAATGCTAAATTAGTGTTATTACCCTTGTGAGCTTATTTTGGAGATCTCATGAATTTTTAAAATATTCAAGTAGCTACAATTTTAATATAGAGAGAATAATTTAGTTAATAAAAGTGCAGCTGTCTCCACGTGTTTTAAGTACATCATAAAGCGAATCCAATCAAGCACAAAGTCATGAACGTGTAACATAAGGGCTGGCAAATCGTCCAAACGTGGGGACATACGCGTTTCAATCATTTACGAGCATTTACGTCTATAAAATAAAGTTTGAAATCGTCGATTCGCGTCACGCACGATCCCGTATCACGATAGAAATGTTATAGACAGACAACAGTAATAGTTGAGTAACTCAATCAAATCTGAACAACTGAGGACGTCCCGCCGCGGCATGCGGGTTTATTGAATACTGTTATCTAAATTGTGGGTTCTTGATGCCTATAACAAAGATTAAATTAACAGGTCGAGTGCAGGCCACGAGCCACGAGGCCCTCGGGTTGTATTTCCCGATTGGCAGTGTTCGGGTTTAATACTCTAATCCGCTTGTAGTTGTAATAGGACTAATTGAACTGTTGTTACGTTATTACGCGGTGAGGTATGCGCGTTTTGAGGATTCACTAATACTCTATTAATACCTACGGCCTTTGTTGCTACGGGATATTCGAGGAAATTGTGTCTCTAGTTGTGTCGCTCTGAATTATATTACAGAACATGTAATAGATCATTATTTACTTCGGATTATCCATTCCGGGCTTAGCTTGTAGATTAGATCTTTAACATGTCACATCATTATTATGTGTTGTAATAATATCTCAGGGTTGATACTTACAGCGTTGCTGTGTGTCTGATCGGTTTTGAGTTCCTTGTGATTAGAAAACTGTACGTAGACAGCCCTGCCGCGGAGTTGCGCGACGCATCCTCCGAAGTACGCGACCATCGCCACTGCCGATATTTCTTCTGCCATTTCGAGGAATGCCTGCAGGATAAAAAAGAAACAAATGAACATAAAATCTTTATATATTTACAAATAATATATACATGTGGAGTTACTCCAGTCGTTATAACTCCGGAAATCATGATGTTTTATTGTAAAGAATAGCAATTTATTAAACATCAATCAAAATGAGTATTCCTCCGTTTGTTCTGTTAGAAAGGCCTAAAACTTAAGTTAGGTGAACTTTGCATATTTACAAAACAACAGATATACCTAATGGACTATGATGTTTTAAAATAAATACGCATATTAAACAATAAATACCTAGACATCTATCGATATTTGAACCTGTCCCAGTTCCCACAGGCGAGAGAATAGTTCCGCACGTCCCAAGCTCGGTTACAAACCAGGTATTCAATTTCTAGTCCGCTTTTCCATCTAACCAGTGGCTAAATAAAGCGTCGGTTAACAACAGTGGTAGTGTAATGCGGTGCGCCCCGACAACGTTCGGGTTTGTGGGGCCTATAGAGTCCAATTAATCGGCTTCGATCCGCCCCGCCCGTCCACATAAACCAAGCAATGAAACAACAGACACAGCCTCTACACAACTGGAGAGATGGACCAGTGATAAAGCTTCGCACAATCGCAATAACATCGCCTAGTTTCTATCTAGGTTATGGATTATTAATCCACGTATCAAATAGGTACGATTTTAGTTAAAGCTGTAACGTACATAATTTAGAGGTAGGCCTAACAGTTTCGTTTAGCAAAAATGTACCACGACAAAAAGTAGGTAACGCGCGTTAAAAGTCGTTTTTGTATTTATAAAGAATATTTTGATTACCATAATAATATTATATATTATATAAATAATTTAGTTAATTTAGTATAGAAATGAATGAAAATAATCTGTATTACTTATAGGATACTCTATAGAACTCGTTTATTTCAATAAAGAGTTTTTGTATTGTATTGTATTTCAGGTGATAGTACACTGAAAAAAAAATACAATGTACAAGAGATTCATATCAATAATATATAATATATTATACCTTAAATACCTTAACATGCATAAAATATTATAACTAGGATATATAGGATTAGGTTTATTATTTATTCATTGTATTATATTAACTAGGTTACGTTTTAGGACTTTATAATGTGGCAATTAATACTGTCTTATTTATTTATGTTCTATCATGCTTGATAGGAAATTATTCTTCGTATGGAATTAATTTTCAAACTAGTACAATCCAAGATGACACGCTGCCAGCTCGGTCTGTGCACTTCAAAATTTCGAAACGCGCTATCATTTCAAAGGCCATTTCAACAGCATTATTCTGTTTATCTATCTACCTGTATTTCGCGGGAACAACCGCAAGGTTCTGCTTTAGGCAGGCAATAATAATACGAGTATAAACTGGGCTACGCTATGATATCGCGCACATAGCCGCAAATGAAATATAATTTGCCCGGGGGCTAATTAAAAATATGAATGTTGTGATGAAAAGCGAGTGTGCAGATGGTAATTCCAAACAAACGTATTTGATGGATCGCGATGTGTTCGTATCTAATATTTATTTTACATGTGCTTAATGACTGCTGTGTAGGATATAATATATCTTGAATGTTTTTTTTGATAAATGCATAGCAAAATACTTTTTTATTATTATTTATATTGATCAACCGTAATAAGAGACAAAAAGATGAATGTCTAAAAGATATGTAATTCGCCGGATGGCGCCCTCTTAAATGTGTCACGATGCATACAAATTCGATCATTACAAAAAAATTAAGCCGCGACTGTTAAGCCGCGCCGTCTCTGTCGCCGCCGTGTGACGCCGGTTTCACATTGTTACTTTAAGAATTTGATAGGACACACAATAAATTCTTTTAATTCTCACACGTCTCCAAAAAATCGACCGACATCGCCGATCAATGGGGACCAAATTATCACGTGGCCTGTTACTGTCACTCCGTCCCGTCGTAAAATAGTGTCAACGCCTCTTTCACTTTAATCACCGAAGTGAGGGCGATTGTCCCTATCGATGTTTGCCCTCTCCTTTATACCGGAGCTTTCATACACTTGCCGTGGTTAAAGGCACTGTATCGTATTAATTAAACCATCACTGTTATAGTAAATTGATGAAGCTGACCTCGTCATAGAGTGCTCCGGGATGACATCGCACGGTGCACTTCACATAATAAGTAAATTAATATGTGTATAAATAGCATTTCTCCTACAGTGTACTCGCATTTTCTCGGAAGCACGTTTATTATTACAGGTTCATTTTAATTAAATTATGAGACAGCAGAGCTGTACCTACTTTTTCTTTAAAGCCTTTATATTGTGTTTAGTATAATTAAAGAGTTGCAGTCACAGCATTAGTACTATCTATTTACATTTTGTTACAAAAATCCATTCGACAGACTTCAAAGTATTCTAATCTTACAAAGAAAACTTGACTAATGAAATTTTATCCAGCTCTCTGCATCTCAGACGAAAAGAACAAGGAATGACAAAAAACTGCGGAGACTGTGACCGTTCATAAAAGGTATTCGACTTGTTTCTCGTGCTAGAGAGATTGTTTTTCTTCACGCCCTCGTACGGATCTGCGAGGAGGTTGTCATATGGGCTATTTATAAAACGGGATAACATTGTCGTGAGAGCGGCCTCTGGTTCCGCGAAATAGGATTATTTATCATTTTATTTCTAGGTTGTAAACCAACTCATTTTTAATTTGTCAGCGGGAAGCCGTAAATTTCACTAGCTCATGGCTCGGTGGGCGTTTCGACGTAAAACAGACAGTAAAACTGGCTGGATGTCGCTCTACGACACGTTTGGACGTACCTTTGTGGTGTGAGACATGTTTGATGGATTGCTAACTGCATCGAAGCCTATTTTCCTCCACATTTTACCTGGAGCTGAATCCACTAAGCGTATAGCAAAATACAAAAATATAATTGCAACTACGTAAACTAAAGTGTACAATAATTCTGTATATCAATGTACAGTAATATTCCGCGTCAGTCATATTTCAATTTCACAGAAAAAGATACCCATCTATGTTAACACTCATTCATGGGCCATTCCAAATTCAAATTGAAATTTACTTTGGACGTCATCGCGCCCTTAATTTCCGCTAAATATAATTTCAGATGCAATCTCGACTTTGGGTTCAATTCGCAAGTTATGCCGGGAAAAATAGGGATGGCGACGAACCTTTCAGAAATTTAAAATGTTCGCAATTCGGAGCCCATCCATTTTGACCCCTTAATAGATAAATGTCGCTCGTTTGACGGAGGAAAGTGCGCGCTGTCGATCATATCGAGCTCGGACGGCTTTTGTTAGTTATTTTAATGAATTTTTCATTGTTTTACGTCCGTGTTTTCTTTACACACGTGGAGATGGGATAAATATTTTGTTTTGGCTTTTATGTAAAGGTAAGAAATAATCTCTATAAGGCCTTCGCTACGTTGAAGGGGGGCAAGGAGCAGATCTTATTCCGCCCAGCCACTGAACGAAACCTACCGCATGTGCCCGTTACCATAGCTAGCTAATACTATATTCGAGACGAGCACGAGCGAGCGTTTTTTTTTTGTAATATTTTTGCTCTTTTCTTGTTTATTTTTTTTTTCTATGTGCCTGTGTCTCTTTGCTTAATTAATTTTGTTTTCTTTCTTTCTTTTCTTTCACCCAACTCCGAGGCCGGTCGCTTTAAGCAAATAAAAATAGTTTCATTTATTGACAGGCGTACAGGAAATTAGAAGGAGGAAATTAGAATTTGTAGGTAAGATAGTAACACAAACAGTTCGATGGCGGAAGCTTAGTAGAGCTTGCAGTGCTGATCTGGACACATAGTGCATTAAATAGGCAAAATAAAGGCTAGGGACATGCCGAGGTCGGTACAGCACAATAGTAGCGGCCTATTTGCGGCGAGCGACCGACTCGCCCACTTGTTGTGCTTCCGGACTCTGCCCGGCTTGTTACAGCCGGCGGCCGAGCTAATTTACTGAATGGCTAGACATCGGTTTGTCCAGAATTCATTGGCCACGAAGGTCTTAGATTTGCATAGCCTTATAAGAAAGAAATACCAACGACTACGTTGTTTAACCATAAAACTTGAAAAACTACTGTAAGATTTATTAAATTTAGGAAATTAATCTACCCTAATCGAGATGAATTGCAATAGAATATTAAGGAAAGCTAAAGTAAAAAAATCTATTTAGATTAATATACCTACTCGTAAATAACAATTATTATGGTATTTCAAGATAAAACTACTGCTGTGAACCTAATAATAATTATTAATATTTTTTTTACACTACATTAATCTTACTAAAATTATAAACGTGAAAGTTTGTAAGAATGGATGGATGTCTGGTTGTCTGGATGTGTGTTTGTTACTCTTTCACGCCTAAACGGGTGGACCGATTGAGCTGAAATTTTGTATAGAGATAGCTTAGACCCTGGAATAACACATAGGCTACATAAGTACTGCGGGTAAAACCGCTGGGCGCAGCTAGTATATAATATTATAATTAATTGTTTCATTCTCTTACCTGATTTTTTCCTTTGAGCACGAGCACGTTGGTGACTCTTCCGAAGGGCAGTCCCAACTGTATGATCTCTGCTTCTGTCGTTTCATTTGGTATGTTCCGTATGTGGATAACCCGAGACGGTTTGCCCACATTGTGTTCCAATTTCACCTGAAAAAAATTGATCGTATATAAAGGGGAACAAAAAGGCATATCATGAGTAAATGCTAGAGGTAGATAGCATGGGTCATCATACCAATCAAGTTGACCAACTAGTCAAAAAAATAGCTAAAAATCTACTTTTTATCCAAAATGTAACGGAAGGCACACTTTCGCCATTATAATATTAGTGTGAAGTGTGATTATTAAAAGCTTAAACTGACAAGTGAAAACTCAATACTTTTTTGTATACAACACAATATTTAGGCCTAAGAATCAGCGTAACAAATATAATCCGGAAAGAAACAAATCGTATAACGAAGAAAAATCTAGAAATAATATCAGGAATATGTGGTAAAAGCAGATAATATACGCAAACACGAATAACACCCGTTCGAAGACAAAACCTATTAGATGCGTACTTGTGAGATCACGACTCTACTCAAAAGAGTCGTTTCCTCTTTCCCGAGAATATCAGCTAACAAGTGAACTAGAATACGAATTAAAGAAACAAAGAGCAATTACACAGAGAGGGTAAAGTCCCTTTGTTCGTGAAAGGATACAAATAAATTCTATAAATCCGTACGACAACGCTAATGGAGAGTGTTCGGCGCGAATGTACTACGAATGAGTGGCTAAAAGGCTCGGCTTATGAAATGACCGTTCTAATATACATAAATAAAGGTGGCATTGTTGGCTAGGAGGAGCCCGTTGGATAATTGAAAAGTCGATGTAGTATAATTGTCGGGGCTTATCGGGAGCGAGCCGATGTGGGCGCTATTGTTCCCGCGAGAGCCTTTTGATTACGGCGGGCTCGAACCGAGCCCCGAATATATTGTAGCTTTGTATGACACTTCACTTTCCATTGAGGTGTAAAGAGCAACCTGTACAAGTGACTTTTTTATTTTGTTTCATTGGGAGTTCATAAGCTGTAAATCATTTCGGGTCCGTGAGCGAGAATTTATGTCGCGATAAAAGGGTGTATTACGCTATTTTCTTTGAGCGCTCAGCTTTCTTTTGAGTGTGTTTTTATAGTTAGAGACTCTCAGCTACAGTTACTATACCATTTTTATTTGTAGGATAGCATTCACTCAAAATATTTCTATAAGGATTTGTAAAAGGAGAAATATAAGATACATTTCCTCTTGAATGTTCCTTATTACGCTACGGTTGAAACTAGTAGCAAGATTTGGGGAGTTACGGGCTATCTATTCCCCTTTTTACGTTCTTTGGCGGGCGGCGGAGCGTGGAGGTGTAACAAATGAGTCTAATGCCTATTAGTTCGACCTTGTTAAGTTCAGACAAAGTGAGCAACTGCTCTGATAAAAGTGCAAGAAAAGTCGAAAACAGTTCTCAGATCTCTAACTGCTCGCTGTGGTTTCTCTTTGAGAGTTTACTTGGAACAGTGTGCGAGTACTTGAAATAAGGATTTAGGGCGGGGATTTGCAATTATAGACTACTTTGTGAGATAAGACTCGAATAAATTGTTCATTACACAAGCTTCTTTGTACCCTTGAACCAAATCAGATAACATAATACCTACCCTCTTTATTCATTTCTAGTCAGATGCTAACTAAAGGAAAATATATGGTTCAGCGATACTGATAATGTTTATTTTCAAACAATACCAATTCTCTTACGAACGACATCAAAAGAGCCTTATATCCGGAAATAAATAAAAAATATATTTCCAGAGTGACTTGCAAAAAGGTAAGGTATAAATCGTGAAGCACGCTCGCCCACCTCGAGGGTACATTTCGGTATTTTCTCTTCTCACGAAAGAAAACAACTGGTACGTAAAACGTAAAGAAGGACATTACTTTCGCTGGGTCAGAAAATCTGCGAGGAACGATTTCCACATCAGGCACTTTAAATCATCCGCTCCGTCTCACATTTCATCCATAAATATTAAATTTTGGCTTGGTTACTGGGATAGAAAAAAGGCGATATCGTGTGACATTCCCGTGCGAGGATTTCCCGGAATCGGTCAATTTTCCCGATGATCGCACGGCCTGTGTTTATTGAAACACTATTTCTCAGTTGGCTGCCTTCCGTCGCGCCGCGTCGTGGCGTGTCATTAACTACTCGTATGTCACACACCTGTCTCCTATGTTGATATTTCCTTGCGATTTTTGTTATAAAAAATATTATTACAGAAATCAAAATCACATATTTTTGTTACTTTAATACATTCCAAAGAATTATAAAGACCACAACAACCTATATTAGTTGTTCACAGCAAAAAGTTACGATTTGGCAGTCTCATTATTCTCTATCACCTATATTTGATCAAATTCTCAACTCATCATTTTGTTAAGCCGCGGCCTCGCAACCACGGGGCTGCATCACGGAATCGATTACCTGCGGCCTCTCATCCGCTCAGTCATTGTCCATTTTCTGGTGACGACGCACGGAAAATGAGCGATGGTTTCTGCGCTATTCTATTTACCATTGCGAGTCATTTTTTGTGGTATCTCTGGATATTTTTGTATTACAGATTTTATCACCTTTGTAATGTTTATCTATTTTATAATGCTTATTGGATCAGTTTAGCACGTCTGTATTGATTGTCTTTGTCAAATATATTCGTTTTGTATGGGTTGGTTTACATGGTTATAATTTTGATTGAGCATATCTTCCACATAGTGCGGGATAACTATTACTTTACAATAATGGTTCTCAGAGTGTGTGCAGAATTATAATAAAGATAGCTTAACGAACATAGAATTGTAACAAAAAAAATATTAACCTAATATTAAGAAACTCGGCAGCTTATTTCACAACGTTCACTCAGGAATTTCCAGATTTAGCGCAAAGATCAGTAGGTACGCCTACAGAAGCAGGCTACCATTTCGCTTCATAAATCTTCCACATCACTAAGTAACGTAGAGGCGATATCTTGACAAAATACGCCGTACGTGGAGAGAGCTCGAGTAATCCGCTTGTGGCGCCCAGGTCATGACTGAGCTCACCAGCGGTAGGCTTACTGCATCGTTGCTATATTAAAACACGTTTACGGATTAGGGGTTTCCGAGGTTTTCATATTGGTTCCGTTCTTACTGTTATTTGTTTAAGCTTCTGAAAACTTGAGGTGAAATTGAGTAGTTTATATCCGGTTAGCGGATTTAGATATTAGATTTGTCATGTGCTTTAATAACGTCATGGCTCTATTTAACTTTTAATTCAATACAGACATTCGTAAAATTCTTTACTTCATAATTAAAGCACCTGTCCGCAAAATAAAATTATGATTAACTTCAAGGACTGGACACTTTTAAACTGGAAAAACTTTACTACTTTCCGATGTGTAGAATTAATTAATTGCAAAATTTGACATGAAAAGTATCTTACATAAGCATGGATTTGAAAGTCAATTGTATTTTCTTCATAGCATTACTTCTACTTGTAGGTCATCATAAACCGTGTTATGAAGATAAGATCCAAAGATTCATATTATTCCCTAAGCTTCTATAAGAAACTAGTCTGCAAAACAAATACCAGAATCGCTACCTTGATCCAAAAGTCAAGAGTTGCATCCGGAGTAAAATTTCAAGTGCATTATTACACCAGTCGGTGAAGCACGACCTGAAACTTTTAATTGGCAGTCCAGAGGAATATTATTATATCGTATTCTACAGTAACTGATACTGTTTGTTATATCGAACAGTTACTCAATAATTGTTATGACTTCGTTGGATTTTGTTGACGTTGTTTTTTAAGAAAGATTACTTACTTGTATCATGTTTTTGTGGCAAGTGTATTCATACCTCTATATCACTACAAAGTGTAAAAAAAGTCACACGCTGCGTCTGTCTGTCCCTATGTATGCTTAGATCTTTAAAACTACGCAACCGATTTTGATGCGGTTTTCACAAATAGATAGAGTAATTCAAGAGGAAGGTTTATCAGTATCAACGACGATACGAACGATTGCGTACTATTTCTTGTATTTTGGTATGCAATATTCTATTCTATTCTACATGCATAATATAGTAAAGAAATACTGATAATTTTCTATTAAGCGCGATAAAGTGCGGGCGGGTTCATTCGGTTATTATAAACATACAAAATATCTTAAAACACATTAAACGATAAATTTTATCTTCAGAAAATTCAATTTCAAACCACTGTCAGAAACTTAGAAATATTTATGATTCCCAGTAAATACAACTTACGATCGAAATGTATTACGATATTAAGAAACTGTATTGTTTTTTCTACATTTTAGCTATTGTTATCGCAATATTTCATACAGCTCAATTATATGCCAACAAAAATATCTGGACGCTTACCCAAATAATTTATTTGTTCTAGATATTTATCTTTTTTCATAACCGTTCTCTCCGTTAATATTTATGTTTAGATTTAATGGAATATCTAAGTAATTAACAATCTTTCCCCTTCCCTTTAATTGTTTGGGGTCGGCTATCTCTTCCGTAAACGGAATTAGAGGTAAGTTACGTAAATGTTTATGTAAGTCTGCGAACGCAAAATATTATAGGGCTTTACTTTGTTCATTACCAAAAATAAATAAATTATAACTCAAATACCAATAATTTATCTTAGAAAGTGAGCAGCGCATCAGCTTGTCTTTTGATAAAAACTTAAATTAAACTTAGTCAATAAAACATGCTTCGTCGGTGGCGTCTATTTTTAGAACAAAAAGAAACAAGAAAATGATTAGATATTGAATTTGTATAAAATATTTTCCTTGCGTTTTACTCGATTTATATTCTTTATTATGGTTTTTCGAGAGAACTTTGAATAACTCTTTCTTATTAAATAGGCCTCCAGCCTCCAGGAATCCAATGGAATAAGTAGTTCTAAAAATATAATCCTTTTTCACGAATTTATAAAGCTGAAAAAAATCTTCTAACACACGTATATATACTACTAACATAACGCTTTCTTATCAGACTTAACTATTAAATATATTTAATCCATTGATAAATGACAAGTAAAAAAGGATGAATAAAGTTCTCTTGTCTATAATGTGAAGGATTTTTTAAGGTAATTGCAACAAATGCAACACCTCAAGCCTTCCCTCGTGCTTATTCACTCATGCATAAGAATGGACCAACTTTGTCACGATAAACTTTTAATAGAGGCTCTCGTTCGGATCGCTCCAACTTCCAGCCACTTTAGCTAAAAACCTTCTCTGAAATAAACGTTGGGGTAAACATGTTTATGTCTCTAATCTATTTGATTCCATGTAAGTGGTGAGCAGGATTACAAGATAGTTGTTTGGGTTTTATTTGACACGTGATATGGCTCAATATTTAATTATTCACATTTGTTAACCTTGTAAGCAATTACAAATGTTGTTTTCGTTACTTAATTGAGTTGTTTTTTTTTACAATCTCGTATTTGTTGGCATTGTAAGCATAATAAATGGTTTGCTAATGCGTATTACTGAATTTACTGAATTATTGTATAAATAATGAAGAAGTAAGAAGAGTAATTTTATGCATTTGAGGCAAATATATTATTATAATGAAAAATAACTAATAGTTCATATTTTTCACCTTAGATATTGCTCATGTTCAACAGACTAAACCAACACTTCACTTATAACATTTCTGACAAACTGATTGATCGATATTGAACAATAGACGTCGTCTTTGGTTATATATGCAAAAAAAAATAGCCAATAAAATGTAATTCACGGCGAAACTCAAGTGAAACTGTAAAATAAATCACACGATTCATAAACTTCACCTTTTTGTAAAGATGTTTCGCATTCGGTGTAGGAAATCGTAAAATAAGATAGCTAAATGGTTTTAGTATCCCCTAAAACTAGCAGTAAAACTGTAGTGCTTGCAATGAATATCTTTATGAGTGTGTTTGATTGATTGCCGAATTCTTCCGAACTGTTCGGTAATGTTTGTTGTAGTCGTAACTTAGACTATTGGAGGATAATGAGTAAAGAGTACCTATATAATATGCTAGAGTTTTATTTTTACTAATGTTTCTTTGGAATTGACTTACGAGTACTTGCTGGATTTGAGTGGGAACTCAGTGGGTTTAGGCCTTCCACAACCAATTCGGAAATTAAGTAATGAATAAATGATTGCTCCATGGAAATTGGTACAGACATTTATTACTTAAGAATTTATTCCATTTTCATATTTATTGAAAATAAATTTATACTAATAATAAAAGAACAACTAGAAAATAGGGGTAAATACAACTTAATAACAAGTAGAATTGTAGTTGCTTTCAGCAGCAGATAGTATACGTAGTCGTTCAGTACCAATATAATTAATTAAACCTTTAAAATATCTATTATTTTAGCTTTTGCAACACCTTGAAGAAACAGATTTAATTTAAACAAGAGGTTTATTTATCACATTTAATTAAATACCAGACTTAAAGACAAGGTGACTATGACTGACATTAAATAAACGATTCGAGTAAGACATTTTGAAGCCTCTTAGGTAAGGTTTGGCTCATATTAAATTTGTAATTTTTTTTTTTTACACTAACCGCGAAATTTAATGTGAAAAATATTATATTTTAAATTGTAAAAGTAAAGAAAGGGTTAAATCCTTTCTGACCAAGAGAAAAACCATGCTGCTCTTGTCGGTTCATGAAACTCTAGATGGTCGTCGGGTCTGGTGGGCCGAGGTGGCCCAGAAAAGGGATTCGTGGAAGAATTCGGGAGGGTTAGGTCTATCTGCTCAGCAGAGAGATCCCCCCCAAACAACTAAATCCTAGAGGAATAAGCTACTTGTCAGCAGGTGTAATTTCTGGGCGCAGCTAGTGGGTATACTGTATTGTGAAACAAAATGTAATATTAATTTTGACATAGTCAGATCGACTGAATTAATTTTATGAACTAAATGTATTTCGAACACTTTGAACTATCGCGATTTAAACTAATGTTAATTTTATTATTCGGGATATTTTTTAATTATAATTTATCTTATCGCGTATATATTTTAATGTTAGTTTTACAAAAACACACATCTAACTGAACCGAAACGTGGAGGTTGGTTTTATAATAATATTAAATATGTAAAACAAATAATTTTTATAAAACTAACATTAAAATATCTACGCGATAAGTCCCGACTAATACATACAATTAACATAAATGTATTTCTGTCTTTTATTTGGTTAGCTATCAGTATTTCAAATAAGGGGCGGGACATTATACAAAAATTTGACGAGTGTTTTAGCTTCAGTCAAATCAAAAGTGTCTTCTCAGATCGAGATAAGTATTGCGTGAAAACAACTGCCTTTTCTGTAGAATACGGAATACAGACCTAAACTTGATGGCCAATAAAACAAAATTAGGAAGGTACATCTGTATATAAACCGAATTACGTCAAGTGATTAGAACGACTTAACGGGATTGTTCGTACAAGATACGAGATACATTACAGAATCAGGGTAAGTAAATAGAGGAAACAACTATACGGAAAATGGAATGTAAGGGTGAGTATAAACTAGGGCATTTACCTGTAGCACATTTTTTTATTCATTAAAGGTTAGCTTTTGACCACGATATCGCGTGATGGTAAGCGACGATGCAGCCGTAGATAGCAGCAGACTAAACATAGAAGCCGGGATAAATCCCACCCTGGCTTCACTGAACATCATGCTGAAACGCGGCAAGATTAATCTTAATCCCGAAATGCATACATTCCAATAGGCTATAACGTTGTTTCGCCCGTCAATGGTAAAACATAATAATTATTTCTATTTATAATGCAAAAGAAGATGAACGAGCCTGCAGATCACGAGGATTATTTTTTAAGTATGTTTCATGGTCAAATTATGATTAACTAAATGGTCAGATTTTCTGTTTGTTTAAGGAAATGAAATGAAAACTAAAAACCTGAGTTTTGTATGTATGTATTCTACTATTTGTAAGAAGGTTAAATTACATAGTAATACGATTTTTAAAAGTAATGTTTACGAACCTCCGACAGTGGGTCTGTTTTCTTTACTCATTCGTTTCAGTTCTCTTTTTTGTGCTTTGATGCTTCATCCATTCCTTTCATACATTGTAAAGTTGTAGTGTATAGTCATCTTAAGGGGAATTCGTTTTCCAAATAAGATCAAACATTCAACCTGTGCAGGAACTCGTAACTCCCTAAGACAAGCTCGTAAATGGTTAAGTAGTGGTAAACGGAGTCCCCTCCGGCATCTCCTGATTTGATTGATCTTCAAGCGCAAGCCTCTCTACGTTTTTACAGGACGACGAGGAAAAAACGAGGGAACATAATTAATTACTTTATTTGGACATTAATGACCCGGTCAAAGACGAGGGTTGATTAGTGTTCCCACGGACGCGCTCTCTTATTTAAATTTCTTTATAATGTTGCGCTAATAAGCCACCACACCTACCTTTTTAATGCAGACCTTTTGCGCCAAAGTAAAGGCCGTAAAACAATTTAAATTAAAAGATGAAAACAGATGCTCCGAATATTTTCTTCCATATTTTAGCGGCAGCATGAAGTGTTTGCAGTGCGACACAAAGGGAGAACATAAAAAAATACTTTTAAAAACGACTCGCCATTCCGCCGATAGGACCAAATGAATATTCAGAACGACAAAGGAGAAGGGGTGTCGCAAAAAAGGCAGCGCCTAAATATTTACCGTGGAAAAAAGCGACATTGCAAAACCATAAAATAGAAAATAAATAAGCAGAAAGAGCAGAGACACGTCCCTATTTAATTATGAATTAAGGCCGAGTAACGAGATCACAATGTAATTAAGATTACTGCGGCTTGGTTTTTTCGCGGCGCCCCTAACAAGTGAGAGTAAATGGTCGGCAAATAAGGCGAAACTGATATAGTTACCTTGTTTTGCTTGCCCAGATAGGAGTCTCTATAATACGCTTTTTGTTGATGCTAGTGAGCTCGTGGAGGGAAACTAAATTGGAATTTTAGTACAAACATCTAATGAGAAAATTTTACAGGCAGTGGGATATAAAGATAGGATATAAAAATATATTATTTTTTGTCCATTATATTTTCATGTGAAAAGAAATTACTTAACAAATAAACGAAGCAAAATATACCTATCCACTAATTGATTAAGCCGACTTAAGCCTACGGCGTAGCACCGTAACCGATTGAACTACGCCGTAGCACCCATGCTACGGTCAGACAAATATCAGATTCTATACTGGCTTTTGGCTTTGATAAGACTCAGTTGTACGAGTACATTTTAAAATCGGTGATATAGAGCACGTTTTAGTATGCTAATCACAAAGAAGGTACCTATCTAATGAAACAGCTGTTTAATGCAAGTAATCGTGAATACAATTGCGATTGTTTTTATTTTCATCGACAGCTGCAAACGGTTCATTAGTAAAATGGTCACAACTCAGTGTAATGGATGATGCAATCCAATCGGTGGCGCTGTAACGCGCCCGCGGTCTCCACAAACAAAGAGAGTTGTTTGTTCCGCACCAAACAAAGTACACACAGTACATGCAAAACTCGGCCCGTATTTATGTAAATACACTATGAAACAACTGTGCAACAGGGAAAAGACCCGAAAACTCAGCGACCTTGTTTATTTTTATAACAGTTACTTTCTACGTTGATTGTTTTCTACTCTCTGGACTGTGTGCGTTGCGTCCGCGGGAACACCGTGTGTAAATACACCTTTTCTCTCAATTAAAATGAAATATTTCATGTGGGTGAATGCCAGACTTTGAATTATACCTCAAAAGGAACGGCGCTGATTTTTTTGTTGTAAATTCTTTATGCCTCATTCGGATTCAAACAGGAATTTAAAACTTTATTTACAAAGAGATGAAGAATAACCTCATTCAAGTTGTTCTAATTTTAGAGTAAACAAACAGTCTCTAATAATGTTGTAAAATTATAAAAGAAGTAAGTATGGATGTTATGTCAAAAACAAAAATGTACTCCGTGAAAAAGATAACTGGGCGTTTGTAGAATACATTGTAGTTGTTGTTTCCGGTACATAACAACATGGTTGTCTTCAACTAGTTAGCATGTAGGCAGCAAGTTGCACCCTAGACCACATATACACATTCTCCAAGGTGATACATATAATATGGTCAAACACTAGATCAAAAAAAATACAGATAGATAAACTCTAGACCAGTATTTTGATGTCCCGTAAAAATATGAAGTAACACAATATGAATATTATTAAGTATTCCGCTTCAAAATTACATTTATTGTTACAGTAGGTAAATAAACCAATAGTAAAAAGTAAGATGTTCTTTGCGATTATTCAGTTTAGTTATTATTATCTGCAAACGCACTTCGTTGTTTCTTAGAAAGAGTTATTAAAAATAACAGAGAATAAACATGCGACGAAGTCTATATTTATTGGTATAAAATAATGGCGTTATTTACTTATCGTTCGATAGAACATCTCTTCACAAACGTAATTTACTCGTGAAAAGTAAAAAATACTCGGAAACAAGATAATGGAAGTTCCTTTGTATACACCTTGTTTTATGGAAATTGTGCGAACAACTTCAGTTTTAAAGAGTACTCATATTCACCTCCAGTTTCTGAAATTAACATTTTATAAAGAGAAAATATAAATGTAACAGATTTAGAAAAGGAAACAGTTAATCTTCTTTTTTAAAGTCTACGTAGAATTAGCAGTGCAAAAGCTTTCAGTGCGACACAAACATTTTTGACATAAAACACTATCCATAATAAACTCAATTCTTTTTAAGCATTGATGACAACATAAAATATTATCGTTCAAATAGGGGGCCAGTATGCCTTACTTTATAGCAATAAATAACTGTATTATATTGAGAAGTACACGAAAAATGTCAAACCAAAACGTACAGTAGACGTTGGTAAGTAAAATGACTCTCCAATTACGTAAAAGCCAAATATAACAAACGTCAGGTGAACAAGAGAGTAAAACGGAATCGGGTCACGGTCCGGCTCATTTGTAAGATTAATTTACCAAAAATCATCAAATTCAATTCCTTTTCAATATGTAAAAATTCGGTATCGGCGAGTAGAGGGTGGAGATTAATAAAAATTTGGCCTCTCGAAGCCGGCGGGGAAACCTTTATGGCACGGTGGCTTTTTATGAGGGACCCTTTATTTTAATACTTATTACGGTTTTGCGATTCCGTCGTTTTATCTCGATTAATCGTTTTTCGCTTAATTACACAATTCATGAACAATATGACTTTGGTAAGGAAAAGGCCCTCTTTTCAAATAAAATTAGTATTGTACTTTTTTTCTGTAACTGAACAGTTATAGAAACGCTACGTTTTACTGTTATTCAGGAAAAAAAACTTTGAAAGCTTGTAGACATAGGACTTTTTTTTACATAGATTCCACGTAGTGCTTTTGAACGCGTCAGTAAAAATAATAATCCCATAATCAGTATAAAATAACATTCAAATTGTCAGTGGCAATTCTACTTGAAAAACAGTTGAATTACTAACATTAAAATAGGTACAAAACTCAGTGTGACAGTTTGTCTCGCTGATAAAATACACGCTGATGAATACAACTTTTATCGCGTCACATGGAGTTTTAAACATTCATAACAATACTTAAATATGGAGCATGTCTGTAAATATGATCTGGGTTACATTGTAGGAGTAGGTTTCATTTTAATAAGCAATTCTTTACAGGTCAATCGCCAGCATATTCCTCACTTTGTCATTTGGGGCCTTTATTCTTTAATATTTTTATTAACGACATCGGCAGTTGTTTTTTCCATTCTAACTACTATCTATTTGCCGATGACTTAAAATTTTTTAAAGCTATAGACCAACCTACGGATTCCGCTTGTTTGCAGGAAGATTTTGATCGTTTGATCGCATGGTGCGATGAAAATGGCATGGCTTTAAATGCTTCAAAGTGCTTTACAATCAAGTTCACAAAAAAAAAGAACATATCATATAGTAGAAAATATAGAATTAATAAGGAATATTTAACAGAAGTTGATTGTATCAAGGATCTTGGTGTTACTGTTGACTGTAAACTTCGCTTAAACAAACATATAGACAATATTAGTTCCAAAGCATTTAAAAGTCTTGGGTTTGTATTACGCAATTGCAAAGATTTTAAGAATCCTAATACGAAAATTTTACTTTTTAACTCTATTGTACGTAGCATATTAGAATATTGTACCGTTGCATGGAATCCGCATTACGACATATATATAAAACGCCTAGAAAGTGTACAAAAAAGATTTATGTGGCATCTCACTTACTCCTGCAATTTGGGTAAAAGTCTTTTGCACTACAAAGACAGGCTTTCTCATTTTAACATATCTTCTTTATCCGATCGAAGGTGCATGCATGACGTTATGTTTCTCTACAAATTAGCTAATGGCATTCTCGACACTCCTGATCTCTTACCCATGTTGAAGGTTTCAGTGCCTATTAAATTGCCTAGATTTTCTAGATATAAGTTGTTCGTAGACACTCATTGCAAGTCAAACCTTGGACAAAATGCTCCTATTAACCGTATTGTGAGAAAATATAATTATTTGTCTAAAAACAAGCAATTTGATTTGTTTAACGATAGCATTACTCAATTAAAACATTATATTTTGCACAATCTAAGTGAAAACCAAAAGAGTGATCCAAGTTCTGTATAATATTTCTGCTTACGTAACTTAATATCTTGATTTTCTTTTTATAACTATATTTTGAGGTTAATAATAATTTTTAAAAAATTTTTAAAACACTAAATTCTTATTGTTTGTGTAGTTACTTGCAAATTATATAAGTGCATTTTTTTTTTTATGTGATGAAGTAGAAGACGAGCAAGACGCTCTCCTGATGTTAAGAGATAACGGCTGCCCATAATCGGTACAGTGTTACCTAGGATTTCACAATTATGTGAAATTCTAGGGAGCACTGCACCAACGCTTCTTACTCAAGAGTCATAAGATGTTAAGACTCTTTGGCCCAGTAATTACACTAGCTACAGTGCCCTCCTACCGGAGCACAGTAATGTTTGCACATCACTGCTCAGGCGGTAGAATAACTGGCACTGTTGGGGTACCCACCTAGACGACCTCCTGCAAAGGAAGTCTACCCCTGGTTATGTTGTCTGTGCCTGTAATTAAGATGACATTTATCTTGTTCCCTCATAGATTTATGTTTAAATTTAAGAATGCTACGATGTACATCTTGTAGGTACTCTATTTAAATAAATAAATAAAATTTGGTAGCGGATTGACATTTGGATTTTTTATGTTACTGCTTTACCCACGATATGTAGGTATTTCTTTCTTAGCGTATGTCTACGTAAAATTTGAGATTTCTTATAATTCAAAGGTCAGTCAGTCAGTCAGTCACGGTTTTCTCGTATATTAAAGGCTCAATAAAAATACAACAAGAGTACTCAGCAGGTACTTATAATACTGTAGTGTTAATAGTGTACGTAGGTAAATTTTTTGTTCTGGGAGATGTTCACGATGAGGTCAAGAAGTATCTTACCTAATATATTATGTACTCGTTTTTTATAAATAAAAGTATAATAAAAAAAGGCAAGTGAAATATTACTTAAGATAAGGATAAAGATCTCGAGGCAGATCACCAGCCCGATGGTGACGACAGTGTTAAATACGTCGGAAGGAATTGGATAGGACTCTCACAGGATCGGAATGTGTGGCGTGATCATGAGGAGGCATATACCCTGCAGTGTGTGGATACGGGCTGAGTAGATAGAAGTGAAATGTTAAATACCTTTTTCGCGGCCGAGTCTTGGTTGTTATTATCTGCGTGGTGCGGAGCGGCGGGCGCCATGACGGTGACGCCACTCTGCGAAAGAAGCTCGTCGGAGCCTCTCTGTAACAAAACAAAATAAATTTTACAATATATTCTAAAGAATATGAACGCCATGTTTAAAAAGTGAAGTGATGGTTAGAAATATGAAAATTATGATTCCAGTGCTGCGTCATACACACTGTATACATTATAATTTCAGAGTTTTTTATTAGCTGCAGGACTGCAACGTATCCTAACATTTTCTTAATTTTTGAGCTTGACTACATTGTCAACTTAACAGACATTTTGACTCATGTACAATTTGTTCCCAAACAACGAATTATTTGCTTTCTATCTACTGCTCAATAGAAATTATAATCCTCGCTGTATATAGCATTCAAATTATAACCATAAAACGAACGACCTACTGGCACCAGCAGTCGATGGCAGCTGCCTTGTTCTATTCAGTACGAGCTGTTACCTTGGGCTATTGCACAAAGCGATGTCTTCCTTGCGGCTGACAGGCCCGAGTTTCAAACGGAAGTAACGACGAAGAGCAATCTGGCTTGTTTATCGGTGGATCATTTCATATCTAAATTGCGAGGAAGTCGTTTACCTGAGATTCGACCGTTTTAGCCAGATATTGTAACTTCTGTTTTAGAACATGCAATTCTGAACTTGATATACTGTGCATCGATTTTAAGAGATGAACAGAATGTATATAGTTTATTGTACTTACAGCATATTATAAAGGATGCAGAAAGCACAAAAATAACGGAATATTTTTGGATAATACGAGTGACAGTCTTATTTCTTGAAGCATTTTTGCTGGACACCAGAATGATTGGAATAGTTTTGTATGTGCACATAGATGTTACAAAGAAATATTTTATTGATGTCAAGGTATCATGTTATTCAATATTATAAATATGAATAACAATTTTTTGAAGTCGATAGCAATAAAATAATGTAACAAACTAAACGTCCCCTAACATGAAATAACTACCACATGCGCAATAACGCGTAAAATAAGGTCGCGTCACGTCAAACGGTTACGCAGAAATACTCTGCATATACAGACGTCCCAAAAAGGAGGCACAGAATAAAACAAAAACACAATTTCGGCGTACACGTCACGCCACCCTTTGTCGGGATCAATCTCAATTTAAGACGGCGAAATGACAGACCTCAGCAGTTAAACGCACCGGGCTAAGGTATAAATAAATCACGTGGCGTAATAAAGCAAATGTACAAATGATGCGACGCGTTTCAGAGCTCCATTTTAGTGAAGGCTTGTGATTAAATTAAGCGAAATGTATAATGTGGAGTATTTGTTGAGTTTCAGAGTATTCTGGGAAGTTGCGGATAATTTTAGATATGGGCTAAATTCTAATTGTGTTCTTACTATAAGCCTATAATTATACACAAAGCCTGCCCACCCCCGGCATGACATAATATCTTCTTCTTAAGCGAGCAAAAAAATAATGCCGGTAACATTTTAGCGGCCCCATGCAGATTCTAAAATTAGTCCGATATAATTATAATACGTACATACATAGCTGATATTTTTTTAGTGTTATTAAATTCAGTAAATTTATTAACTTACAAGTAAAACCCTACTTTACAATCAAGGGATAGCTTTGGTAAAAGCATTTTTAATTTTATAGAAGTGTTGTTTTTGATCAAGAAAAGTGGCAGTCGAGTAAGAAAGTTTGGTTTTGCCTGACAGTAAAGTAAAGCTCCCTTGGTTCCCCCATCACTATGGCATTGTTGTGTCACACCTGCCACCTGCCGCGAAGATATCAATCATGAGACACTTAATAAAGCCAGGGACATCATTCTTGGAGAAAAATGTCACTTCTCTTTTCGTTTATTATTATGCTTCTACAGAGTTATGTAGTCACAAAATTAGTCATTAGCTTCTTGGAAATATTCACAAAATTATCTTTTTGAAATATGTAAACAATATTTTTGTCTTTAAATATTTCAGTAATTCAAAGTTTAGAGGCCGTAACGATGCCACCCTTTATTTTCTTTTCATTTAGTAAAATAGCACGAGGTATCTCATTTTCGACATAAAGCTTACCAGAGGAAGATTTTCTTTTAGAATAAACAAAACATCCGCGAACTGGTATTCCTTGGAGTAATTTCGTAGAGCGCGAGTAATAATTGCCCGAAATTAAATAACATTTTTCACAACAAAATGGGGACGAAAATGTTGAAGAACATAAAATTATTTAGATAAGAGGGTAATCATTGCTTTGTCTGTAATTTAACACAATATTAATTAAGGAGTCTAATTATAAAACAATTTTGAATAGTAACGTAAAACAATACAATAAAAACCAATTATTATATACGATACGATAATAAGTAATCTGCTGTGCGTCGTCTTGTATAAAGTTAATATACCTTTGCTCGATTTATGTTGTCGTAGCAAATTTTAAAATAAGAGTAAAATTTTCTTGTTTTTAAAAAAAAAACTACTATAGAGATATAAGTCGAGTTATATATTTTTGCACAGGACTCACAACATTGATTGTAGAAAATGTTACTTCACAGGATTTCAATGAAAGTAATAACTTCTGGGTAAACAAATATAAAAACAAGTGAAATATTAAAAAAACTTTTTAAAAACAAGCTTTTATTATTATTAACATTTAGCACCATAAAGTACTCGTCAAGACGAATCAAATGAGCCCAAACTCGATGGGGTTACGTCGTTTAATTACGGAGTTCCTATAGCCACCTTCCCGCTCCATCATCAGATCAGCTCCATGTCATAATAATTTTGGATTGCCATCAGATTTATGCATGCATGCAAAATTTTAGCTCAATCGGAAACCGGGAAGTGGGGCAAATTTAACGTGCAAGATTTGATTACAGACAGACAGACAAAAGACAAGTGAAAGTAAATAAAAGCTTGTAAAAAGAAAAATGCCAGTGAGAGATTATTTAAGCCTATTGATTCCTATACATTCATAGGTATACCTTCAGTGAGGTAAGCAAGAAGAACCGACCTCGAAATCAATTGGCTCTTCACAAGTATAAGTCTGATTTTGTTCTAGCATAAATAAAACTGTAGATCTTTCCCCGATCAGAAAAACACTGAAACGTTCTTCCAATATGTCATTTGAATGAACTCGATACTGGGCCCCATATCAAAATACCGGCTGAATAAAATATACATGAAAGGTTTACATGTAACAGACGAGAATCGGGCCCTTTTGGGGATAGTAAGGAGGCGGAATGATATGTTTAGCTGGTCAAAGAGATGTATCCGGTATTGTTGGAATCAATAAGGATAATGTATTAGTAATATTAAAATGTTGAAAGATAGTTCGCGGAACGGTTAACATGAATAGTTTGTTTGCAAATGGGAACCCTTAGGGCCTCTACATACGATGTGTATTTAGTAACGGAATTTACGTTTTTTTCCCTTAGATAGGTTCTTCCTTATTCAATTTTACTTATGGCTGTAGTACGAATATAAATAAATTAGGAAAAATGCGTTTTGTTTTACAATTACTATATCTGCGTACACGTTCTAAAGGTACGCGTTGAATTATGCCCAAATTGTAAACTAATATGTAATTTTCGAAGTGGTGTTTGCGTTCACATTAGCACTCGTGTCGCCTTTATCCTTTGTACCTAATATGAACATTGTGACTATCAAAATAAGGTTTACAAAGCAACTGGCTTGTGTAGTAATGTGTATTTAAAACGAATATCAAGACCTGCATTAATGGAACACGTAGCGCTTTTAAAATAACGAGTAACACATAACAATCACTAAGTAACAAAATAAAAAGCGACGTAAATGTATCCATTCCTCATGGAACTAGTCCTTTGCTATTTTTATGATGGTTATAAACGCGACCGACAGCCACTATCGATGTCGTATGAAATATTTATGTTCCACTAACACCATTCAAAGATCATTAATCGATACGAGCGCGCTCCGTTCGAATATTATATACGATAAATCTCCGAATATTGATATTGCGGAAACTTTTGTCACGTTGTAAAATATTGGTACATTTAGTAATGATGAATTAACTGTTAAGAATAAAATCCATTCGTTCAATATACTAATCAAAAAATATAACGTATGTAATGTTATTATGTGTATTTTTTTTTTTTTTTTTTTTTTTATACTAAATAGGCCTACGTTTGACCACATCCCACCTGATGGAAAGTGAAGTGAGTGAGTATTTTTTTATAACTACTTCCTTGCTTTTATTTGCTTGTCTATGTCCTTCTTTCTCTCGAAAATCTTAGTAAGATTTCTGCACTGAATATGTTCAGAATAGAAAAATAGCATAAGAATGAAGAGACTCAGCACAGACCAACTGATCTGAAGGAATTATGATCAAAATTAAAACATGTACCTATATCAAAATAGTATTATACATCTAGAAATAACATCTCCATTTACGCTTGCCTGCAAATAACAGCATATATATTTATCCCAAATACGAGTATTTATTTTACTCTAAACTAGAGAATAACCGTATTTATGAAGCGTTCATATGGTGCGTGACAGTAAAATAATTAAGCCGTAAACTTTTATTGCTCTCTAATTGGTGTGTACATAAAGTGTGGAGAATGGTAGGTTGCTATTGATAAAAAGTGATAAAATATTGAATTAAAGACTAAAATGGGGTAATATAAAAAATATGAAATTAGTATCTATGACTAGGACGCATAAAGTTCGCGTACGGCATTCTTTTGATGGCAGAACAAACCTACACAAAACATGAGAGACTGCAATGGTTGCATATGTAAGAGTTTCAAAAAATCGAGTATGGTGGTGATTTGTGTTTGCGAACATCTCAAGTCAATGATGTCAGCTTCTATTTTTGACGCAATCAGGTGTTCGCTTCAGGTCTTCTCCAGGACAAGCGATCCTCAGCATAAAATTATTGAACCATTATACTCGTAATTACGAATTGAATCGAGCAAATTTACCCGAGCTTAGGCTATCATAGTGTCCTAACCGCGGGTTGATTTGCGCGTCGTGTACGAATGTGTAGATATTTTCTCTATGACGAATGTTCTATTTAGCTATCTAGGATTAAACAATTGTTTTAATTGCTGGTTAACCCTAGACCACTATCTCGTCAGAAGTAAAGTTTATTTTATCGTGAAGTTCTTACGAAAACATAAACAGGTGTAACATTTTACGAGGATTCCACAAGCTTACATCCTGATTTAACTCTACGTGTGTAAATTATGGTTTAATTTAATAACCCACTCTGAAAACGAGTTGGCATAAAACGCTTTTATGTGAGATAATATACTTTTCATTAAAAATGGTGTATTGCTACCGTGTTTTATGTGTGTTTTATTGTGATAAAGTATATTTTACCGATACACACCTGTCAATTACGCACCATGGAATCGATGTTAGTATGCTTTATTATTGGTAATAAACATGGCTTTAATTATTATAGTTTTCACTATGTTCTGGTGTAAAGCGAAACTCTGCGCCGCACCGACTCATTGTATAGGTACCTAGTCACGATGAAAACAAAGATACTAGCAACTTCCCTACACTAGTTAGATACAAGATTTCCGTAATACTGCAGTGTGATTTAAATTTCTTGATACAGGTAAAGACATACTAAAGTCTCACATAATTATACTGACTAATTAAGTCTTCCAATACGAAGGAATTGCGACAGAATGTTAGACTAAGTCGTGCTCCTAATCCAGACCTTTTTCCTATACATAAGAGTCTCAGTGTATTAATAATGTTTTATTTTTTAACTTTAACTTTGTTAAAATAATTTATTTATCGCCACGTTTCACTATATTATTTGAAAGAGAAACTCCGGCGACTGCACTCAAAGGCAATATAATTGAACGCGATTGGATTAATTGCAAAAATTCTTACAAAGCTTTGCGAGTGAAAAATAAACGGTTTAAAGAAAATGTCACTTTTTGTAATTTAACATCCACTTTAGCAAAGCTTTCTGGTTCACTTGATTTCTTTGGACATTTATTCACAATTTTGCGATAGAAAAGCTACTAAACAAAAAGAATTGGCATTGGTCTGCCAAATCGTTTGTTTTGGCCGGTGCCCCATTGCGCGGAAATTGAGATTGTTCGTGGAATTGGTCAAACAACTAAAAATATCCTTATTTTGTAGATAGAATGGAACGATAGAATAAAATCGTTAACAAAGTAAAAATATGTAGCATGTTAAGATACGATAAAATGGATAGTCATGTAAACATACAAAAGGTCATTGATTTACACCTGCTAGTTGATTCAGTGTCGTCACGGATGAGCCGCATCGTACCTACCGTGTGCCGCATGCAACGAGCATCCTACCGATACTTAATATCGCCTCATTGTAGCTCCTCCAAGATCTCGGAATTAACGATCTTGATAATATTTGTCGGCTCTGCGCAACCACCTCCACTCGATAATTAATTGCAGCAATTTGTTGAACGCTTATAACGGGCATTTGTCAGGACCCCACCCGCCGCTCGATGATTTTCGCACTAACTTCATAATCGATATTCGAATAATCAATTCTTGAGGAAACGCTTAGCCAAAACTCGGATATTAAGACCTTCCGCAGTCATTAATTACTCTAAACGATTCTTTCACACTGACGTTAAATTATTGTTGCAAGGGGTGCTCAAAGTTGAAATGATGTATTGAAAAATTCAAACCGAGGTGCCGGCGTGGTTGCGATAAATTAAACAGACACGAGACAGTGTAAAAGTTAACAATTCTCATCACAACTAGCAGGCAAACCTCTTAGCCCCAGAACAATATAAGGAGACATTACTCGTTGTCACAACTCTACTTTATAGGGAAAGTAGCATCGGCGAGTTTGTACAAAGTTGTGGGAGGCTGCGCTGGTTACTTTAGTAATGAATAGAGACGTCACAAGCTAACCGCTGCTCGAGCGCAACGCTGCATACCATTTCAACTTGTACCATAGCGTCTAAACTATGCTGACCTTACACTGGTATCGATGCGGTAAACTTCACTTTGTTAATACGCAACACGCTAACGAACTCAAAGTTGAGCCTCGTATTATCCGGTTTTAAATTGTACCTGAAGTTGTAAGATAGATCGGATCATTACGCCCGCTAACTTGAGCTTAATGGCTGCTCAATTTACGATATTGTTAGAGCAAAACTAATCTGGTTTGAAGTTGTGCGATAAAAGTAAACAGAGATAGAGAAACAAAAGGCAGTTTTCAGATGCGACGCTCATTTGCATTGCATGCGAGACGATGAGAGTTAAATATGGGTTGCGATGGGCGCACTCCTAGTGTTTTATAACTGTCATTTTATACGAGGACTGAACATTAATTTACAATGCATTTTGTGAGCGTCTTTGTAGTTAAAATATTACTCCATAGATTAATGCCATATGGAAATATATTCAAGACGGATAATAAAATGCGAAGAATCTAGTAAAGCTGGAAGTCAACTAGGACTCAAACAGCCGGAAATTTGATAAACTTTTCCAAACCATCATCGTGTTTACGATAACACATTCTATTATATATCTGGGAAGTACTTGAAAATGTTGCAATCAATATGAAGTTTGTAGTAGAGGGTTGAGTATTTCGGGTCAGGATTGGGCTGCATTCCATCACCGACCACTACATGAATAGCTATCGTAAACATAACACACTACGCTCTCGTCTTACGAGATTGAGTTACTTCCCGGGATCCAATAAAGGCTAATGTCACAATAAGAAACGTGTTAATGGCCGCCATTTGTTGTGAAGGACCGGTGAGCGAGGAAATAATAGCTGAGCTGATCGCTTTACCATAAACTAACACAGTGATCAAGCTTCTTATCACTAACGATGAGCAGGTGAACCTTCAGCTGTTGATCAATTAACATGCGTTCGAACTAAAACATACTCTTAACTGATCCAGAAATCCCCGAGTCTAAATATTAGTGTGCGATATTCAACATTAACCATTATCATAAGGAAATAATATTATGTGAAAATATCTCTGTATATTAATACCTCTACACCTATTACATTGTATACAAATATGCTATTATTTTTATCCTTCTTACGGAGTTTTCTATGATGGTTATTATGGTATATTTATATATATAGTTTCTCTGACTATAACAGAGTTTTCAAAATGGTTTTGAAGAAGATAAAACGAAATAATATAGAGCGACAATAAGAAAAGTAGGTAACGTAAATAATCGAATTGAATTTGTCTAATTATAATTTATATGGTCAGCTATAGATGATTAAAATGAAAGGAGTGGAAGACGTTGATGCAGCAAAAAGAGAATGGAAATAGTGATTTTACAAATAAAAAAGAAAAATTAGGAGTAATTAACAGATTTGTCTCTATCTCAGGTACTGTAAAAATAAATCTGTTGTCTTACCTCGGTCTCCGTACAGGATGAATAGACCTTTGAAACGAAGAAGTAAACATCACTTCGACATATATTTTTAGTATCCAATAAGTTGTAGCTAATCTTTAACAGTGTTAACAGCAACCCTGTATAATACGAGTATAACTACACATTTTATGGGAATACTAAGAAGATTTAACATAAAAAGTTTTTGCGTAAAAACGTTTGTGGTTATTAAAACTTTTTCAAATAAAACCCAAAATAAGTTAAAAGACTAAAAAGAGAGATTGAAAGGAACAAAGGAATAACAACCGCAATTTTGTTGCTCTGCTAATTTTACAATAAAGTTCTGTTGAAAGCTAAAATAGTAATACCCGTATTTCATAGACGTAACTTTTAACATGGCTATAAAGGTAAGAATTAAATAATATTCATCATTACGTATACTGTATCAGAGTTAAGAGTTTGAAATAGTGTGTAAACATCTTGATCATTAACTATTACCCTCACAAAGGAGTCACCAGTCAAATCGGCTTTGTGAGGAGCAGCCCTCGACGACCGCTAATGAGAAACTATCAAACTCGCACGTAACATTTGTCTTGTTAATGCTAATATTCTATTCCATAAACGGTAACTAAGCTCTTTAGGTACTTGGCGTGTGGGTTTATGCCGAGAACACTTGCTAAATTGTATTCGCTATTGACTAAAATTCAGATAAAAATATACCTCAAAGACAAGATAATAATGAGATAAAAAGAAATGGTAACATCAGGCTTTTTGTACTAAGTGCAAAAACATAATAAATAGATTCTTTGAGGCAACGAAGCCAGGTAACAACTCAGTCTCAATGGCTCGTATGGAATCTAACACGATCGTAATTTTGTCGGGCAATATTCTGCCTTTTTATATTTTCTTTTTGCCATCCAAATGTTATATCGCGCCCAATACAAGACAGCGATTTCGTTTGTTATTTCAAGCCCTCTCACGCCTCTCCGATTTAGTATATCGACACGTGAAGCATCAGTTAAACAAATGCAGAGAGAGGTGGAACTCGACTTACTCAGGTATGAGTGAATCTTATTTGCTCAAGTTTCGAGAGCAATGCATAAACAACACGGTTTAAGTTTCCATTCCGTTGAAACGGATATTTAAACTACAAATAACGGTGCACAAACTTTTGAATGCTCGCCAAATGCAGTTTCAATATTCGTGTCATACAATTTTAGCCTTTGAAGTTCAGACTTCACGAACAAAATAACAGGTGTATATATCTGACGACATATTTAGATAGGAACAATCGCAGTCGCATCGGAAAAGATACGAGAGAATGCAAAAGATGACACCCTTTTCGCCTGGTAAGGCGACGTCAAAGAGAGGCGGTTCTGAGCTTATATGCTGATAGACACTCTTTGAAGAATCGCGCACTGTGCTAGTTTATACGTGTGTATGCTACCTTTTAGACTCAACTGAGGAATATGTTTTGCTGAACCACTGAAGCGGCGAGTAACAAATGTGTTTTGAAATTGTGACTGTTACGACACTCGTGTGCATTATTGATTTATCGCGTTAGTTCTTTGCTGTCAGATAGTTTACTATTTATAGAGCGGCGTTTCACTTAGTTCCTCGAGGGAGTCGGGTAGCGAAACTGATGCGAGTGGTTACTAAATTGATTGATGTATTGATGAATTCGACGGAACCATATAGCGTTGACGGTTCCGAGTTATGTAGGATATGATCAAGCAGGCATGTATAGATGGAGTGGTTCAAAGGAATTGCTGTGTTTACATTTGTCTCCGGGAGTGCGCCGGGAAGCCGCGGATATTTAACCGCCGACGGCGCTCCGCAAAGATAAATACGAAAGACTGAGATTTAAATACTTTTTTCGTTTCTATTCTTCACTTTTCCTCTTTGAGGGTCCTTTGATATATTTTTCTTTGCGGGATGTATTCGATAATTTAATGATTTAGGTTGTTTAAATTTACGTTCATTTCATTTATGTTACCTTCAACTATTGTAATACACAGTATTCAATAATGGTTAATTCAATATTACTATAATATGGTTGGTAACATTTAATCATGGATTGTATTATTGTATCCCGGGGCTAGTAACCAGAGGATCGTGGCCGTTGTTTCTATGTTCCATAATATTGTCGGTTGCAGTTGGAATATTGGGTTACACACAGTGGGATGTGATGCCTACGGTTAGCCTACAACGCTAGGATTGTATGCCTAGATCAAACTCACCTCTAACTATTAGTTTGTGATACGCTGTTGAATTTAAATAAATACGTGTATGTATTTTGGTTTAGCTTCGAATAATATTTATTATGAAGTATTTTAGCGTTTATCCTCTATTGGTTTAAGGTTGGTCTCTCCAAAGAGTTTATCTAAATCTGATGGAAGTAATTAAAGGTGTTTTATTAAGTAATGGATAATCAATTATAATAATATTAATGTATCACAATATCACTTACTACGTGCAAAATCTCAGTGTAGTACAAAGCCTGAACGTCTATATTCGAGGCTGAGACAGGGGACCGATAACAGATTACCCGCAAACACGTTTTAAATTCATTTCCCGACCCGACCGTCGATCGCGGCCCGATAAAATGTGGGGACGGCCGAGGGAAAGGGGACATATTTACTTTGTCTCCCCACGGCCACTTCCCGGCCAGGTAACGTCCCGAAGTGGCAAAATATTTGTCCTGGCTCGTTACCCGTCTGTTACGATTTAAGGACATTAGCCGACCGCAAATCTGTAGCTCTAATGTTGACTGCCACGTCAAGTGACACTAAATCGGGCGACGTGTTACGCCTTGATAACGATTCTTACTTGGACGTAGGATTAGTAATAGGAAATGCTGAAGAAACGTGAAGTTGTGATAAGCCCTAAATCATATTAAATTAATATTATAAAATGAATTAATTATACTTATCAACCTCAAATATATATAATATTAATTTTATATAATATTAATTATAATATTATATCTATTAAATAAATATCCAAAATTTTACCGGGGCTAGACATCCCTTACCGCGGGTGTACCCAATAGTGTCAGTTATTCTTCGGCCTGAGCAGTGATGTGGAAACATTACTGTGCTTCGGTAGAAGGGCACTGTAGCTAGTGAATTACGGGGCTAAGGAGTTCTTAATCAAGAGTCATAAGATGTTAAGCATCTTATGACTCTTGATTAAAAAGCGTTGGTGCAGTGCAACTAGAATTTTATATCATTGTGAAATCCTAGGTAGCACTGTACCTACTGATTATGGGCAGCGTTATCTCTTAACATCAGAAGAGAGAGGTCTTGCTCGTCTTCCTACTTCTTCACATAAAAAAAGTGAAAATTTGATAGAGTACAAATTTACGCATTCAAAATAATTTCGGGCTGGTAGTGAACAGTAAGTTTACACAAAAACTTCAAACACTAACATGGCTGTCGTTGCTAGCAAAGCTTTTGAACAACTCGTTAGCCATGGTAAGTCCATTAACACGTCAAGAGTTACGTTTTGACGCCGGATATTTTGACACGACCAAAGGACACAAGCCTCCACCGGTCAAATACTTTGAAAGCCTTTGTGAACAAAATTCTTTGTTTTTATTAAATTGGGCGTATTTGTGAGCGCGTTTGTAACAAAGTTTTAGCTTGCTCAATATCCATTCTGTCAGAATTTTTGCGAAGTATCTATTGGAGTTATTGACATACGTCAGATAATATATGAAGATGTCTCGTTACCATGAGGAAATACTTTTCTTTATTAGGTATGTATATAAAAAATGTAGCACGTTAGTAGTGATGAATGTTAAGTGAAGCAGGCAGCGCCTAATACGGCAACAGCGGGTTAATTATTTCGTCACAAGAGCCCTCGTAAGCCACTGTAAGAACGCTTCAGCTGAGCTCGGGGGCTATAAAACCCTACATAATACGCGGCGACATAAAACTCTTATTATTTTAGTATCTGCGAAACGGTCGCGGAAAACATCTCGTAAAACAGAACCCAACGCAAGATGCAAGGCTTTCCATCGAAAGCGCAACTCCGTCGAGGCAACGTGCGGTCCCTAAATCCACGTGGATTCTGTGCGGACATCGGTTAGAATAGAATACGGCCGGCTAGGTGGATTTCTATGGAAAATACAGACTTTATGGTAGCCGAGGGATAAGTTTCCATTTTAAATTGAAGAGAAACACTGAAACTGAAATGTTTCCTTGTCTCCCGACGGGGCTCGCACGAGGCTGAATAAAAATTCACGTCAGGTAACCGGGTGGAAATATTTACACAAACTTGGGTAGGTACTCCAATGTTGCAAGTGGTTATATAAATAAATGCTCAACCTTATGGGTTACGCTCGATATCGATTGCTTTGACGTCTCGTGAAGAACACACCAAATACACATGTTGCGAAATGATTACGAAACATATTTGCCTGAGGAACGTCTAGGTGGAACTCGCAGAGGAACAAATTATTCCGTTTCTTTTTTGGCGAGAATGCGACTTAGTCCCGGATACGGCCATTTACATAGTCGATGTCGGCGCGATGGTGCGTGGCGACTTCAAATGGGAATTATAATACCAAATTGAATACAAAACTTTCCTTTCAGTGCCGAGTAATGGAGGACTCCATGCACCGGAACAATCGAAAAGACAAATAGAATAAGAGAGACGAGACACTTTCTCTGTTGAAATAATAAGTGCCTGACGTCTTTTTGGACGTTCGTGTCGCGTACTTTTTTTGTAACGATAAATTTTTACGCTTTGATCTTTCCAATTCAAATAGGCTTTTTTCTCGTAGAATCAGGAGTTATAGGAATATTTCAAAAGCTTTAAGTGAGGCGTCGGAACGGATTTTCCCTTCCACCGGCTATATCGTACTGATTGAAATGCAAATGAAACGGTGTCCGTTCAAAACGTATTTATTTTATCTTACCTTCTTACTTAATCTTTCGAATTAGGGAGATAATCATGCATAAAGATATTTACCGGTACAAGCTTTGTAAACAACTTTATTAGGTAGGTATATCAAACACTGAGTATTGGTAAAAAAATAGTAAAGGTTTACATAATAATTATTTTGCATCAAATATTATCTCGAGTTACTTATATAAAATAAGTGAAAATACTCGTACTAATTAAACTAAAAATAGTCTTAAAAAGATATTGATTGATGAATTTCATTGCATTATTTAAACAGTGTAAGAAGTTGTTAGGTCTATTATTCCGTTCCGAGTTATTTGTCGCCAATCCGGGAGTTGCACTCGGCTCGCTCGCCACTGGTCTCCAACCTCCGAAGCTCACTACGTGCGAGGTGCTCCAGAATGGTTGACTTTATGCCGCTACTCACGTATGTACATTTTCAATTGTGTAACACAATAGTTGTAACAGCGAATCCGCACAAGTTATACGAAACAAGTTGCAACAAAAACATTTGCCTATGCCGACGTTAGTGAATTGTTCTCGCTCGTGACTGGGTAATTTCCATACATTTCAAGTTCTATCGCCTGCGGGACGTTCGTTCTTTTGTTGATAAATGTTTGACGGGAACTCCGGGGACGCCATTAAAAGTTTTTTCGTGAATAATTCCAGTTTACATACGCAAATGTTTACTCGTGAGTTTACGCGCGCTCACCTATTCGGTGATTTCTTCATAGAGGCGTTTGTTCGAGGAGCGGTTGCTTTCTTCGCAGACGACTTGTTGAATAAGTAATTGGAAAAGTTTTTAGCTTTTTTGTCATAGCCCTTATGTGCTTGAATATCATTTACTATTTATAACCTAAGTTCTTTTGAGCGTTCACAGTTTGTGTACGCACCTACATTAATGTTGAGTTGATTGCTATAACATGACGTTTCCTATCATATCTTGGTGGTTTTTAAGAGTATTCTTCAAGAGCAGTAGTTTTGATGTTCAACGGAGAAGTTATAGAAAGTACTTTAAATAACTAAGTCAGTATCAAGTGAAAATAGCAAAACAATATTACATGAAGGAGCTAAAGGTTTACCAACCGCCTTTACAGAATAATGTCCAGACTAGACAATTTGTAAGGAAGTTCTTGCTCAAACCGAATGACCGAAGACACGTAGACCTTAAAGTTGTCGACGACGTGGTCGGTTGAAGTAGTAAGTTCCTTGGCTATAACTCACTGGCGGCAAGTTACCCGATCAGATTGCGAGAGACAAAAAGGTGGTGTGACCTCACGAAAGCTAGTGGGATGCTCTCGACAACGGGTTTAGCTTTAAGATCTCTTTGATATACGTACGTGCTATTATTTTATTATTAGTATAAAAACACTTGTATTCAGAGCTGCTACGGAACATTGGAAAGTGATCATTGAATAATGTAAAAAGTTATGGATGAGATCTTGGACGGGTTATTTTTTTTTTCAAATTAAGTATAACATAAGGTTTATCAAAATAATAATAATTCAGCTCCTTACTAACCGCAAAATACAGAAAATTTCCTTTTCTTTAACATAAGTATGAAAAATATAGGACTACAAGTTAAACCTTTGAAAAGTGAGCCACCAACTGTACATTTCTAAATGAAACAGTTTCTTGAGAGCACCGCGAAGTAGTGAGCTTTATTTAAACCTTTAAAACAGATGTTAGGTACAGTGGAGTAAGCGGCTTTGATTACTTTCCGCGATAAAAGCGATGCAGTTCAAAACGGTATCTTGGATGGATTGTGGTCATAGCATCGTTGCAGGCACCGTTCTAGAAACTTGGTCCATAAACATTTTATTACAATGGCATAATCATACTATGTATAAAGTTTAACGTAGGTAAACTAGACATGAGCGCTACTTTAGTTCAGTAATAGAATAGGTAACCCTTCACTTAAAAAACACATTATGAAATTGGATACTGGATACATCTAAGCTTAACCATTACTGATCAGCTTCACCTAAAATAAGCCGGCTAAACCTTTATTCAAGTCCCACTTCGGAGTTTAGTCGCAAAATACCTAATATATAAATGGAAAGCGTGACTACTGATCTGTCAAAGCGCAGCTTTATCTATTAATCAAATTGAGTTAAGTTTGGCACAGGGATCAATTTTCAGACGTAGATTTTACTATTCTAAGATGGTATTTCGCAACAGAAGCGAAGTCGCTAGCGTAAGCTAGTGTAGTATAACCCAAAAGCACTAACATTCAGGCCTCACCTGGTTTTGGCTATAAACCACACAATATTGCGTACAACGTTTGTTACACACAATCAATCATTTCTGTCACATCACTGCCGCTTCCCTGAAGTTTGCTTTGCCACAAAAATACGGAAACACCAACAGAGTAATCCATCGCGACAAATGCGCGGACCATGCACGAAATTGAATTTTAATACAGTAAAAATAATAAATATTTTTCTGTGTACACATTGTTTGTGCACATGCGTATTTTCCTATTACAGAGAGGGGAGGTGAACGTAAATAATTTTAAGGATCAGTAGAGGCAGCCACCGTGATTATTTCCCGCTAACGAAATTAATAAGGTAAATTTCAGCGGTGTGAGAGAGGCTTTATTGCGTTACGTCGGAACGCTTGTTTGATGGCGAAACTGCCGGAAAAGCGCAGATTTTCACAAGAACACAATGTTATATCTGGTAACTTATACGAGAGTTTTATATACAGAAATGCAATAAGTTATTATGTTTTGGGATGTGCCGTGGTTTTAGACGCTCGTACGCTCTTAACGATCAACGAACATAGTATGTAAAGTGAAAGCTCAGGAGTTTGAGACAATGTTAGAACTTGTTAACTTGTAAGTTTGCTTACTGAGTCCACAGATTTAAGATATAAGCTGTCCTGTTCGTTTCAAGTAACTGTAACTGCTGTTACGTTTTTTTTCTAGCATGAAAATAAATAGGAATAATGTAGAATGTTTGAAAACTGTATGACCTGGCAGTAAACATTATTTGAAAAAATAGTGATATGAGGAAGCTAAGTGCGCAGCAAGATTCATGCAAGTTAATAGATATGAAAGGTTTTACGGCCCATAACGTCACCTCGGAAAGTGAAATAAAATGTTATAACTTTTTTATGCAGTAAGTAAGAAAAATATGGGCCAAGGTAATAACGGTTAACTTTACGTACTCTTATAAATAAGTACATAATTGATTTATTCAAATTTTATGGAGTGACGTGCGACATTATGGCGGTTTGTGTCGTTATGATTAGAATAAACAGGCTCATAAGCTCGTTAAAAGACACGATGTGTGACTTTTTTACGTGGAAAATAAGCAATGGATATTTTGCTATAGGTAGGTATCTAGAACAAGAAATTATCATGCTTCCTTTTCGTGGAAAAACATATTTAACGTGGAGAGCCAGAAAAGCAATAAACGTCACTTGTGTGATACCGTAACTATGTTAGAGGAAGAAATCGAGTGTCCACATGGCACGGGAACACACACAAGTAAAGCGCGACAAATTATGTTCTCTCGAACTGATAGCGATACCGTCTCGCCAAGAAACACTTTTCCCTTGTTTTCCCCGAAAATGTTCCAGAGACAGTCGGTAAGACAGCTTGATCCGAACTGAGAGCAGCAACAAGTCTACTCCTTTACTCGAGAGACTACAAACTTTATTCTCTAACTCGAAGAGTTTAATTTACTTTGCACCGAATCAAAAGAATTCATGGATATATAAAGATCTCTCGTATGTAAGTGATGGAGTGCGCAGATATGCGGCGTAAGAAACAATGATAATATATATCGGAGGAATGGATACTTCTGAACAATAAATTCGGTTTAGTGGTTTGATATGGAAATAACACGACGTTAGTAAGACTCGTAAGTGTTTATTCATCTGAGGTAAGTCTTGTACGTTATAGAAAAGCCATTCTTTTGTATTGATATTCAGTCTATGATCTGTGAATAATGTAGGTAATAATATGACTAGTAAGTGTATTATGATAAAAAAGTAACAAATAAATAATTTGAAAATGATTCCCATATAGTATGTTTCGAAATAAAAACTGACATAATCAACAAACTTTCAAATATAAAAAAGGATGTAAAAAAAATTAAAGGGAATAATACTGGAGAACCCAATTGTGCATTGCCGCCTCATTGTAAGGTTTTAAAAGAAGCCCGATATGATTGAAAGAAGGAGACGACTCGTTAAAAGAGATACTTATATAAAGACAAGATTCGTGAAAAAAATCAAAAGTTGAGGAACAATAGGAAAGCGGTTGGGAGTTGGAGGCGTCAGAACAAGTTTCCAATTAACAGGAATGAAACTTGGAGCAACGTGTTTCACAAACTAGATACCAAGTGGACATTATCCTAGTGCCCAAATAAACGTACAGGGGCGATGAACTGTGCAGTGTGTACCGCTGGATAGGTGTTTAGAGTCGCCATTCTGCGGGGGTAGGCCAGCTAACCGAGTGAGTTAAATGGAGCGTGGACACGGCCGCCGGCCATACCACCTGCACTTTTTGCAATTTCTCTTAACGCCATACTACTTTATTGTGCAAAGTGTGCCCCTATACCATAGATGTGAAGCATTAATTTCTCTCAGAAAGGTTACCGTCCATTACTCTAATTGCGAGCCGCATTTCATCTAACCATCTCGCAACTTCGGCCCGCCGCGCCGCGCGAAGTCTTCACGAACAAACTCGAGAAAATTCACAGAAACCGACCATCAAAGAGTATGGAAGTAAACGAGGACACTTCGCTAATATTACTAATTAAGCTTTTAATGTAATTGAATGAACTGAGACACGTCGAAGTCAAAGAAACGAACGGCGCGGCGCAGCGGTGTGGCGCACCCCTTCGCGGCCAAAAATACTCTCAGATAAATTACTTAGAGGGAGTTCGGCGCGCATACAAATCGGCTAGAGATTCGCTATATTTCACTTCACCGAACAGCCGGTCGATTTACACACACCTCAACGATGGACGGGTGCCGCGGCGCGACGGTGCCGTTGCACGGTTTGGGTGAAAATTAAGCCATTTCCGCTACGGACAGAGTTTATTGCTAATCGGGTCACGTCACGAAAAGAATTTCCGATATACAATTAAAGGTGAAACGGGTGTCGTGGATCCGTTGTGTAAGGTGGGGCGACATTGTTGTCGTCTGTCGCGAGGAGGCAAATAGCCGGTGGGCCCGGGCACCTGTGCACGATAATGCGACGCCCCGTCTGGCCGAAAGGGCGAGGAATCAATTAGGACGCAGCCGAATTGCGTAACGGCTCTAGTTACGAGCGTTACGAGTGGGCCCGCAGCTGCTTTTTGCTCGTCCAACCTCTTGTTATTGCGCAATCGACATTCGACGCCTCAGATTAAGATATTACGTATTCATCGAACCTTTTTACTATAGTTTTATTGGGGGAGTATAGGGGCTTAATAGTACGGATGGCTTTTATTTTCGGCAATTATTTTTGGGACGTTTTCGGGTATTGTTTTGGCGATGCTGGTTTCATACTAAAAAGTATTAAGCAATCGAATAAATTTAATTTAAAATTTTTATAAGAAAATAACTTGAATATTTACAATAATTTACAATAATCTAGACACGCGGCAGCGAGTCAAGCCAAGTTCAAGCAAAGGAACTGGCGACCGCGCCGTGTGTTATATTACACGAACCGTCCAAAGCGCGTTTTGACGACTTTTTACGCCCTCGTTATACAAAAACTATTACACATAGACAAGTCAAATTTGGCACATATACTCAAATATACGAACTATATCTCTGTTCCAAATTCCAATAACACAGCTCAAACGGTAATTTGGATATAAACATCCAGTAATCGGTGAAGTTAATACATACTGAGGGATAGATCAAAAGTAATATCCCAGTTCCAGATGACATAGAAAGCTGAAATTTGGCATCCAGATAGGCAAAGTCATAGTAACAAAGGAAAAAATCAGAAACTAGTAAATTTTAATGATTTAATAATATTTTTAAATTTAATAAAAATTGTTAATTTTAAAGTATGGTAATTAACTTGCAAATTAAATATGATCCACCTTCCGGTTTCCGATTAAGCTGAAATTTGGCATGCATGTATAAATTGGATGACAATGCAATATTATTGTGACATGGAGGTGATCTGATGATGGAGCTGGAAGGTGGCCATAGGGACTCTGTAATTATATGACGCAACCCCATCGAGTTTGGGCTTATTTGATTTGTCTTGACGAGTACTTTGATACTATATAGTAATCAGGGTCTGATGATGGAGCTGGAAGGTGGCCATAGGAACTCCATAATTAAGCGACGCAACCCCATCGAGTTTGAGCTCGTTTGATTCGTCTTGACGAGTACCTTTGTGTTAGATAGTAATAATAAATGCTTGTTAAAAAAAATTACATGTTACCTACTATAAGTACAAACTACCTCTATGACTGATAATAATGGTATGGTAATTTTAAGTATATACTTTTGTTATATTGTTTATGAGTCACGATAAGGAGTAGATACCTAATACCTATTCTATTCCACCTCGATCCTCTCTCGTCGGCGGAGAGTAGAGCGACAGTCCCATGGCCGGTGCACCGGAAATAATTAAAATCAAATAAATATAAATTAAGTTCTAGTAAGCCCAAAGGCCTTGATAATTAATCTATATGATAGGGCTTACTATGACTACTTCATTTCTGATATGCGTCTGGTATTGGCTCAGTTATTTATTACATGTGGATTTTAAGAGCTTCACGTGAGAATAATATTATAACGAATGGAGTAGGTATTATACCACCTTTATTTTATTTAACCTTACTCTTATCAGTTTTAGTATACTTACATACAATTAAATGATAGGTATTTCAGACCACGCCAGCGCATTAGGTATACATCATTAAATTATGGATAAGTACCTACCTACTATTAAATTCTGTACAAAAAGTAATGATATCCTATCAAAAACATAAATGTGCCAAGCCAAGTCAGATCTCAAGCTATAATATATTTATCTTAAGTTATAAGAAGAAATAATATTTTAAGTTGTAATAGAATATTTTATGTTATAAATATATTTCAGGACTAACCATTGAACTTGGCACCAATTTAGATCTCCCTTCTTTTGTCTTTGAAGTCAACAAACAACTAACGCATAGGTACCTACATAATACATATTATGTATATCGTAATATTGAACTTGGCTCTAATTTCACATTTATGTTTTTGATAGGATTATATATTAACGTAACAAAAAGGGAGAATCAGTGCCTGCCAGTAGCAGATGGTATTCATGGATTACCTTAAACGTAGTGTTATCACCGCTGTGACCGCAACGAGAGGGATTCCAATTAAAAAATATAGAGGTATTTAATCGGATCGGCCAACGGTTTCACATCGTTGATTTGCTGAACACGCAACGTGATTAAGTTTGACGAATTCGTTTGTACACGTTTATTGTTTGTGGACTTCTGAAACTTTCCGGACACATTATTAAAATAACTTTTTTTTTTGTAAATACCGCCCATTTTTAGATAATAACAAGCCAACGTCCAACTAAAAAAACGATTTTAGTTTTTTTCATGAGACTTGCAAAAATAACACTTAAATATACTAAACTTTTTATCGCAATGGTTTTATATTTAACGCGAAAATTAATCATCGTTATCGACACGTCGAGATATTAAAATTAATCCAAATTAACTAGAATGTGTAGTCGTCAAAAAAAACTAGGGGAGTGGATGAAGATATGACGGATGATAGAGCAGAATGGAGGAGATAAACGTGTTGTGCCGACCCTACCTAGTGTGGGATAAGGGCAGGAAGAAGAAGACTGAAGATTTAATTTAAAGAAACGGAGTTCTAACTAGCAAACAAAATTAAATACTTTTTGAACTATTCATGAATAAATTATTGTGGACTAAACCACACGAGAATCTAAATAGCCGTAGAAAATTTGCACTAAAATATATTAAGCGGTCTACGTTGGGACTACGTTGCGACATGATCATCTTATTAAGAGTAGACAGACCCAACAGAATTTCCCTATTTTCAATTATTGTAGTTCTCACATATCCACGTGTCCCAAACTATAATATCACGTAAATATATGTGATTACTGGGCATTATTCAGGGCTGGTCGCGCGGAGGAGTGTGCCGCCATTAATGAAGTACCTACGCCCAGTCGTTTGTCAATGTGGCGGTCGGCGGTCGGTCGCCGGACCCTCACCTACCGATCTGTTACGGAAAATGTGACCATCACTGAAACTTGCTTGATTTATTTATAGGTAACCCCAAAATCAAGGTGCTTTACGACGCTTTTCAATAGGGGTGTTCGGCATTTGCTGGCTTTGCGTTCGTTGTTCGTTGACAAATCTTGTGATGTGCGGACTTTGGTAGATCTAATTTATTTATGTTATCCTACCGACTGCGCCAAATAAAATAGAAACATCCACCTCCTGTATCTTCTATGTACCACGGAAGAACAGAGTGATAACACCGAAAAAATATGCACAAACTATGTAACATCTTCTTTTATAAATGTTATCGGCGCGCCACGGAGTCGCTCTGACAATAATTTTATTATGGTACTATTTGTAACTGTTGTTTAATAAAGGCGAATGGCTGAAATGGATGCTAGGTAAGTAAATACTAGAGGAATATTCCTCTAAGATAAAAATTTAATAAAAGTGAAAAATTCGCACGTATAGTGTAATCATATGTATGTAGGTACAATAACACGAGCCAATTGTAAAGCGTCATTTACGGTTAGGTTAGTCGTTTATTTCCTTTAACCGAATACATTTACACTTTCCTGCGGTTCTCTTAATGTTGTCGACCCGTCGTTATAGAGGTAAACCTACAATTATTTTGTTATTCAGATTACATCGTATTATCTCGGTGCCATTGAGCATAATCTTACTAATAACTATTCAATGGTCCGTCGGCCCTAAAAGGTTATTATAAATCTAGAGAAGAGGTCGGAAACAGAGAGTTCACCATTTATTTTAATGGTTAAATTTATTCGGTCCCGATTACAAGAACTTGGGTAAAGGAATGCGTACTGCAGTAGGGAGAGATTTTTGAATTTTTTCGTGCCATAAAATGTAAAAATACTCTCAAAATTCTGAATAATTTTTGATGAATGTGTTAAAACAAAATGGTGTAAAATGATAACTTAGTAAAAAGGTTGCCGTATCTTAAGTGCACTGTCTATTTTTTCTAGAGAAGTACAATTTAAGAAGTTTAGAAGAAATTAGATTTAAACATGGCGTACAAAAATGGACTAGCACTAATCTCAAGCAAATTTCGTTATTCGTTTTTTAAATAAAAAAAAATTTGTGCGTGTACTAGTTTACACACGTAAGAAGTGAAACTTCTTTAATTAAATTAAATTTATAAATTTTTTAAATTCATGTTCATTGGAGAAAGTGAAAGTACTCTTCGTCTGAACCAACCGTGGTAGGGGCAAGAAACAAAAGATGGCGCGTAACTGAAAAATGTGACGGTAAATTTTTTCCAACGCCGATAAAGAAGTTTCACTTCAAAAACTATGATCTGTATTAAAAAATAATGTATTTTGAATGTCCTTACTGTTGATATTGCTACGAGATTAGGATACGCAACTGGAAGCGACGCGCGGACCCTGTCGCAGCCTGTGTAATCGCGCCGTTTAAATATAATTGCAATAAGTTAATAAAATCCCACAGCGCTTTTAATTAATTTGTGGCGACACAGGCGACCAATTAAATGGGGATTTCGAAAATTTCATAAAGCGCTGTTGTGCGGTAAACGCTATTTTTGCAGGCACTTTGTTTTGCGCGGTTTGTTTGTGAATGCACGGCTCGTCAATTTCGAGTGAAAACGTAAACACTGTAATGGCTTTATTTAGTGATTGGCCGTATGAGTGCACTCGATATAATCAAACGGAACGTCACTCGGAACACTACCCGAATGAGATAACATTACATCCAAAATATATTAAGTCAATATCAATATTATTTTTGCTACGAAAAGGGTTTGTGAGGTTATGATATTATGAATTAATGATACCCCTACGGAGTTATGGTGCAGAAAATGTCGAAATTCATATGGAGCGCGAGCGAACCAATCAGCCGTGAGAAAGAGCGGGCTCGATGTCGCAATGTAGCGTCTCAATTTTGGAGATTATTGTAAATATGCAATAGGTCGAACGAGCTGCCGCTTGGTGCTTCGTCCTCATTACTCCATGCGCCATCAAAGACGACCATCCGAAGCGTAAAGTGTCCCGGCCACCGGATACTGGCGGCTCAATTATGTTAATGGATTTGCAACATTCCCTCTGACGACAGGACTGCCTTCAGCTGATTGATATGCGCTCTCAACTATATCACGATATACGTTTACAATGATCGCAGCGCTACACAATGCCATACTACAATAGAGAATCATTATTAAACTGGGGCCTATGACGAATTACGGGGATGGTCTGCCTCATATCACGAAGATAGCGAACAGTAATTTCACGAAAATCAATATCTAAGCACCGCAATGAAACAAATACATTTTATTTCTCGACGTGTAGGCGCCAGGGAATGATTGATAGTGCTGTGAGCACACACAACGTTATTGAATAGAGGCCGGGGACCGGCCAAAATAAACGAAATAATAACTTTTTTATCGAAACCACCCCGACCAGCCTGTTATCAATAATGCATTAGGCTTTCACTAAAATGGTAATTAAAAGGAAAGTTTGAAAAGCGGGATTGATGGAAATCAATTTAGGTTAGGTTGTCGCGTCGCTCGTTGTACGGGTGCTTGGCTATCCTTTTGGCAGAAAAAGGTGTAAGGAAGTTAAAATTATCGTAAAAGGTGACTTTCAGAACGAAGTACCCTCTGTCAGCGGACGAGTAGAGGAAGGAGATGCGTGATTTTACACATCATTTGTTCGCAGAGTCGTGGCAGACGGGCGACTGGCGGAGGCTTCAGTAAGATTGCTTACAAAACGCACAGTCACGCGGCCGGCGTTCGCGTACCTAAATTACGCGTAAAACCGTATACAAAGGCTATGCGTATTCAAATTCCATTAATCTCCCGCCCGAGGGAAGGTGGGGTAAAATGAACCTGCGCGGACAAAAACAATGCCGCCGGCAAATAACCGGCTCAGCATTGTTCCGGCAATTAGAAAGCTTTCCCATGTACTGGTCGTGTATAAAAACAGTGTAACATCAGCACGAATCGCTGCCTATTGCTCGTTACCGTTGATGTTTATTACGGTTATTAGGACTAAGCCGTGCGGTTCTATAACGTTTTCGCTAGAGTTGAGATTTAAATTAATCATGTAATAACATGGGGTGTTTGATCCTTTTTGATTTCTCTTAGAGCACTAGACGGGACGGGACGTTGTGGCGAATGAAAATGTAGTTTTCGTTTCATAAAGCGATGATAATCTGTGGGAAATCCGGCTCAAAGGTATCGAAGGATTAAATCCGGCTGACCGATTGTGAACGCGACGAAATTGACACCACGTTCACGCGGATTGTGTTCATTTGATAAAGGATCATTATTTCATAAATGTATCGTTTTGAGTTTCAATTTCAAAAATATTTACCTGTGATAACACCGCTGCTTGTCTATCCTAAGATTAAATGAAATGTTATGATCAAATGTCCAATATAATGATCATCCTTCTCAATACACGATTGTTTTAAATTTGATTAGGTTTAACTTACAACCCTTCTATTTTAGCTTCTTGAATCTAGCTCGAACTTACCTGAAAGAAACAAAAGAATTTATTAGCATACTGCCCAATAGTTTACAATAAGGTCACGGCTCGAAACAAGCCGAGCAATGTAATAGAAACAATGCGACGCAATCACAAGGAGGCTCGCAGCTCACTATTGTTTTACCTGTGGACCACAGTCCAACAAAGACAGTACTTAAACTTATGCATTTTCCATAACATCCTCAAGACCAAAGTAACCGATTTAAAATTTCTAAAATTTAACAGATACATAATCTGGAAGAGATTTTTAATTAGTGGGTTTTCCTTATTTTTTTATTCCAGGGTCTTAAACCAAACCACAAAAATATCAGAACAATTCGGTCAGTAGTTGGGGAGTGAAGATTTAACAAACACACACATATTTCCGCTTGATGTTAGTCAGACAAATTTATTATACATACAAAATGCAATATCTACTTTATTTTATTTATTTAACTTAAATGCATTTTGTCATTCCATTATCATATTATATTTACCTCAGGATTGATCCTTAAAACCAAATCCGCGTCAGTTAGTTAACTGATTTCACTCCACGGATTCAGTTTCGCTATTGTTTTTACCTCTGTACGTCTGTTATTGCAAAGTGCGGAGTAGCAATAAGCGACTCTTGTTAGCTTAGGGCCACTATTGTACCGGGTTATTAGGACAGCTACCGGAGGGTTGAGGCTTTCTTGCTGACGTTTTAAAGCTCGGAAATGTTGGCGTACGGACGTTAAGTAAATGGACCGGTTAAGTGACATGGGAATGGTTAGTTTGGTGAGATTTGGAATGTAATAACGTTATGATGATCTTGTTGTTGTCTTGTTGTTTGTTTATGATGATCTTGTTTTTATTCAAGTTAAAGTTTAATTATGAGGATTTATTGTTACGTTAAATGTGACCCACACAAATGTACCAGCAGATTATATCATATATTATATCGCTTATATGCCAGAATGCCAGCTCCACTTCAAACATGTACACTTCAAACTACGTAAATGATCGCGCTAAGTTGTAATAAATCTACGTGATAAAGCTATATGACATACCTAATGTTTTACAAATATTTATCGATATAATAAAGAACGATTTGATTGTAGACCTTTTTACAGTAGCCAGACAGCACAGTTAAAGTTTTAATAAATTTTATCACCTAAAATACCTGTAGAGACGCCTTCATGAATAATGTTGCTGGCCACTAACACAGAGTGTAGCTCTCAAAGCTGTCACTCTAGCGGAGCATCGTGTCAATGGTGACGGGACGATCATTATTGTTCGACTCGCTGGAACGTGATCTCGTCTGCGAACCATGTCTTCGATGAACCGCTATTTTACCAAGACTAAATGATTTGTGCTGCATTATAATTGTCGAGATATGTTGCTAAGCTGGATCTGAATTATAAGAGGATTGAATCAAGACTTGTAGTTCTTCATTTGTTAGACAGTTATCCCTATACCCTACCCCGCCCAGTGTGATGGAATCTGATGTAAACTCTGATGATGCCAGTCTTCCTGAATTTACATACCTATATTATGATAAAAAAGCATTTAGTAGCTAATTTCTTTTACGTATTAACAAAAGTGCATTGATCATTTAATTTCTGAATCTGTATAAATTAAATTTTTTTTTCTTAGTCTATACTGTCCCACTGCTGGGCAAAGACCTCCCCCATATGTCCCTGTCTTGCGCCGCCTTAGGCCAGCTTGTATTATACAAGTCCAGGTCATCTCTCCATCTCTTTCTGGGTCGACCTCGGCGGCGCCGCCTTTCTCTTGGGGCCCACTCTGTGATGATCTTTGCCCAGCGGTCGGGATGCATACGACTGACGTGACCTGCCCAATCCCATTTCAACTTAGCGGACTTGTAGCCGACATCAGTGATTCCCGTCTTAGTTCGAATAACGGTGTTTCGCACCCTATCCTAAATTAAAATAACTCAATTAAAATTTAAACAAATTATTTCTAACAAACATGCAAACCTATATTGTTACCAAAATTACCCTCAATATAAAACTAAACAAATCGGCACAATTTCGGTTGTGGGTACACAGGCGTTAAGTGAAATGGCGCGGCGGCTAATTCGCAGTTCAAATAATAGATGGCATCACCGGATATGGCATACAAACAGTTGCGGGTAAACATATATGATACAAAGCGGTTGCCACTAAACCCCATAATACGGCGTGGCGCTAAAGTTACGTCACTATGTGAATTGGGTATTATTTTGTTACAATTCAGAATAAAAACATTGTTTATGGTTTGCCATATAGGTACCACGCGCACTTCGTAGCGTTTACGTTCGTAGTCTTCGTAGCGATTATATAGACAATGTTTCTCCACTATAATACGAGTAGGTATGCATGTATTAAACCTTTCTCTTGAATCATTCTATCTATTTAACCTTCACAAGACTTTCAAACCTAGTGACGTTATGGGACTTTGGGTCCATTTGGACCCGTGAACTATTTTGATTCATTTCATTTACAAACATGATTGTTTTATAATTTTTTCATGTCAATATTTCATAACGTGTAAAGAAATAAGTTTTTAAATAAAAAAAACCCGTTGCGTAGTTTTTAATATCTTTACTAATAGGGACAGACAGACAAAGAGACAGGGAGCGGGAGCTTGTTTTATACTATAGTGATAAATATAATTTAAGATGTAAAACATACGTGTATTATTAAAATTAACCATTAGACAATAGACCTTTTTCATGCTTAATTGTAATTAGAATTTGTGGTTACCAATACTCCAAGTTCAACTAAATTGAACGTTACTTGGTAAAGTTAAGGTATTATGATATTGTGACATTATTTTGCGCCACCCTGTACAAGATACGTGCGGCACGGTCACCCGTTTAGTGGTCACCCACCGTCCACCGTGCGTTTGTGTTCCATTTTTACTTTGCGCGTATAATGTGTAACAGATTAAAGAAAGGCCATGTTAGATAACAATGGAAAAACTATTTTATGCTCGTATTTTAGCTTTGAAACTTTTAATTCCCCTATTCCTAAATTTAGCGTTATCATCGACTGTATACTCGTTTAACACCAGAAGATTTTTTAGTTCAAGGGATTGATTTGACAGAGCAATAGACTGGAGGTAGAAAGGACTTTGCTCAGAAATAGGATACATCCGGGTAAAAACAAATAAATAATGGTTTAACCTGTCAAGATATTCTCGTTAGAAAAGTGTCATTTCTTTATATTAAAAAAAGTATCACAAACTAAAAATTTCATAATATACTACAAGGAAAATCCGGGTCAATCTTAACCTCCTACCCCCTTTAAATATTATCAAGGTAAATATTGTTGTGAAACTTTAATGACTTATGTAATATCTAAACATGAAGAGCTCGTATATTATTTTATGATAGACCCTAGACCCTAGCATTAGTTTGAATAATCAACATTAAATTTACGCTGGCTATACGTAATCTACTCATAAATGTAACGTTTCATAATATGTTTAAAGTAAACATAAACAAAACAAAAATCACTACTATTTCTATCAGAACAGATAATATAAGATTTTCATATCAACACGTTTAAGTATTTATACAAAAAATATTCTTATAACGAATGACATACGTTTTTAGTAAGTATATAAAGAACGTAAGTTGAAGTGTGAATGAGCCCTGACAATTTGGACTTTTTGAATTTGGATAGACACCAAATTAATTGTTCGGTAGATAAATCATAAAAAAGATGAACTGTGAGTGTGACAGCCGTTATCTTGTAAAACATTTAGCCACTCGGTAAACTAAGAATAAAAGGCTCCGCGACACGGACGCGATGGGAACTCCACAGGTTCCGTAAAAACAGCCTCACGTTTTCGGGCAAAGAACGTTCGTCTTTTCATGCGAAAACTCGGCTCATTTATCAAATCAGCGTTGTCTACATTACAGAGTCGGGAGCGTATTGTAAGCAGGCTAAAAAGCCCATTTACACAAAACGGCACATCGTGACGTACCCCCCAATAATTACACACGAAAATGAACCTTAGTCTTCACCTTTTGAGTAAAAATTCCCGTGTCAGCTTCCGGACGGTCTGGCACCCAGACCGATCAGAGAAGTAATTCAACGCGCAAATTAAACGAGTTAAATTAAACAAATAAAATAAATGAAAGTGAAAAATCGTAGCAATTTTCCAAACAAACGCATTGCGTCGGTCTCCTCGAGTGATTGTTGGATTACTTTAATCTTGATGATGATTGTCTTTTTGATTTAAATTACAAGACTATTAAATTATACGGCAGAGCTTTACTGTTTTCAGAACATTATATTATGACTTGTATGTAGTATGTAGGTATTGGTATATTATGTAATGTAAAGACAGACTTACAGTTTTACTACACTGACTTATGCCATATCTATTTTAGCTTTATAAAAGTGATCCAATACGTAATGCCCTTTCGAAACGGCAGCTAATGTTCCCTTTATAAAAACCCATCAATACTCGCCCGTCCAAATCTGATACCCTGATAAAAACCCGTCATACAGGCGTGCATTAAATTTTCACCACCTTTTAGCAAAGCGGATTGCCGAGAGGCAAAAACGGCGAACGAAAGCTCTTTCATTTGTTTAGGAGTGGCTTTACCTCCTTTAAGTGCTCCAGCATACATGGTACGCCGCTGAATAACCGTGAGTGTTGCAGCGAGAAAGGCTTACTTAAAAATTGCCCGAGTAATTTCTATGACGAGCACGTACGCGAGTGCATTCGAGCTCGGATTGGGCGCCGACGCGACCGTCGTGACGCGCCGCGCCGCACGCCACACATATTATTCTCCAAGCGCAGATTGCTTTAAGCCAATTTCATCTTAGTGCTACTGAGCACTCACCTCATTACCGACTCCACTCTACTACATGGACACCGGCTTCGAGGACGTCATTAGCCACTAAGTGAAATTTATTTTAACGGACACCTTCCCGACCACCTTACCTAATGGACCATTCATTTTCTACCATCCACTATCACGAATAAAGATATACCGTCCAGGTTAGTCAGTTATCGACGGCTTGAGAGAAAAAGCCGAATGAAAAAATACCAAATGGAAAGATAATCTGCTTTCCCCTTTCTATTATTATTAAATATAAACACGCACTTAAGCAATTCTTAAGCTGGAAATGGAAAAAATATTTGCGCGCCGGAGTTTTCACGTCGGAAACTCATATAAAAGACATTTTGCCGGAGCTCGTTGCCTATCGGAGGTATTATTCAAATTAATTTAGCGCGGTGAGGCAAAAAGTGCGCGCGTCGGGAGTTCCCCCATATTCATAGAGTTGCCCTAAATTAGCATCACAATGAAGTGTTAGAGGCGCGGGTGGGAAGTGCTTAATGCGGCCTGTGTCTTCTCACGTGGTTATGTTACAACGTAATGAATTAAGTATAAAACTTCACAGCCGCTAATTTGTTTGGGCTTCTGCTCAATTTGATAAGAAGCTAATAATTACCGGCGTAATTATGTGTGTTTATAAAGATCCCGTAGGTTGAGAGCCAAAGGGACAGAGGCGCGGCGAGACGGTGTCGGAGCGAAGTTTGTGAACAAATACGGAAACTTTATTCATAGAGGCATATTATGTTAAGTGTCCCTACAAGCGCCAGCTGAGCGGCCCGGTATATTGTTTTTGGACCACCCTTTTACGCTTTCACGCCTATAAATAAATCAAAATATTCAGGAAGGGCCCGACTTTAAGGCGGCTTAGCGGAATCGTAAAATTCAACAACGTTCGCACCGCCAGGGGTTTATCTTTCGGCTGCGTTTGCCGTGTTTTTGCTCGAATCGTAAAAGAGTATCACAGCGTACCTATATGAATAGAAAGCAACCCACCCTTTTACCGAGGACGTATGGAACGGGGCACTTTACAAGTTTAATGCTGAAAGCAGATTATCTGTCCGTATATGAAATATTATGAGAATGTTTGTAATACTGGTGTCGAGTGAATGCGCGGTCGTGTCTCGGTTATAAAACATTTTATGGCTTCTAATTAGCTCTTTAGTTCTAAAATGTCTATTATAATCTCAACAAAGGCATTAAAACTTCATGTTTCTGAGGCTATCATCGTGGCTTGCAGATGTTTTAAATATATTATGTAGGTAGTCCTTTATTTTATCTATTTATAACATGGACGGACTACCTTCGGTAGATCCAACGTTTATCCGTGAAACAGAACCCCTGTTATTATTCGCAAATAGGGAACGTTTTGGTCATTAATAACAATTTATTTAGCACAATGCCGTAATTTTGGTCGACAAATAACGTTTGAGCGTAACGTAGATTTGATATTAAACGAGCATCGTTCCGCAAATTGATTAGATAGTTTTTGATAAATTGCACAAGTTTTGTTCGTCTCGTTTGTTTATATTAAAAGTTGTGAGTGAACCTTTTCAGAGGAGTCAGTGAAATGGCTCCCCGCGGAAATTCATACGGTACGCGTGTGGATAATTTTATCTTAGATTTGGCGAAAATAGGTTTTATTTATAGCGGTTATTTTGGTTATTATAATTTATGATTATAGGCACTGTTATTTTCTTAACCGCCTACAAAAAGATAAAAAGTTCACAATTTGATGGAATCTTGTATGTACATATATTCACCGAATACTCAAAGAGCTGTACCGATTTGAAAAAAATGTCTGGGAAAACTTTTCATTAATTTTTTTATTGAAATCGTTTGAGAAAATTTTAAGTTCTAAATAAAAACCCACCTCTTGCTCTCAATTATTGAAAGCGAATTTAAAGTCTGTTTATTTATTCTTTACATCACACTAACGTCAAATCACAGTGACACTTTAGTTCCATTATTATAAAGTTAACCGCCTTAACACGCCTACACCTCGTCTTACTCCATATTAGAACAGCTCATCAAGGTTTATCTTAACTTGTGCCCACGAGTCTACAAAACAATAGGGTGTTTAACTTTCCCCTTCCAAATTGCTCATATGACTTCAAAGGCTCCCTTCCCGCAAAGACAACTGATTCTTGAAAGTGATAAAAGGTATAACGAGACTCAAATTCTTATTAGTTAGTAAAATATGCCCCCATAGAGTTGTTATCAGAGCAGGAGCAAGCAGGCCTTTTTGTAAAATACTTTCGCTTGTGAACACGCAGGAGGAGTTCACTCGGATAAAGTTGAGGTTTGCGAAGTTTGGCATTCAGAGACCCGGCCATTGTGGCTAATTCAAGGATCTAATTAAATTTGTTTACATAATATTCTGTTTGGAGACGAAAAACTTGTTGTAATACGCCCTCAGGGAACCAAATCTTTATAGAAAATATTGTTACACAATTTTAGATTAAGTTAATTGAAAAGGGGCTTCCGAAAATAAAATATCACTGAGAAAGTATTCACAAGATTTTTTCTCTTGATCCACAATAATATCCGAACATATAACCCTGAGCGACAAAAACTCATCCCGAAATTGCTTTACAGAAAAGTGAATTTCAAACGGCATAAATCAACATTAAGATTGTACAGAGTTTCGTTTGTAAAAGCATTTTTTCGGAGAAGAAAAAATAATGAAATTACCCTTGGAACTAAAGTGACCCGCCTAAGGCAAAACAACAATATTCTCGACCCTCACTACAAAGAGGCCAGCATTTGTATTATCATTCCATTAAACAAAAGTCACCGGAGTTTCAAATGAAAACACAGAACTCATTATTCCCGGGCAGAGAAATGATTTCAAATGTTAACAAGATTCCCCATAATAGAGTTGTTCACAGTGAGATTTAACAAAAACAAGCATGAGGTCGAATGCTCGTCTTTCCTGAGTTATCATTGCGAAGAATTGCGTTACTCAATAATCAGGTCTCTGATGAAACCCGTACGAGCATAATGTTATGGTATTCACGGACAAATAATATTTATTTCTGATTTGTAGATCACAACGAGAAAATTCCTTTTGTTTGTATACCCGACGGAGATATGATTGGACTGAAGCTGAAATATAATAATAACTTTGATCGTGCGGCGAAAGCTTATTTGGACAAAAGAAAATAGCCTAAAAATTAAAAGCGATATCAATTATTGTTTTTTAAATCTTTTCGCCACCGGGTAACATACATAATATTATCAGATTACATAATTGCGAGCGATAAATATTGAGGTGAGGAAGCTACTTCGAGTTATTTCGTCCAGACGCAAGGTTAGCGTACGATACTCAGCGCAGTACATTTTCACGAATCCCCAGAGGTCCTACATTACACATAATATTGGGGAAGATCATTGTGCGGGAGCGGATATATCTGATGTATACTCGTTTGTCAGATGCGTAGACATCTATACAATGGCAGGATTTAAGATTATGGAGTTTGGAGTGTATGAGATTGCACATTTATGCACTAATCATAGGTATAAACCTAAGCTACGGTATAAACAACACCTTCAAGCTACTGAATAAGGCCATTGCCTTAACAAAACATAAACCCGAAGTTCAATCAAACGCAAAATTCCTTGCGCATCCAATACAGATTTATATCAGTTACGCTTCTGAAACTGATCGTAACTAGCGACACGGATGCCTTTATAATTATCTCTATTTATTGCTAAAGTTAGTTTAAATATATTATGAGTAATAATATTTTTGATACGTTAGTCTCGACCGTAGTGATAATGGCAGGTCCAGTATGTTTAGCATCTATGAATCTGGAAACAACATCTATAAATTATGAAGGCACCAGTAGGTGGCTGCTGACTGGTGTTACGACGCGATACGATTGTAAAAAGTTTCCGAGCCTCGTAAAAACCGCCGCGCTGTAAACTGAAACCTTCTTATTTATTTCTGTTATTCGTTAAAGGCCTCGTAAAGTTAATAAAGGGGTTTTTTGTAACAACCAGCCACCACGTTTAAGATAAGCCCCGGTGCTGGGGTACAAATCTTTTAAAACGTCGTTAAAACCGACCCCCGTTCGCAACAAAGGCCTAATTGTTGACGAAAAATATTCTCGATGCAAATTCTGACTCTTTACAGCCCATTCGGAATTTGTACTGGACCCGAAAGAAGTTAACGTAATTAGCCCCCGCTTCGAGGAGATCCCAGATTCTGTTGTTGTAGTCGGTGCCTTGATTTAATCGCGGGGAAGTTACTTCACGCTGCTTTGTTACTTCTATTAACATTAAATATAACATGTTAAAATTTCGTCATAAATATCTTTGAGTAGTAAGGAATGTAAACATCTTCTGAGCAGTACACTCTTGTCAGAGTGGTCGTGGTTGCTCTGATGCTCTGTCTTCTGCTTAGATTTCTCTTACGGTTTCAACCTAGGCCATTTTTGTCTATTGAAGGCCTTGCGAGAGCACAGGGTCAAGGATGCTGCACCTGTAGCTATTATGATAAGATCAGTCATATAGGATTTTTTAATTCAGATTTTTTTAAAGCAAACTATACAATACCGGTAAGATCTATAAGACTTAGTGAGACCATGCTTCTACGAAATATTGCACTGCGTTAAGAAAATATTTCAAATCATTAAAATATAACTTAGCTTCCAAAGGCAAAACTAATTGGATAACTTGAGCTTAGCTAATAGTCTTAATCAATAACGCATACCTGAATTCCATAGTTAATGAATAGATTAGAGGTCTGGATCTTGTAACTAAGATGCAATTGTCGTGGCTTGCCAGCCTGAGCACTGAAGGTATTCATTACGTTCCATTACACAGGAATCTTAATTGAAGGACGACTGTACTGAACTCTCCACGTCGTGAAGAATTTAATATTGAACTAATATTAAACGTCATATAATTTGATTTGTGAATTGCAACATAATTTGACCTTAAATTCTGGAACAATGATAAGAGGTTACTTAGGTACATGTAAAAATAAATTTCCGATAGACTAACTGACCACAAGAATTTATTGAGTAGCATAGGTATTTAAATTTATTGGAGACAATCACCGGGTAGACAAAACTTAATAAAAACTCGAACGCCCGCTATGAACTATCAAGTTTAATAAAACCTATAATTCGAAGATTTTTCAGTGAATTTCCGTGAAAGCATATTTCATAAGATATAATCTGTAAAGAGATGGAAATAGCCGGCATATTTGTAAGGTTCCGTCTTTGAACACTGAGACGATCACATGGAAGGATTTATGATATATAAACTATCTGAACCGCAATAAATTTTTCAATCACATGGAGCAACTGGATGAGAAATTCGAAGTTCATATAAGGAATCTGTTAACAAATATCTGTGCGTTCCATAACTTAGGAATGCTTTGATTGCAACAAGAAGTATGTTCAGGATAAGAAAAAGTTTCAGTTTTAAATGCAATCGATTGGTTCTCAATTTCTAGATTTATGCAATAAAACAATGAGGCGGTCGAATAAGATACTTTTATTAATTGGTACCTACGAGTACGCCGAGAGCTCATTGGGCACACTTCTCCCCGAAGACAAAGGTTCCTTGAGTCCTTGCAATCTGACCCGCCGTCGCCGCCCTCTCGGTAATTTTCTCGTTAACGGAATGAATAAAACATTTCATTCCTTACCTTTCTTTTGTAATTGTTAATGGTTGATGGGTTTTGGAAATTTATGTTCAGTTCTTTCAGAAACTCTACTTTTTGGTATCATTTGTTATTCGATATCCTTATTCAGAGTTTTGGCGACACCCTCGGTTTAAGGGAGCAATTGATAATACAAAATGGCATTTAGCTTAAGAGACGAGGGGCGATTGAAGCTTTTAGTGTCAGTTATCGTACTAGGGCTGACGAATTTGAAACTTTACTTCGTGTGGCAAATACAACAGCTCCAAATAATAAAAAGGGTTCCGTTGGCACGATAGTCAATTTGCAAAGAAAAATATATCTCGATAAAAAATGTAGCTCTAACGAGAACCTCAAAATGGCTCGTAAGCAATGAAACAGCGCAATTTCATGAGAAAGGCGGCCCGCAAATAAACCAAAGCGGCGCACATTCCCGCCTCCATAAAACGCAGACTGAAATAAACGTAACAGACTCGAGGTTCTTTAAAAATCCACCCGACGACAACCGCAAAGCTCAGCAAAAATCTCTAGTGTGAGTGGGAATTCCAGTGTCGGAATTTTCATAACTGGCGTGCGGAGTCGACGGTCGCTGAAGCGTACCAGGTGAAAGATACCAAATTTATATCCCGAGGCGCTGAGAGGCGGCGATCGCGATCCAGCCGAGACACCGTCGCATCGCTGCCTTCGTGCAATCCGCGTCGCGTCGTGCGGGAATCCAAGACCAGTACTTTATTAGCTGCCGAGCACGGCTCCTAGCAGGCAGCTCTCACGAAATATGTCTGCGGCCCTCGATGACAATACACCCCTGCACGAACGCTGCCCACCACTCCATATGAAAGCCTTTATATTGCAGGTGTCATGTTCATGTATCGGCATAAAAAGCAAATGCATCTATACCCGGTTATTAACGTAGAGCGCCACCTTCATGTCAAAATATTTATTACACCGCGATCGGATTTTATAGAGGCGCTCGTACCTCAAAAACTATTCACTTGAATAGAGAAAATAATTGGGTCCTCTTCTCTAGTAGCGCGCTTTTTTGCGGGTAAATAATTTTCGCTGTTAAAATAACAATTGAATGTAGTAGCTTAACTGGAGCGGGTTCGAAGCGAGCTCAGGATATTGTGGGCCACACCCGACGGAGATTACGTGAGTTTTTCATATAAAGCCATTCAGCCAATTTCCTCATATCCTACACAGCAGCATAATAAGGAAGGCTTTTGTGAACGAAAGAGGTTCGTGCAGCTACAATGCGTGGCGCTCGTTGGAAAGGATGCGCAATATTTGGCACTCGCTGAGATCGGCCGCCTCTCGATATATTCAGGGCGTTGAAGGAACAAATTGCTTCTCCAGTATGTCACGTTAACTAGATGGGGTTCGGTTCCCTATCCAATTTTCAATGCATCCTGCGACTCCGCGGAAATTACTTTATGATGGAACCCTACTTCGATAGGTGAGAAGTAGGTACAAGGAGATTTTGAGGAGGTAAGTGATAATTTACTCACTGCTTGTACTACAAACGCCGAAATGTGAAGATTCAATGCTTACCTGTAACAAAAGTAATGAAGATTAAAATATATTATAATGCTGAGTGCAGAAGTGCGGAGTTTGAACAGAAAAAGTCAAACTCGATAACTTTTGCCGTTCGTCAGTCGAAAAGTTTAAAGTTTTAAAGTTTCGACTCCGTTCCATGGAAAAATAAAACTGCGAAAACGGGAAGTCGCAGTCGATTGTTGTTTGTTGAAATTCTTCGTTACTTAAAGAAAACTTATGACCAGACTGAATTTTAGAAACTTAACTCTGACGCTCGAAACTTTTATTTAAATAGGACTTTGCATGAGTACTTATCAGTTTGAAAGTGCTTGAAGCTTCATTGGCAAAAAAGGGTAATTAGACAATTTTGGTAGTGGAAAAATTGTTTTACTGTTTGAACTTGCGCAATGAAGTTTCCAGAATTATTTACAGTTAGTCACATAAAGCGTTTGTTTGTGTGAATATGTGTGCGTGACTTTTAAAACTAAATGTAAACTATTGAGCTGAAATTAGTATTCGTATCTAAGACTCAAGAATAGCACATAGAAGATTTTCAGCAGGCATACTTTAAGTTAGATTTGGGATAAAATTTGTTAAGAATTTATTAGGTGTCCAAATGAAAACATTGTAACACCTAGATGCAGAATAAAGCCGGGTCGGGAACAGCTCAGGTTGACAGCGGCCGGTGCGGTCGGGCGGCGTGCGACCGGCGGACGTCCCTACCGACTACATCATATTCATTTACCTACTATGTTTCTACATGCTACATGTAAACAAACACTTTAAACTTGTATAATTTATTAGTATTGTATTGTGTGTACAGCTAGATGAACGGACGATATAGTAGAAGTAGCGGGTAGCACGTGAATCTCATAGAAAATAGGTAACAAAACTACAAATTAATGTAATACATAGATGTCCTACACACCGCGTTCTAAAGACAAATCTGACTGTTGTTACGAAAGAACATGTTTCCTCAATTAGTGCGATTCTAATTTACTAGATTATACGTTTAGTGTGGGTATCATTAGTAAAAAACTTATGTAGGTAATATGATTTTATTAAATATTTGTATTTAATGTGCGATGAAGATAGTGTAGTATACGCACACAATTCCTCCCGCAACAATCGATCACCGGAAAACGGACAAAACGTTCCATTATGACGTCAGAGAAGTCCAAGCCCCTTGCGTCCATCAAAACTTATATTTATTTAGGGCAAGGAGAACATAAACCGGAGAAATAAAGTTCGTAATACAGCAATATACCCAATCGAGTATCTAATAAAATATCCGAACATATTTCAATGCATGTCTCTAAGAGAGCCCCGGTCGGCCGAAATTTATTTGTGTAGTAACACCCCTGCGGCCGGTGGACTAGGAAAACGCCATTGCCATAGTTATAAATCGTTACAGACGTGCCTCCCACAACGGTAACACTGTTACTACATACGGCCCGGCACACGTCGATTTGGGAGACAGTAGCTAAGCTTCTTGGATTGTTCTATCTAAAACGACTCAAGCTCACATTTTGTGCAATAAAGATCATTAAATGAAACTAAATATGATTCAAAATTCTTTGTCTTTCTAGGTGTATAGATGGGTTAAATTTGAAAGATTTTGTATTTTGATTATGTTTGAATGAACGCATTAGTCGCGTGCGCACACATAAACAATATTAATGACAGTCTAAATGTAAACTCAAACAATTAAAACCTAAAGCTTCTTAAAACAAAAATAAATGTTTTCGTGAACACTAGCTAGGGCACTGTAGCTAGTGAAATTACTGGGCTAAAGAGTCTTAACATCTTATGACTCTTGAGTAAGAAGCGTTGGTGCAGTGCTCCTAGAATTTCACATAATTGTGAAATACTAGGTTACACTGTACTGATTATGGGCAGCCGTTATCTCTTAACATCAGGAGAGCGTCTTGCTCGTCTTATACTTCATAACATAAAAAAAAAAAAAAAACATTAGATTTTTTTGTACCTATCACTTAAGATTAATCAAGGTGTGGAAAAACAGACAAAAAATCTTTTGGTCTAAAACTCAAAAGGACTGTCAAAAATACACAAAGCCTAATGAAGTTTTCTTAATATGCTTTTTTCATAATAGAACAAATTGTTCAAGATCATTCACTGTATCTGTCGCATAGATGTAGTTTTTACTGGCGATAGTTTCGTGAATAAAACTGTTAGGGATTAGGGCCTGAACGACCGCATCGGCAGTTGAGGGTTAAACGAGAAACTGAAGCACATATATTATTATCTATTTTATTAATGATCATAGTTTACCGAGCCTAAAAAAACTAACGTGATTCTAAAGCTTACGTGAGTATTTCTATATTAAGTCATGTAAGCATAATTAACACATTGTAAGCATTAGATTATTTAAAGCTATATTTTAAGCCGGTGTTCTAATTAAGACAAAAAATATCCGCGTGAAATGTCAGATTTTTGTTCTGTTTGAATTTGATATTTCGCACGAACATTAGCGCCAAGTGATGCTGGCCTATTAAACTGAAAACAAACTAGAGCTGCCTCAAAACCAAAGATTCAGTAGTTTTGGTGTAAACAAATAGCAAAAATAAATATCCAATTGATATTTTAGTGGGATGAGCGGGTGTGATGAAAGTTCAGGAAGCGAAAGAGGTGTGTTTGGAGTCAGGATCGTACCAAGTGGAGGAAAATAGTCTCTGCGTACCCCAACGGGAACCAGGCGTGATTATAATATGTATGTACGAGTATATAAAGATTTGATCTGTTTCTTGGATTTATCTATACTTAAGGTTGAGATTCTAAATTAAAAACCATTTTTTATTTTACTCTAATTTCACCCATTTATTTTTTCTTTTTTTTAAATCACAACAGTTGTCAAAAATACAGCATAACGAAACGTACATTTTTATTTTTCTATAGGAATCGCGTTCCGTTTCACGAAAAATATATAACAAGTATGTATATTAGTGGGATGGTATTTATAAGACCGTATAATATAATATAGGTATAGGTAGAAGCTCTGAAATCATAAATCTCAAAACAGATCTTTTATAAGCTTTGCTTCTCTTAAGGCGCTATGGTAAGTGAAATGTATGTTTTTCAAAGCCTAATATAGCAAACTTTTAAGAAGATCTACTACTTTATATTTTAGTATGTGTAACTTCAATCTTTGAACAAGAGATCTTAATTAACAGAAACATGATAATTGTTTTTTTTCTCGATAATTTTATTTTTTTTAAATATGCCTAATTTTCTTCCTTCCATTTAAATATTTGTAAAACTAGGACAAAATTAAACATTTAGAGTACTTTATTTGATACATAACATTCAAACGGATGGCTATATATAGGTATTTTATCGATAAGTTTATTTAATGATTTTTAATTGAATTTTAATTCCCACGGAGCATTACCGCACGCACTCAGAACGCCGGTGACCACTGTCAGCGTCGGACCTGTGCACTTCGATCTCATCTCCACTACGATTACACACGCGCGTTTGAATTATTTAGGAGTACTTACATATATTGTGAATTTCCAAATCTCAGAAGCGTGTAGGGGGTTTAATTTATTTGTAATTAGATAATAAATATTATAATCTTTATTTTGTCCTTCTAGTCGATTATTAAAAAATATAACACACACGTACTATATAAAATAAATTAGATTAAATTAATTTAAATTAAATATTAATATGAATTAATTATTAAATACGATTAAATTAATTCACATTAAATATTAATATAAACTAATTATTAAATTAGATTGAACTAATTTAAAATAAAATCAGATAAATTCGAAAAAAAATCAGATAAATTCTGAAAAATTCTGATAAATTCGAAATAATCAGATAAATTCGAAAAAAATTAGAAAAATTCTGATAAATTCAGATAAATTCGAAAAAATCAGATAAATTCGAAAATTCATCAGATAAATTCTGATAAATTCAGATAAATTCGAAAAAATCAAATAAATAAAAAAAAATCAGATAAATTCTGATAAAATCAGATAAATTAGAAAAAAAATCTGATAAATTCTGATAAATTCAGATAAAATCAGATAAATTCGAAAAAATCAGAGAAATGCGAAAAAAAAAATAGAAAAATTCTGATAAATTCAGATAAATTGGAAAAAATCAGATAAATTCGAAAATTCATCAGATAAATTCTGAAAAAATCTGATAAATTCAGATAAAATCAGATAAATTCGAAAAAATCAAATAAATTCGAAAAAAAATTCAGATAAATTCTGAAAAATTCTGATTAAATCAGATAAATTCGAAAAAATCAGATAAATTCGAAAATTCATCAGATAAATTCTGAAAAATTCTGATAAATACGAAAAAATCAAATAAATTTAAAAAATCAGATAAATTCGAAAAAAAATCAGATAAATTCTGAAAAATCTGATAAATTCAGATTAATTCGTAAAAATCAAATAAATTCGAAAAAAATTTAGATAAATTCTGAAAAATTCTGATAATCAGATAAATTCGAAAAAATCAGATAAATTCGAAAATAAATCAGATAAATTCTGAAAAAATCTGGTTAATTCTGAAAATTCTGATAAAATCAGATAAATTCGAAAAAATCAGATAAATTCGAAAATAAATCAGATAAATTCTGAAAAAATCTGGTTCATTCTGATAAATTCAGATAAAATCAGATAAATTCTAATAAAATCAGATAAAAACAAAAAAATCTGATAAATTCGAAAAAAAATCAGATATATTATAAAACCCCGTCGATTTTGCGTCGGGGGTTACAATGTGCTAAAATTTTTGGACAAGATCGAAAAAATGAGACACGAGATAAATATTATAGATACACGTATTTTTTGTTGAAAAAAAAAAAACAAAATTAGATTACATTTAATTGATTACATTTAATTGATTTTATTAGATTAGATTAATTATATTGGACCAATTAATTAAATTAAATTAAAACAATAATTCAGATAAATTCAGAAAAAATCTGATAAATTCAAATAAATTCAGATTAATTGAGAAAAATCTCATAAATTCAAATAAATTCTAAAAAAAGTCTGATAAATTCTGAAAAAATCTGGTAAATTCAGATAAATTTAAAAAAATCAGATAAATTCGAAAAAAAAATCAGATAAATTTTGAAAAAATCTGGTTAATTCTGATAAAATCAGATAAATTCGAAAAAAAATTAGAAAAATTCTGATAAATTCAGATAAATTCGAAAAAATCAGATAAATTCGAAAAAAATCAGATTAATTCTGAAAAAATCTGGTAAATTCAGATAAATTAAAAAAATCAGATAAATTCGAAAAAAAATCAGATAAATTTGAAAATAAATCAAATAAATTCTGAAAAAATCTGGTTAATTCTGATAAATTCAGATTAATTCAGATAAAATTAGATAAATTCTGAAAAATTCAGATAAAATCAGATAAATTCAGATAAAATCAGATAAATTAAAAAAATCAGATAAATTCGAAAAAAAAACAGATAAATTCGAAAATAAATCAAATAAATTCTGAAAAAATGTGGTAAATTCTGATAAATTCAGATAAATTCGAAAAAATCAGATAAATTCGAAAAAATTCAGATAAATTCTGAAAAATTCTGATTAATTCAGATAAATTAAAAAAATCAGATAAATTCGAAATAAATCAGATAAATTCAGAAAAATCAGATAAATTCAGAAAAATCTGGATTCTGAATTTTTTCGAATTTATCTGTTTTTTACGAATTAATCTGAATTTATCAGATTTTTCAGAATTTATCTGATTTTTTTTCGAATTTATCTGTTTTTTTAAATTTATTTGATTTTTTCGTATTTATCAGAATTTTTCAGAATTTATCTGATGAATTTTCGAATTTATCTGATTTTTTCGAATTTATCTGATTTAATCAGAATTTTTCAGAATTTATCTGAATTTTTTTTCGAATTTATTTGATTTTTTCGAATTTATCTGAATTTATCAGATTTTTTCAGAATTTATCTGAATTTATCTGATTTTATCTGAATTTATCAGAATTTACCACATTTTTTCAGAATTTATTTGATTTATTTTCGAATTTATCTGTTTTTTTTTCGAATTTATCTGATTTTTTTAATTTATCTGATTTTATCTGATTTTATCTGAATTAACCAGATTTTTTCAAAATTTATCTGATTTTTTTTCGAATTTATCTGATTTTTTTAAATTTATCTGAATTTACCAGATTTTTTCAGAATTTATCAGACTTTTTTTAGAATTTATTTGAATTTATCAGATTTTTCTCAATTTATCTTAATTTATCAGATTTTTTCTGAATTTATCTGAATTATTGTTTTAATTTAATTTAATTAATTGGTCCAATTTAATTAATCTAATCTAATCAATTAAATGTAATCTAATTTTGTTTTTTTTTTCAACAAAAAATACGTGTATCTATAATATTTATCTCGTGTCTCATTTTTTCGATCTTGTCCAAAAATTTTAGCACATTGTAACCCCCGACGCAAAATCGACGGGGTTTTATAAGTTTGACGTGTTTGTGAATGTGTGTGTGCTAACTACATGCAAAGAATCAATCACCAAGGGTCAATGACCGCGCACGTTTTACGATAAGCGTACGCCACACGTTTCCAACGGGCGTTCTGAGCAACTTTTGCCCGCACTAAATACCTAATCTGCTCGTAAAGCCCCGCCTTAACATCAATATACATAGGTAGTTTCCTGTATGTATAACATCCAAGTTTTATCCAATACAATGACACTTCTACTTTACTGACGGCGTAAAACACGACCACCGCACTTTTACGAGTCTCGCTTAACATATAGTGCTATAAAAGTAGGTAAGTACCGAAAACTACGCGCACGTAACGTACACTTGGGAGTTCGTTAGTTAATTGGATACTGATGGGGGTTTATGGCATTGAATCATATTATTGATAACATTATTGCTGTTAAGATAAGATGGATTTATTATTTGCTAAGTTTTTACAAAAAGTTGTTGAGTTTTTATAATATTAAAATTTTCTATTTGTTTTAGTTTATCTATTGTAACTTTTGATTAATAATTTATATATTAATAATTTATTAATTAATTAAAATTAACAAACAATAGATGGGTCGAGTCGGAGAAATTATTTCCGCTAAGGCATTTTGACTAGCTTGACAAAAGTGCAGGTGTATGAGTTAAAGTTATGTGTAAATAACAACTTCCCCTTAAGTCAATTAATTTATTATTTAAGCACATAACTGCCCCACAAGAAGAATAATAAGAAACTTACTTTACAAGTCCTTGTACTATTTTCAGAACAAAAACATTTTAAAATATAAAACACTTCATAAATAATATTACAAATGGACAATCAGCTATTTACATTCAAATAATAACAGACATCAGACATATAGTTGACATACCAAAACGCACTGAGCCTTAAATATACAGTAAGACCACTATTGTCATATCAAGCATTCCACCTACAAACATTGAACGCAAATTACGCCCATTTCGATGCTCACTCGTGGTTATTTTTATTTAATTCTAGGCAGGTGGTGCGAACCGTATTTCAGGCAATATTTTTGCACGATTACCATGCTGATGAAAAGCCAACATCAGACCATGTGCCCGTTTCCACGCACGAAAAGCACCGAACGTTAGTTTTAATTCGGTGTTAAACGACTTCTTTGACGTCGATCCGTGTCTGTAATGCAAACACAGTGTTCATTCAGCAGTGTTCAGTGTTCACAGTGTTGTTGGTTTCCCTTTGAGAAGTTTTAAAACGGACGTAAGTTTTCGGTCTGAAAAACCCGCAGTAAAGTTGATTTTACCACATTTTAAATGATTCAGTCGACTGCAGAGAAGCGTTGATGGTTTCAATTTGGACTGATAAAACATAGCATATTTCGTCGACAAATATCATTACCTATAACTCCCACGTCATCTATATTTTTCCACGTAACGTTAACACACAAATAGACATGACTGACCTTGGCCACGATCAAATATATTAAGTAGATTAATTTCACGCAATTACTTTGTGCTTTGTTAAGGATACCTTTGATTTTAAGTATATGGGAACACCTAATATACTCGTACTTCAGCAAACTATCTTATTCTCGTAGGCGACATAATATTATTACTCGGTTTTTATCAAGTCAAAAGAAGGCTATTATTCTGTTTTATCTATTTTTGAAGCCGGTAAAATCATTGGACACAGCTATCCGTATCATACGAGTATGAGAGATAGGTAAATAAACCCACTGCGCCTCGAACATTTCGATCTGTAAATTGAAAAAAAAACTCAGCTTCGAGGCTGGTTTATGAGTAGTAAATACGCGTATTGGTAACGGGTAAAAATACTTTTACAGTGAATACGGCTCTTTCACGTGAAACTCGATTTGAATAGTTTATTTTTCAACTTACGCGAATACGTATGCAGGTATTATTAGTAAGCGAGCACTTCGACAAATATTACAAAACTGTTACAAGATTTTTTTATTTCATAGAAACATATTATTACTTTTAATTGATTTACTTGCACCTTTTCGAAGTAAATAGATACTTTTTGTTTCAGATGTCAAGTTTGGGTAGTTGCACTATGGTAGTTCAATAGGAATAGTATCCATTCACATTCATAATGGAAGTCTTTAAATATATGTATGTTCTAAGCCTGTTAACAATTCAGGAAGACAATTTGTGACGAAAGTTTTCTTAGGCAGTAAAATGATCGAGTAGACGATTAACCGACCTAAACGCAATGCAAAGACTAGATAACATCTACTATTCTACCTATATAATATATCAATCGTCCCACCTAAACGCCTGACCAATTTCACTGTTTTTTTTTGTTATTATTTGTACATTTTTTTAATAAGTTATGGTAATAGATATCAAAATAAAACAAGTGACAAGTAGACCGTTCATTTATTTTAGATGAAATCTCATTTTGGGTCCGCCTATACGTGCAAATCTAATTAGATACCAATTACATATAATTAATTGTGGAATGATGATCCCTGATTGCTTCAGTGACCATTTAGTTCAATCTACCTAATATAAATTCTAATTCAATAATACTATCTAATATAAGCTGTAGTCGTATTGCCTACATGATTTAGGATCGAGGACCTAATATTGTCAGAAACATTATTAATGGTTATGAAATATAAACTTTGAGACAGTTATTAAGCTTCTTATTTTGAGACACGTATCCTCAAAAGCCTAAATAGCTCAGCTGACCTTTATTTGCTGACATTTTATAATTTTAAAAGCCGTTTGTTGATGGTAGGTTACCTAAGACGCATTATTATAATTATTCTTGCGATAACGGCGACCACAAATAGTTCATAAATGAAATAAATAGCAAGAGAACATTCTGTACAATTTTAGTTTTAAAGCCTAAGAAAATTATTACCTAAATTCTACAGCTACATTAAAATATGTGTGCATTTACAAATTAACTAGCTACTAACATGTAAATTTTTATTTCAAAGTCCATTCTGAATTCATATTACAAAGTGAAAAGAAATTCCCACAATTCAACCAAGACGTTTTAACAAAAAGGCAAAAATCCATCCCCTAAAATATAATATTCAACTTTTGGTTAGCTAATTCATGATATTGGTAGGCTAACCTACTGAATGAATGAGTAAAGTGCACAAGTACACCGATCTTACAAACTTTGACAAGGCCGAACACAGGTGGTCATGACCAAGTGACATAATGTTCTCGCAAAATATTCATGGTGTTTTAATGACGGTCCGGATATGCTCATCTACATAATGTAATGAGATTTAAACCAAACATAACCGAGTGCTGCTACATTGTTACATTTTTATGACCGACATTATATAACTAAGTTTAGGACGCCTAGGTCAGACTTTAACGACAAGAATATTAGAAGTCTCAAATCTTTAAATCCATACATATAATAAGAATGGAAATTTCTCCCCATTCATTGTGATCCTTTACTAAGGTGAACTGTGAAAATACGCATATGAACAAAACGACGCGAAAAAGTCGCTTGCGCGATCTAATTCGTAAAACATTTTGTCAATTTTTCCTAGGGAAACGTAAAATAAAATAATAAAATAAATAATAATCATTTATATCGGACACATCGCCCCTAATTTACATCAAAATTTTGAAGTAAAAGTAATAGAATATAAAGTAAATTCAATTCAAAAAAATCAAAAAGCAAAAAGTGCGACAAACTAAAAATACGCCATCTATCGATGTGCCTGTAAACGAAAGTAGACCTTTAGTTTAATTTGGGCTAAATTTGTAAATAGTTTGTGTCACTGGTGAGGTGAAACAACACCACCGATTTGAATAAAATTTTCACTAATACGTTGCAGTTTTCTCTACTTGAAACTTAGTGTTGGTTTTAGTCAAATCGGTTTTTAAATAAAAGAGTTATATCAATCTAAAGATTTACTTATCTTATTATATAAAATCGTTCGTACACTTTCGTGCTATCAACGCACAGCCCAAACGGCTGGACGGATCGAGCTGAAATTTGGACAGCGTATTTTTTGGAAAACTTCATCGTGCAATAAGAAGCGATTTTGCGAAATTCCCCCGGGAACGGGAATTATTCCCGAAAAACGTTTGTATGCAAATCCGTAACCGCTGAACCGATTGAGCTGAAATTTCGTGAAATGATTGTTGGGATTGTGATTAGAAACTTTGAATACTTTTTATGTCAGAAATTTACTTTTAAGGGGGGTAAAGGGGGGGTCGAAGTTTGTATGGGAAATTTAGAACCGCTGATCCTATTGAGCTAAAATTTGGCACAAAGGTAGTTTGAGTTGTAAAAAATGATATGGGATACTTTTTATTCCAGAAATCAACCTCTAAGGCGGGATAAAGGAGGTCAAAGTTTGAATGAAAAATCAGTAACTAATGACCCCATTAAGCTAAAATTTGGTTTAGATATAGCTTGAGCCTCTAAAAAGGATATGGGACAGTTTTTAACCCTGAAATTGGCCTTAGAGTGGAAGTCAAATTTTGTATAGGAAATCAGTAACCGCTAGCCCTATTTGATATGGATGTATGTAGTTAGACTCCAAAAAGGACATTTATTTATTGATTTTGAATAGTTTTTAACGCTCAAAAACATATTTTATTAAGAACACATACAAAATACAAACTCTTTTCCGATGTGCCACTATTTTACCCATTATGAAACTAGATGGCGCTGTTCGTCGTTAAAACTCGCAAGCGATTTGTTGGACATGAGTACCTTTTTAAACGACTTATGAAACCAAATCTTTTTGCTATTATGTAGTATTATTTATTAGTATTATGTTTAGTTGTGCATGCTGTGGCATCCTATAATTGTAGGATCACACAGACTAAAGACATAATAGCCATAAGACTTTTAATTGTAATGTGTTTCCTGCGTTGGATGTCCTTAAATAAATAAATTATGCCAAAGGGCGGTCAACAGTCCATGTCGTTATTCCTGAATCCTAGAGTTTTACAGACTGCGAGTCAAAAATTTAACACTTAATAATTACTATAAAATTAATGTAACTTTAAAATACCTGATATTAATTATTTTATTACATACCATATACCATATTTGTTGAATAATTTTATAAATAACTAGCTGACCCGGAAAACGTTGTTTTGCCATATAAATAATTAATAGGAATGATTAAAAGTTAATATGAGAGTTACACTGAGATAGCAAAATAATAATTGTTTTATTATAAATATATAATTTTATTATAAATCCAATTCTCACAGATACCGGATAAGCACAAAAAATTTCATCAAAATCGGTCAAGCCGTTTCGGAGGAGTATGGCAACGAAAACTGTGACACGAGAATTTTATATATTAGATATATTATATATATTCACTTTAAAGTTCCATCACATAATCAGAAAAATCATTGTCCTTAATTTTATGTTGAGTTTGTCTAATTGAATTATTATTATTTTATTAACTTTATGTGAGTAAATTCGTTTGCATGCCTTATTTAATAAAAGTCTTCGGAAGTTCTAAAGTTATTTTTTTTGTTGAGGTGGTTTTTAGGGTTCCGTAGCCAAATGGCAAAAACGGAACCCTTATGGATTCGTCATGTCTGTCCGTCCGTCCATCCGTCCATGTGTCACAGCCACTTTTTTCCGAAACTATTAGAACTATACGATTGAAACTTGGTAAGTAGATGTATTCGGTGAACCGCATTAAGTTTTTCACACAAAAATAGAAAAAAAATATTTTTTGGGCTCCCCATAGAACTAAAACTCATTTTATTCATCAAACCCATACGTTTTAGGTATCTACGGATTACGGATAGGTCTTCAATTATTGAGGTTTCTAATATCATTTTTAATTATTTTAAACGGTTTTATTTAGCTCACTCCGTTTGTTTTATTATTTTTTATTCTTGGGTCAAATTTAGTAAAAAAAAAATCGCAAATTTGAAATTTCGCCCTCTTCCTGTCAACCGATTCAAATGAAATTTGGTGTACGCCTTTGGTTCTGGTGACAATATAATTACGTATATTTAAAATTATTTTAAATCCAAGATGGCCGCCGCTACAAAAAAGCGGATTACATTTTTTTTTCCAATCAATATGGGTATCAAATGAAAGGACTTGATAACTAGAATACAGTGCACTATACAAAATAAAAATCAAAGATGGCACTCGCTACAAAATGGCGGATAACCAATTTTTTTAATCTCATCAATATGGGTATCAAATGAATGGGGTTGACATGTTGAATACAGTGTACTAAAAAGCTGAAAAATAAAATCGTGAGGCACGTTAAATATCTAAATTCTAAATCCCTAATATGAACATTTAAACTGAAAATTGTAGAAAATAAAATTGTTCTTTACTTTTTGTGATTTTGTTGTTAATTGGAGACTCTTAAAAGGCCTGGAATAGCTTTTATTACAGAAACCAAGCTTAAAGGGAGAAAGGGGGATCGGTGTTTTTATGGGAAATTAGTACCCGCAGCTCTAATTTTGCAGAAATTCGAAATAGATACAGCTTGAGCCAAAAGAAAGGAAATAATTGAGATAGTCCCTTAGTCTTAGTTCCTTAAGTCAACAATGCATATAGGTGAAAGGGCCTTTCACCTTCCCTCACTTTTAAGGTCAGAGTTTTATGGGCATACCTACAGGAACCACGGAATCGATTTGAGTCTCGGGAATGATAGTATGAGGCATGAGGAACCGATTTAGCTTAAATTCCCAATATAGATAGTTAAAAGGAAAACAAATAGTTTTATGGAATAAGGAATTCTGGAAAAAGGAATCAATAGCCGCTAAATTGATTTAGCTGTAATTTTGTATTAAAATATTTTGAATTCCAGGAAAGTAACACAGGATTGTTTCCTGTGGTAGCGAAAAAAAACTGCATAGAAATACTTGGCTCGATTTTCTTCGCTATCCAGAGCGGGAGGAAATATAACTATGTATACTAATTCAACGCCGCGGGGATGGAAATCAAATCAATTTCGAAATAGCTGCAACAAAATGAAATTTAGAACCGTTGACTCTATCTATTACGCTAAAATTTGATACAACCTTTAGTTTGAGTCATAAAAAATGATACGAGACACTTTTTATCCCAGAAATCAACCTTTAAGGGGAGGAAAGGGGGGGGATGCAGTTTGTGTAGGAAATCGGTAGCCGCTTCTTCGTTTTAGCTAAAATTTGGTCAACGTATTCTTAATATAACGTAGGCGACCAATAAGGAGGGATTTTGTGAAATTCCCAGGAGAACGGGAATTATTTCCGAAAAACGTTTGCATGGAAAGTTATTGAATAGTTTTTATGTCAGAAATTAACTATTAGGGAGAATCAGTATTACAGGCAGGAGGAAGGAGAGTCAGAGTTTTAATGGGAATTCAGGAATCACAGAATTGATTTGAGTCGTGAGAAAGATAGTGTGAGAAATTGGTAACCAATAATTATAATTTAACTTAGGTTTAGGTACATTACAGTAGAGATAAGTTTAAGGGTTACCGGGAAAGGACCACAAATAGTTCTAATTCCTGAAAAGAGGCGTGAAAATTTGTGAAGACAATCAACAACCGTTAAACCGAGATAGTTTGACCTCCGGGAAAGGACACAGGACTGGTTCCTGCGATAGCAAAACAGAACTTCATAGATATACCCAGTCCGATATTATTCACTACCCACTGGGTTAAAACTATTTTACGCTCACAAAATCGCGGAGATGGAAATACAATCCTAAATGGCAGCACCAAACTTTCGCTTTATTGACTGTCACGCGCAACGAAGTGCGCGCGGGTCAGCTAGTAATTACTAAAAATCAAAACAAAACTTACCTATTATTGTTGAAGCATACATGACGTTCAGCGCTTGTTTTTAATTTTAAAAATGTATCCGTCGGGTAAATTTGTATATACCTACATAGGTAGTTATGTACCTACCACAGATTATTTACATAGCACTAGGTACCCACTGAGTTTCATTGTTCGCATTCTATTTCCATAATTTCATTGTATTTTTATCTAAATTATTCGAATTTCAAGAATCAAATAGAAAAGAAAGAAGTTATTATGAAAAGGGAAGATTTATGAGATACTAAAATTGAGATAAAAATAATAAAAAAATTGCACAGTAGGGGCCTCTATTATAATGTATTAGGCGCGCGTACCCGATATCGAACATAAGCCGATAGTCAAATTGACTTTGATAGACCATCGGCAGTTTACGAGCAATTTATAAAAAATGTCATGAACAAGCATATTCATATGCAAATAAAACGCACCGCTATGAAGCTAAACGACAGGGATAAAAACGTGTTCAAATATATTCATTTGGACATAGAAATTAATACGTATTTGAGTTACGGACGTGATCTCTGCGACTGAATAAATGGTTATGTCTTGTATAAATATCGGGTTGTGGTAGGCCGATAAAAATCTAAAATATAATATTTTGTATAAGGGTGATTCCTGAGAGACAAAATTTTACGTGTCTGGGGGAATAAACTACCCGTAACATAAAAATTCTACCCAAAGGTATTTTTTTCCTGTTAGTCTAAGGTTCAATCTACCTAATGCATGATAGACATTAGGTTATATTTAGCTGCAAGTATCTAAAAAAAAATGTAAAAGCCCTGAAATTTGATTACCGTGGGCTGTCCCTTACACATTTTCGGAACAAAATATATTTTTTACACTAATTTATAAAAGGAATTTAATTAATTCCTGTGATCTAAGCTGTAAAGGGTGAACTGTTATATGATCAAAAAAATACGCGAAGGCTGTACTCAGCGTAGTTTTAGAAAAAATAACAAATTTAGGTTTGTCCCCGGACAAAAAGTGATTCCCATGGCGCGCGACATAACTACCCACATTTCACAAACCACAATACTTAGAAGCTTGTACGCACGCTATTGGCTAACTTCGATTGCGCTCTAAACATAGTGAAGAGAGGCTCCTCCTCTCGTTGTTATAAACTGGATTTACGAAGGTGAGAAATTGATTACCGTGGTTTTGGTTCACTAGATCATTGATTACCTTTTCCATGTTTAAAAATATTTTTTTATCCATTACGGTTTTTTGACTAGGGTGTGCAGTTAAGAAAAGGGTATTGTCTATCATATATTTTATTATTTTTGGTCTATAATTATGGTATTTAAAAATATTGACAAAAAACTATACAATTTTGATTTCAATGGTATTGATTTTCATGGCATTTCACCACGGTGATCAATTTTCCTCTGAGTTTTCTTGCGCATTCTTTCACTTTTTACCCATATACAGCGAAGCCGCAGGTATGAAAGTGATTTTGATAGTTTATATTTGTATATTTCATTATTTCAGATATTTTTTTATATAGTATACATCAGATTTTTTATATTGTACTATAGTAGACAGCCGCTCTGGCTTATGCGGCACCATTATATCCCCACATTAAAAAGTCGCTCAGCGAGCTATGGAGAGGGCTATACTCGGGGTTTCTCTACGTGATCGAATCAGGAATGAGGAGATCCGAAGATGAACCAAAGTCACTGACATATCTCCGCGGATCAGGAAGCTGGAGTGGTAATGGGCAGGCCACATAGCACTGATGGGGTCGAAAAGTGTTCAAGTGGCTACCACAGGCAAGCAAACCCAGTTCACCCACAAGTGTGGCAGACGACCTTATTTAGGTCGCTGAAAGACGCTTGAAGCAGGTCGCTTCCAACACCGGTGTTATATATGGAGGTCTAAAGGGGAGGTTTATGTTCAGCAGTAGACGTCTTATGGCTGAGATGATGTATGATGAAAAAATAAAACGAAACTATGGGCTGACTGCAACTTTCAGTCCAGATTAACCTAACTAATGATAAATGTACAATCTGATGACAGCTTCTGGAGTGAATCCTGTTAGTAACTGTGACTGAGAACTTGATCTCATATTCTAGGATATATATTCTTCTATATATTCAATATTTTTACATTGTTTAAGACTGCAATACGTTGATTTTATTTAGTTTACATGATTATTATATAGAGAGCCAATATAGACCTTTTTTAATACCTTATGTTTGGTGTATATCTGTTTGGATCACCGTTTAAAATCATTTCTATTTTATATGATTAGTATGTAGATGTCAATATTTAAATAATAACATAGAATTCAAACAAAATAGTTTTAATTTTGATTACCATGCCACACTTTATTGATTCCCGTGGCACCAAAAATTTAAATTTAAATATCTTCTGAACAAAACAAGTTATAATGATGCCTATTTGATTGATGTGCTTATAATTATGGGAAATTTGATGTTTTACATGTAAAATGCAATAATACTTTGATTTAAAATCTGCCACGGAAATCACTTAAATACGCCCGATCTCAGGATTTACCCATAACCAGGTATTTTAAAATAAAAAGATATGATTTGCAATAAAAATAACAACTAGATAGAATAATTTTTATCCACAAAATAACATCGTGCACTGACTGTGTTGTCCCTCGTATTTCTATACAGAAATTTAAAAAGTTTTGATAGCTATAATTTTGTTTTGAAACAATGCTGTTTCTATGAATTTAGAATTTAATAACACACATATACATAGCTTAATGATCTGTGATAACATACCACTCACTTTTTATTTTTTAAATAAAAATATTTGAATTTTTAACATTTACAGATAAATTGCATATTTCGCCAACTCTTTGACTTCCAGCTCCACATTTAAAACATTTAAAAATTCAAACATATAACATCGGTGTGCACCTGAGCGGACCGATGCCGGCGGAAGTCGGCCCTGCAAGCAATATATTTTTAATTGATGCATACTGCAACCGATGTGTCGAACAAACATTTACGCGTTTATTCCGACGATGACAGGGCCTTTGTTGGACGATTTCCACTCAAAAACATTAATTGGTGGAAAAGTGCAGTTCGCTTGTTTAAATTTTCAGTCTGTGCAAATATTAACTCCGTAATTATGAAGGCGTTGATTGTGAATCTCTGCCATGGTTTATTTAGGGGTTTTGGTTCTTTACTTGTTGTCGTAACTCGTAACCGAGTTTCAGATGTTTGTATCCAAAGTAATACGAGTGAGATATTGAAGCGTAGCTTTGACACACGAATATGTATGTGGTCTAAGTTGCAGCTTGCATGGATCAAAGGATCAGATCTATTGGAGAAAGTCTATTAAGATATACGAATTATATTTATAAACATTGTGCTGTTTTATCATTTATCTATTGAAGGTTTGAAAACTACTTGTAATCGCTTCCTGACGATTTACATATTTAGTTCAGATAAAATAAAGTCCGTCGACTATAATGCATTCGCATCGCAATGTTTTTAACTTTGGAAACACCTTCATAACTACAAAACTACTTTAAATTTTTTTAAATAGTTAAAACATTTAATAGGTATGTAAAAACATTGAATATGTAACAAAATTTATTCCATAAGGTGTGTTATACAATAATTGTATTCTAAAATCCACTGAAACCAAAAAGGCTACCCGTACCCGTAGTAGGTGTGCGTAAGGGCAGTACAATCATTTTTAATTTCCTGTGTCGGGTGTCGGCACTGAATACCAATTACTACTAACTACTGAACATGCGGAATGCCAAGCTTAGCTCTCAGGATTGTGTACACATATTGAGGGAATCAATCGGACACGCGTTCGATACAGGTTTGTGCAATTATGATTAAGGGATTAAGATGTGTTGGGATTTGGTGCTAGGATATGTTTGGTGATTATTGTAAGTGAATTTAAGCTGAACTAGATTTCAATAGCACTTGCGTCTTCATTAGTTGTAGTATTGCAATTAATTTCAAAAACTAGTGCTCGTCAACAATTAAAGATAATAATATTAATTACGTACTTATTATCAAACTCGACATCCAATTTATTAATTAGATAGATAAGGGTAGGTAGATAAGGTCATGAGAATTTAACTATTGCGTGATTCAAAAATACCCGTTGGCTAAATACGTCATATTTTTACTCAAAAACATTGTAATTTAAGTCCATAGGTAACGGCGATAAGTAGGTGGGCGGCAGAAACCATTTTTTTTTTTTATTTGGCTTCCATATCCAAAGCAATCCCCCAAATTGTAAGATGCATTTTTTCTACCTTATTCTTCCATAAGTAAAACCATTAAATACCTAGGCGATAAAGGAACACTTTACTCGTAGATCTTTACCGCAAACTGTAGACTGTAGGTACTTATTAAAATTCACGGTGATTAATAATACCGTGAAAATACACCGCGAGTCCACAAACAGGTTCATGCAAAATAGAGTCATCAATCTAACCGTCGAGTTAAGCCATCAACATCGGGTGTGTAGGGGAACTTCTTGCGTTATTGAAATCTACTTTTTAAAACAATGTTAGTGCATAGCATACTAACTTTAGTTGGGAAACTATGGTATCGTTTACCTAAAAGACTTTGCATACAACGCGTATGCAGTGTAGATTGGGCTTAAAATTCAGTCAATGTTGAATGTTGATACCTTTATACTTAAGTATCCATAGCCAGGTAGATATAGAATTACTTTTGTGTCAAAGAAAAATAGCCAAAGTACGCTTAATACAAACATGTCATTTGTGTAGGTTCTAAATTCTACAAGGCAGTGTTTTCCATATTTGTTGTAGAATATCAACTGTGAGTAAAGTAAATTACTTATTTTGTTTACAAAGAGAGAATCCATTAGCAATTCATGAAAGCCTAGGTGTTAGATAGCAGTAAAAGCACATAGACATTACAAATTATATTTGTTGAGTAAGCTAATTATTTGTAATGCCTATTTCAATAAACAGACTGGTTGGACTTTTATATTTTACTATAGGGGTCATAGGTATTGTACCTTCGAGGTCAAAAGTAGATCATAATATTATGTTATTAGGTATAAGGTCTAAACTATAGGTAGGTACCAAATTTCATCTTTAATATAATTTCTGTGATATACCTAGTGCAATAGTGGTGCTTTATAGAGGTACCTATACCACTTACTACCTACATGTTGCAACCGAGTAGGTTACTGGGCAAAGTTTTTACGATAGCCGGTCCCAGAGAATATTGTTGGTGCATTAACGTTTAATGCCCTCCGCCGTTTCGCTAAAATTTAAAATTGGTTCGCGAAACGTTTCAGTGATTAGAGTGGATTGCAGCGGTGAACTAATTTTTGGTTGCAGTTTGTTCCCTTCTATTTTTCCTCCTACTTTCTGTAGAGGGTAATTGGGTGAAACTACTTTCGACTCGGTTACTATAACTGTTAATGCGAACAATTTTACGTTTTTCTGTTGGTAAGGTGTAGAATATAATATGCACTGACCAAAACTATACGTATTATCCTGTCGTACAAATACTGTTGTATGTATCCGTTTAGTAAGCGTACTGCTTTAGTATTATTATTAAAGGTCGCCATTTCAATTTTGGTTTCAGTTAAAATGTTTTTGCCGTCTTATTTTTAACGGCAACCTTATGGGATAGAAATCCCAATATGCGAATGAATGTGGACAACAAAAAACGGTACGCATTCTGCGTCATGCAAGAATATTCCAGATTTTTGTACCTTCTTTTTACAGTAGTACACATCAAAATATAATATTCGTGTTGCCTAACTTACCGCTGAAACACGACTGTGAACAAGTTTATGTTTGAGACTGGACATCAGAGCGGTATCAATTTCCGGCCATCCTGTGCCATTTGATTTATGTTTGCGATTCTCTTTTTTCGAAACCGAACGATTGAATAGATATGTGAATGTTGCAGTTTCAATCATTTTGTTCTGTTGGTACGAATTAAATAAGGTCAATAATCCAAAAAGTCCAGAATTTAACTGTAACTTTAAAAAATTAAGATTTGAAAATTAGGTGTAATACTATTTTTAATTGACGAAATCGTATTTTACGGTTAACGGTATCTTTTTAAATGGAACGCAATTTTTCAACGACTTATTCTTACTTCATCAGTCTTAATTAAACGAACCCCGTTGTCGAATTTCTAATTTAAAATCACTATTAAGATTACCGTTTAAACGAGATCTATCTCGTCGAGAATTTAATTCCACGAAATTACGTCAGATTTATTAAGTAACCGCCGCGGGCAAAGTCCCAAACCAACCAATACTTACTCAACGTCCTAATCAGGTTCATAAAACTTTTGGAAATGTGGTCAAAGAAAATAATGAAGGGCGAAGTTTGGCGAAGTATTTCAAACGTAAATATAGCGATGACTGGTGAAACTGTGAGAACGCGGCTATCATAAGTTGGCGGTGGCATTTTTAGGAACTAATTTTGTTTAATTTGGTGGTTTGTTTCATAGTTTTCAGAGCATACGACATGCAAAGTTCTGGATTTTTTGCATCATAAATAAACTTAACTGATACTTACTTACCTACTTCTCAAATGAACGAATGTAACCAATACTAATAATGTAAGTATACCTACCTATCTGAAATAATTTAAAATAACTTTTCGTTGTGCTTGTAGAAGTAGGAACTTTATGAAAAAAATAACTTGTAATTTACCTGGAAGGGTCGATTCAATGCACATTAAAGCTAAAATGGCGGACCGATTACACACTGTAGTAGACACACTCACTGAGCACTATGGGTATTTCCACCAGTTATAATAATAATAATTGGGGTTTATACTCCAACAGAACAGGTTACCCTACTTACACTGTCAGAGTCAAACACAATTTATAGGTTGTGTTGATAGCCTATATATTGCAGTTTCAGGTCGCCGAGATTACTACAGGGCCTGCAACATGACCTGCTGCCTTTCTACATATCTTATCGGAAACAGCCGGGACCCACAGTTTTCGTGCCTTCCGAAACACGGTAGCGTCCAGGCGAAAATCTTGCCACACTGAGGTTTGAACCCAGGACCTCCAGCTTACAAGTCGGACCCACGACCACTGGGCCACGGACGTACAGAGTTAGTTATGACATGACGATTAGAATAAATGGAGTTTAAGGGAAAGCATTTAGCGTAGGTACGAAAAGACACCGCTGCCTCGGCATTATGGCGTCCCGCAGGAACTCCCGCAGGTTTTTTAATGGGTATCCTTGCCGCGCCCATCTTCGGCGGGGGAGTCCCACATACCGGCCCGCACCCCCCGGCGTGGGGTGATGATGTGTATCGCATTTGTCCTGGGTAAAAAAAAAAACAAAAAAAATGTACGAAAAGACAATTAAATAATACAGTGGCGCCGTACAGCAAGTTACACTTGCTACAGCTACCTACAGCACAGGTACATACAGGTTATTCGACAAAAGTGATACTTCCTAATATTGTTAGGAAACAGTGAACCACTCAGGTGTTGGCGGCGTTATTCAGTGATTAATGCTAGCACCGTGACTCGTGACAACGAACACACGAGTTCTCCACGTTTTCTGGATATCTAAGCTTTCACATCAATTTATTTTTTATAGGTAGGTTTATACCTCTGCCGTCTTGCAAGCCATTCGCGTAAGTGCCGTATCATAAACATAGACGGTGCTAGTATCGTTTAGAGATGCAAAAAGACAGTAATTATTAAAACGATAACTTTGGTATTGTTAGTTACAGAGGCGCATTTCTCATTTCACAAACATTATTTATAATAAGACTTGGCGATTTCTCTAGTTTTATCAAACGACTTTTAAAAAGGGAATTTCTGAAGTCGCCTTCTTATGTCTATTTTTTTCGTGACTTAATAATATTATTATTTGGGGTTTATACTCCAACAGAACAGGTTACCCTAATTACATTTGAATACGATTATTTTGTTAGATTTGGATAATACGCATTTCAAGTACCTACCTAAATTACAGGAGTAGGTATATTGAATTTTAGACTGCGTACTTATTGAGTAACCCGCTGTACTTGTATGTAGCCTATGTGTTATGCCAGAGTGTAGGCAATCTCTATATCAAATTTCAGCTTATTCTGTCCACCCGTTTAGGCGTGAAAGAGTAACAAACATACATCCAGACATCCATATATTCTTACAAACTTTCACGTTTATAATATTAGAAAGATAGGTACAGGTACCAGTCCATATTATCGTTGTTCTCTAAGAAAAAGTTTTTATTCATTGTTTTTGGTAGGTAACCACGAGTAAACATACAGTAAAAATTAAAGTTTAATAACACGCATTTTTGTTCAATACGCGAAGCACGAAGTTATGTGTATACTTCTAATATATAAAATTCTCGTGTCACAGTTTTCGTTGCCATACTCCTCCGAAACGGCTTGACCGATTTTGATGAAATTTTTTGTGCTTATCCGGTATCTATGAGAATCGACCAACATCTATTTTTCATCCCCCTAAATGTTAGGGGTAGTCCACCCCTAATTTTTTTTATTTATTTTTTAGACAAAATTTTTAATTTCTATTTTTTTATGATACAACATACAAAAATACATACAATCCTCAATTTTCACCCTTCTACGATCAACCCTTATTTTTTAATAGCCATTTTAGTAATTTAATCATTTTTCCTCGCCGGTCGAAAACTGATCAATCGTCATTTAATTAGTTATCCCCGCCAGATGTCTACAGGTGTCACTTCTGACCCAGTAAACAGCACGGAGTAGGGATGAGAACGAAGCCGGTCTCCTTTCTTTCTCACTCCCTACACAGTTGTCGGCCATCATTATTGTTTATGCATCAAGTGTAGTAGTAACGTTGACAATTATTATTTTGCTATCTCAGTGTAACTCTCATATTAACTTTTAATCATTCCTATTTTATCAATAATAATTAAATTATCAATTTTGAGTATATTTTGAACGATTAGTTAATCAAGTGATTTTATAACCTCAAAAGTACTCAACACGTGACACGAGCTTCCAATAACAATGGATTTTGAAATGTTATTGATCTTATAAAAATGTAATTTTAATTTAATATTATTAAAAAAATGTAATTGAACAATTAAGATTTTCATGGTTTCCAAAAAATAAATCATTATGAATCTTTATTTTGAAATGTCAATGGAAATATTGGTTGTATGAAAAAATTATAAGAGACAATGTTTTCATAAAATTTAATTTGAAAAAAAATTCCATAAAATAATGCTTATTTTACGCATATACCACATTCTTACATACATACAATATACACATTCTAACATACATACATACTTCCAATAAGTAAGCTATTTTTTGTCTACACTAGAAATTACTAGGAAATTATTTATATGGCAAAACAACGTTTGCCGGGTAAGCTAGTTTCAATATAAAATTGTGAATATTACGAAATACCGAAAACACAATAGTTCGAAATACGTATTCTCTTTCATTGATTGATTGATCGTTGCCATGGGCTTTTATTATACGAGGAAATATTGTTTTGTTCGTACATTTTATAACTTAGAAATGAAGAAAATATGCTGTCATGATTTAATGATAAATGGATGGGTAACCAGGTAATATTCGCTTTTATTATAACAAGTAACTTTGTACCTTCGTTACCGTTATAGAATTTGCCTAATTTAGTCTATTGTACGCCACAAATTGTTATGTTGTTTTTGTGTTGGCTACAGTTAATAGACAGAATAATTATGCCGTACTTAATATATTATAGTTAAAAGTTTGTGTAGCATTATAAAAGTTATGGTTACAAAAACTTCTATACACGTAAAATAAATGCTTGACTTGCAGGCAATTATTTCTAATAAAATAGAAAACTCTTTATTACACACCACAAATACAATAAGCTTAGAAATAAGATGACATATTAGTAAAAAGTGCTGTTTATGCTTAATAAACTAACTATGATTGATTATAAACTATTAACTATGTATTGTCAACAACCAATAAAGAATTTATCAGTTCAAAATAAAAACGATAATATAAGTCATAGTAAGTAATACGAGAAACATTCCCTACCAAAAATAATAAGACTTACTAATCGGTCCAAAAATAAGGGTGCTATGGTATATAATACCTCGTTAGGTAATAAATATTTAAATAAAATACACAACCTTTTTATTTGCGCTAAGTAACCGCAACTTCGATTTTTGTTTTTTTGACAGAATCGGTAACAAAACAAATGACAACCGCAAAATTAATTCCAATAATATGACATTTTTAACGTTAGCAATAGATATAAAAATACATAAATACGCACATACTAATTAAAAGGGATTATAGAAATATTAAGAATATGATAATACATTATTAAATAAATTAAGAATTAATAAAATAACTGTTAAATTTACCTCTTCTTGGTCGTCATGATCGCAGTCGCGTTCATCGTGAATATACTTGAGACGAGATAGCATGTCACGTAAACTGAACACCATTTTGCACTTTCTTTCACTAACTAAACACTAAGATATAGATATTTAAAGATAAATAGAGTACAGTTATAGAAATTAAATAAGCGAAATATTTAAGAAAGAAACAAGAAGGACGTGAAGGCGGAATTCGAAGTGAGACTGACGCTTCGCAAGAAAAAGTTTACCCTCTAATAATTTTGACAGTTGAGTTTTTAATTTACAAGTGACGGCTGCATGACGATGCATTCAGCAGTCACTGGAGATTAATTAACATTTATTTAATGAAATAAAGATAAATGTTATATTATATCATTTAGCTGATTTTAAGTAGACATATACGATAATGCAATGTTATTTTTCGTACATTTCGATAGTTTTAACAATAATTATATTTGCCATTGGTCTATTGAATACGTGATTTTGATTAAGAGCGTTTATATTGAGTAACGCTCTCTCGCTCGCACAATTTGACGAATTTTGAACTATAAATTCAAGGAATTGATTTATTGAAAATTCCTCTGCACATACAAGCCCTGCATAATATTATTGCACACATTTTTAAAGTGTTTTCAGTGAGATTTATTAAAAATTGGCAAAATGAGATTTTTTGAAAAAAATTTACGCTCTTAAGCTTAAATAAATTGTAGTGATTTATAACGAACATAATATCCATAAGCATACGTCATTTATAAGATGAGAACGTGATTATGTTTACTTTATAAGCCAGTTTCCAGTTCAGGGCGTGTGTATTCGCATAAAATCGCAGCGGAAACGGCGTCGCACGCGTTCAACATTCAGCCCGGTGGAGCGGAGGTGTCAAACGACGAATTTCACGGCACGAACCTCTTCAGATCTCCTTTCGCTTTACCACGCAGAATACGTGCTGCTGACGTTTCGTCCTGTTCGGAATACGTGTATTTTTATTTTAAAATTGGAATAAGTGGTGTTCGAGTTTCGAATCTCTAGTTGTTTGAATCGATTTCAATGTGTTTATCTTCGATTGTGAGGGCGACTTGGTTTGTTAAATCAGGTGTGAGAACGCCGACACGTTGCGGCTTTGATGTGTTCGCGTGACAGCCGATGGCTCTTTTGAAATTGGAGCTTTGCGTCCCATTTTCAAACTAATCTTTGTCAATGAGGGTTAAACCGAGTACGGGCAATAATTGGAACCGATATCTACGAATCAATTAGCAATAAAAGGAGTTGATGAGTCTATAAATTGTTTTTTTACGTGCTTTAAAGTGTAACCGATGTCCGATGTAGAATACTAAACATAATGAACAAGTGAAATTTTAAAAAACCTTTTTAAAAACAAGCTTTTATTATTACTACCATCAAGTACTCGTCAAGACGAATCAAATGAGCCCAAACTCGGTGGGGTTGCGTCGTTTAATTACGGAGTTCCTATGGCCACCTTCCAGCGCCATCATCAGACCAGCTCCATGTCATAATAATATTGCATTGTCATCTGATTTATACAAGCATGCAAAATTTCAGCTGAATCGGATACCGAGAAGTGGGTCAAATTAAAGTTGCAAGATTTGATTACAGACAGACAGACAACAGACAGGTGAAAGTAAATAAAAGCTTGTAAAAATATTTTAAAGTTTACTTATACCTAAACCATAGCAGTCATCATTTTTGGTGTCTTTCTTCTGATGGGTAAACAGAGGAACTTCGGATTACCATTATGGTATAAGAAATTGCTACTAATAAGCAGGTGTTGTATTTGTTTTTTAACCCCCGACGCAAAAACGACGGGGTGTTATAAGTTTGACGTGTCTGTCTGTCTGTCTGTCTGTCTGTCTGTCTGTGTGTGTGTGTGTGTATGTGTCTGTCTGTGGCATCGTAGCTCCCAAACGGATAAACGGATTTGGATTTAGTTTTTTTTGTTTGAAAGTAGAGTTAGTCGAGAGTGTTCTTAGCCATGTTTGATGGAAATCGGTCCAAGATGGCCGCCGCTACAAAATGGCGGATTATTTTTTTCTTTCACGACCCCCGCAATATGGGCATCAAATGAAAGGGCTTAATGAGTAGAATACAGCCCACTATATAAAATTTAAAATCCAAGATGGCCGCCATCAAAAAAATGGTGAATTACGTATTGCGTTGGGGGTTTTTTAAATTTTTAATTTAATTCACTTGTATGACAACGATGAAAATGCTCACGAAAAGGTAAACACACGTTAAGCCGCATTCACATTCAATTAGTGTTCAGAAACAATTAGAAAATCCCATCATGCCAATGCAAATATCCAAAACGGGCGTCAATTAGCTTGGCCTGTAGCACTGTCAGGGGAGCTCGCCGGATTAGATTCCGATTGCCGACGCATCTGTCTGGTAATGAACGGTGGCATGTGCACGCGCCCTAACTGCACTCTGTCTACGACTTTGTGAATGCGGATTATGGCGCTCGTGTCTATGTGCTACGACGTTTTGACAGCGGCTTAGTATGGTGTAATTCTAGTTCCATTTTTTACCACTATCGAATCATGTTGGTAAAGTATGCGGCCTTATTTCAATAAGTCAGTATTTACTGTAAACATAATTTACACAAATTAAATTTAAAAATTGTAACACTCGTTGTAGTTGTTTTTATTATTTAAATATTTAATTTATTTAAAACAAGTGAAATTTAAAAAATACTTTTTAAAAACAAGCTTTATTTATTGTTATCATCTTGCATCATAAAGTACTCGTCAAGACGAATCAAATGAGCCCAAACTCGATGGGGTTGCGTTGTTTTATGACGGAGTTCCTATAGCCACCTTCCAGCTCCATCATCAGATCAGCTCGATGTCATAAAAATATTGCATTGTCATCCGATTTACACATGCATGCAAATTTTCAGCTCAATTGGAAACCGGGAAGTGGGTTAAATTAAACTTGCAAGATTTGATTACAGACAGACAGACAGACAGACAGACAGACAGACAGACAGACAACAGACAGGTGAAAGTAATATAAAGCTTGTAAAATACTCTTAATTTTGCCCACGCGCTAAAAGATATTTGTCAAAAGATTGACTTTTTTTTAAAAATTTGTAATGGCGTCACAGGGATAGTGCATTTGCCATGCAAAAAAAAGTTAAATCGGTAAGTTTAATCGAAGTAGCTATATTTCAAAGATGCTTCATCATCGTACAAGAAGTTTCCAATATCTAAGCCTATTACATCAGTTTTTATGTTATCGCTTAGCTCGTAATATTCAATACATGACTATTGAAAGGCTATCTCACTTATCTACTCTATTAGAAAATAAGGCTCACATTCTCGTCTTTAGTATTATGACTACAGTAAACAACGTAGGAAATAATTATATTAAAAGATATTATAATCTTTATCTTAATATTCGAACTCCTAACTTTCGACCAAACTGAACGACTCCTAACTACGCTAAAATAATAAAAACATGCACGCCCTCACGCACACGCGCACACGCACACACACACACACGCACACGCGCACACACACACACACACACACACACACACACACACACACACAAGCACACGCGCGCGCACACACACACACACACAGACCTACGCATATAGAATGTTATGTTTTATTACCTTAGCTCATGTACTATTATGTCATTATGTACCTCTACATACACCCAGCTCTTGCATGATTTTCTGTTAAATTAATATTATTTAATAATAATGTTTTTTTTACTATATCTCATAACTGCATAATATGGTATTCTTAGTGCTATTGTAAGTACAGTTGTTATTATACGTAACTTATAAAATTCTTATATGTTTATTTTTAAAAAACAACATGAATTAAAATAATACATACTCCAAACATATATTTCGTGTCATAGAATGTGAGGAATCATGCTCTTTCCGGAGACACAGACTTCCAGTCTAGTTTCGGAGAGGGCAGATCCATAATATGAATGGACTCTATGTAATAAATATATGTACTTGTTAATGTTTTAGTGTGTTTACGAATGCTACTGCTTTTTATGTGTCATTTACATAGTTTTAGTGCACATTGTTTAATATTTATCTACATATTTTGTTTGCAAATAAATAAATTTATTATTATTATATTATTATTTTATCAGGAGGGCCGTCTGCTTGTGTGTTTAGTACCTATTTCTCTCGGTAATCTATTATTTTATTATTTTCTTCCAATCAAGATGCCCATAAGAGATTGCTTTATGCGACAAGACCGCCAATTATTACTTCTAGTTTTTAGTTTGTGTGTTTGGCCTACACAAGCTGAGCTGGTATCTTTTTGCGGCAAATCAAGTTTTTTTATCTTTTATTCATATGTAGTACCTTAATATTATTGTCAATTGTATATTTATATTCTCATTGGTTTGTAGTAAATAAATTTCTTTCTTTTTATATTTACAACTAAGTAAATACATATTATATTTCGTGTGCTAAACAAAAAAAGAATTATTCTGTTATATTGTTTAGTCGCAGCTGTAGCGCACTTAATTTTATATTTTGATGTCGTTTAAAATAAGAACATAGATTCTATCTCAGGTTCAAGGTAACTTACCGATTGATAGTCTATTACCGTTTATGGACGCATCACTGCAATATCATTAGAGGAAGGATGCTTAGTTGACTTAAGTATTCATGGTCTGATGAATAAGTGATAGGGAGGATCGAATCTACCCGATTTCAATGACCGAAATAAGTTCCTTAGAGGTTTTACCGTTCGCACATGGGATTTGTTGAGACCGCTTTTCTTTATATCTTGTTTTGGCTGTTTGACCAATTTGTTTTCTCGTTTTTTGGCATACCTTAACGTGATTTTTGTAACGCAATATTATACTACCTGACTCAAGCAACTTTTTCTGCGTTTGTTGAAAAATAGGCTATTCTAGCAAATATACATCCTAGACTAAAAGTTTTCATAAAAATCGGTCAAGCCGTTTAGGAGGAATTCTCTAACAAATAGTGTGATAAGAAACTCAATGACAAAGTCAAAAACTTTAAATGGGTGAATTTTATTTTCAATAGGTCTACTTTTCTTCACTAGATATCAAGAGTTTATCTACCTAGCTGATTGATAATTTTATTTGAGATATTCTATGGGTAATCTATTTTTTCTCAGTCGTTAAATTTAGATTTTATGCGTTCAGTATAAAGCGTAAGCCGACATACATCTTTAAAACCGACATATTATGTATAAAAATTTGGAATCCGTTCTAATGATTACCGCCTCAGTGAAACGAACAAAAGAAATAGCAAAAAGCGTCTCAGTAAAATAACACTCGTACATTTGATACATAAATTTTGCACATGCGTCGAGAAACAACAAAGCAAGAGAAAGCTTCTTTAAATATTCCTTTTCTTCATAATCAAAGTGCTGCGTTGCCAAGATAAGAATTCCCTGAGCGTAAGAACGCCGACTGTGTATGACTGAATCGTTACACGTTGAGAGAAATTATTTCACTTAGCTATTTATCAAAATTCTTAGCGAAAGCAGCGACGGAATGAACAATTTTACCATTCGCTATCTCCAACCCTCTCACGTTATTCGTATAATAATTTATGCACGTAAGTCGGTATTGTACTTAAAATCTTAAGCGCCTTGTGCACAATACGGATAATTTCATATTCATTGCGGGCTTTCATAATATAAATTGACTAGCTTCCCCTTTCCAGTTTTGTGTTATTAAAATTACTAGCAGCCCCGCTTATTTGATTTCAGTTGTTTAATAAAAGCTTGGTTTAACGAAGTTTTAAACTTAATACCTATTTAGAATTTAATAAAGATTTTATGATAACATCTAGCACAATTTTCAAAATCAAATTATGTTTTTAATGTTGAAGGTTTTTTTGGACCTATGGTGTTCATTAAAAAATTATCTCATCTAACTTAACGTAGTTGTGCATTTATTGTCTTGCTAAAATGTATGACATAAACAAGAACTTCATAAACAAAAAAAATATTCGAAAGAAATCTTTTTGTATTCATTTCAGATACAATGTAACCAAATCGAAGAGTTTATAGGCTTTTAAAAGTTTCGAAAGTGTAAAAAAATTGTACCTAGTCGAACTCTTAAAGAACCTCTTATGTAACTTTCCACATGTGACTTTTTGTTAACTTGCAGGAGACGTAAGAAAGTATTAAGGAACTCGCGTAAAGAATAATTCTCCGCGGATTATTTAAAACAACTCAAGAGCGTGAAATTTCAATGAATATACCAAAAACCAAGATTAAACGTGAAAAAGTTTTTGTGTTTACTCAGCGCTCGCTTGATGTAAGTGGATTGCAAAAGTTGTAAGGATGAGCATAAAATGCTCAAGTTTACGAACGAAGGAATATCTATATAACATTGTCGTACATTTCTGGTGTTTGTTCTGTGTTTAGATTATGTTTCCATTTCGCTCTGCGTACAAAATACTAAATATTCTCTGTGGTTTCAATATTTTAAGTATATTATGTCCATATTAATTTGGCTACTACGGAGCTTATTTCAGATCGGTCAAAGGGATTATCGCTAAGTAAGTAAACCTAATATACGAGTACGTAGAAGTAGGTTTTTTAGGGAATGTTTACTATATTTATTATTAATTAAAAGTTAAAATTACAATAAGTTAAAATACAACAAAAACTAATAAAATAATACAAAGATCAATCAAATAAGATCCCTCAAGAAGTAGGTTGTTTAAAAGGATACTGTTATTCTCAACAAAATTATTTCCAAAATATCTAAAACTGTTTTCATTCCTCAGAATAACAAAACAAGCCGGCGATCAAAAACAATTTGTATCCCGAGGTAATAATGAAAAGAATCAGTCCCCCCACTCACGTATCGCCCACTCGGTTTCGATTAGCTCGCTAATATGTTAGGATGGCGGCACACGATTCATTTACGGTAGATGATAAGGTTCGATGGAGACGAGACCCAAATAACCGGAGGACTGACGAGGAAACTGACGTCGAACAACTGCCGTTAGGATAAGATATTTACCTTTATTTTTAATTGCCAATGATTCATGGAATACACGCTTGTGTTTATACACAGATCTACGTCTTTAACAACACCTAGGTGCCTAGGTGTTTTTAGATTTTTGACTAAAATCTATCATTAAAATACCTAAACGATAGAAAGCCTGCGAAAGTGGCCATAATAAACCCACAGCACAATTTTATAATAAGTTATAATAGATATACCACCGTTAACGATTTATTAAAATTCCTACCTAATTAGATATGCACTGCTCCTAAAAATGAAGCCAACCTTTTCAATCTTTACATTTCTTTCAATTTAACTGTCCCCAATATCGATTAAAAGCCCAAAAGACCGTAGTTCTCGTTATCCAAAATCTCAATACGGCGACAAAATACGACCGAATATAATTTTGTTTTTTCCTTAAACATTTTCTGTTGAAAAAGTTGCCAATTCATGATAGGCCTACAGTTAGCTAGATGGATATTATCTATTCATCGGAAGGCCCTCGCCTCCTACAAAATAGGATCACTTGCTAAGGAAAAATGTATTGAAATCACAATATAACCGGGGTCTTTGTCCATTGAAAGCGGTATTTTTTTCATGCACTTAAAAGTATCTTAGAAATGTTTACATAACAATAGCGTTTAGGAAATATTACTTATTCATGGCACGTTTGAATTATTTTCGAGGTCTTTTGTTGATTTCTTACAGTTTTGTTTTAGGAACAACGTAAAACAATCTAATTCAGTCGTTTACACAGCTCAGTACCCTTGAAATTTCAATGTCTACATTGATTTCATAATTCATCAATTTAATCGATCGACGATAAAATAATGAACTGACGGTCGGGCATCCATAAAATCCGATTTTATCATACCTTTGGGAGGGACACGTTTTCGAATATCGTAATAAAAAAGTCACAGATGTCAAATTTATAACGTTGGACCATTGTAAAGAGATTAAAAGATTTACTAGGATCGAACGAGGGGAACCGCGACAAGCGTAGCGCGGCTACACTGCGCTACGTTGCTACTGAGTTTCTACACAAGTTTAATAACGTTGTAATCCTTTTATATCTTTGCAGGTAAATTTCCTTATTTAATTTATCTTTATCCTGAAATTATTGGGAATTCAAAACAAATTTATTTCAAAAACTAGACGAGAATACTTGACAAGCAAAACTTACTTGCTTAGTGTCATATTATGGACTATAGTGATGTCTTTTCTTTGCTATAGTAGACTAAATTTATATTAAAACTTACTGATGCAGATTCCCATCAACATTGTTCAACTTACCTGAAAAATAAAGAACACATTTATTATTACAAACGTTAAATTTAAAGGTGTGTAACTATTAATAAAAACAAAGTGAAAACAGAAATTAAGGAACATCTTTTTAAAAAGCATTGCATTAAAAGCACAAAAAAGTGAAATTAAAGATGATCGAGAAGAGAAAGATGAGACTTTTATTAATATTTAAGTGCATTACACTAAAATATTGCATTACTATGATGAATAATAAATATATTAAAATTAATAACATAATAATTCATTGTTCAATCAGTCAAAAGCACGATAATGCGAAACCGTCAAACTGCACGATTATGAAAAAGATATTTCCCTTAGGGTGAGCGATGCCTTACAAACGACCATACTTTAAAACAGTACATAAACTCTGGCAAATTGAGATCAGGTGCTTTTATAGGCAAAAACGTCTTTCAATATAATTTTATAGCGTACGGCTATAACTCACGGTAGTAAGAACGCCTCGAAACCTATGTCGTATCTAGGGTACCTACGGCCTTTTATACTAATTGAAAATAATAAAATTTTAAATATTTATGATGCAGGAAAGAGGCATACACAAAAATTTGATAGACGCCGAGCTGCTGAAAAAGTGTACAATGTCATTTTACGAAATGGAATCTCTCTCAATGTTACGTGAATTTACGAGCAACGCGACAGATCATTGAGCAGAGCCATCAAAGGCTGGGCTCAGTGCCGTAACTTAGGAGGAACCTACGAGTGTATTACAAAAACTGAGAGAAAGAAGTTCTAGTTTTCTATATTATACAGGTCAAGGATTAAAAAAAGGTTACAATATATCGGTGCTTCATAAAATATTATAATATAAGAGCTCCAGCAGAGTATAATTGATTTCCTAATGGTATAATCATTAAATAAAAATACTTTTTTGTTATCGTTTTTATGAAAATTCGACATTTAACGAATAAGCGCAAAGTTGCGAGTCAACTTAAATAATAATAATTTAATTCGTTTAACGGTCCCGGAACGTACTAAACTTTCGGAATTATAATAAAACATTTATTTATTTCTCACTCAATAAAGTTTTTTTTCCCCCCTCTCTTCCCCGGACAGGGGGGATAGCGCGGTAGGCGTTTCCCCCAGCACAAAAAAAAAGTATATGTATTTTATTAGAATGCAATGTTTCTTAATATCTATTTGGATTTACTGTTCCATGTAGATAGCCTGTTTTGTGTGGGACTGGTGACTGAGATAGGTTTTTTTCGAAAATACCTGTAGTACAGGTCATTAGGATATATAAAAAACCTATGTAATATAGGCAATTTTAATTAAATATTTCTAAAAATCTTAGTCACTGCTTTCCACAATCCAGTCTTTATAAACGTCCGTAACTGAAGGTATAAATCACGCCGAACGCTAACGCTGCCAAATAAATAATTTTCTTTATTCATCAAAATTAAAAGGAACAGTTGACAAAGCGGTAGCGTTAATTAAAATTCGCTTTTCTTAGGCGACTATTATGCTTGGCGATAGACGGGGCGCTTCGAAAGGCATCTGTTTGGTTATACTCGGATTTACACTAAAGCGCTCCCTTTGTGAGTTAACTTGAATTTATTGAAAAACAAAAACGTTCGCGTTTTCACTTCTAGATCAAAGTTTTATATTGAGCAGTCAGATATTAGTTTGTTTAATCGTATGAAATGTGCATTATAATAATTATTATACCTAATTAACATAATAATATTTTTTATTGATTTTTACTTATGTAATTTTCTTCATACTTGACAAGCATCAATCTAAGGGACACTCTTACGGTTACACTATTTAAAACTTCGATTCAATTCGAATTTAGCTTAAGTAAAAAAATACACTTTCTGTAAATGGTCACCCAATTTTTTACCCAACAACATGATTTCAGCTCTAAATTCGCCGAAGGTGCATTAGCCACTGCTTTCGAAGGAAGGAGATTACTTAATGGGTTAGTCCAGACGCAGACTGCAAGGAAAAAGGAAAAATACTCGCCAACGGTTTGTTTTGTGTTCCGAAGTAGTGAAATTCTAACACAACAATAGCACTTGTGCCTTTTTCAAAATGCTCGAATTGCTCGTTTGGTATTTTCTTTGTAGGTTTAGTACTGAATTCAATTCAGAATAAATGCTCGTAAGTTACAAGTAAATGCACAGTTGTTGGTAATTTAGAACAGTCCTCTAAGGTTGTTTAGGAAAAGTTATTCCTTATAGTAAATTAGCAAAAAATATCTTTCTAATCAAAGACATTGTATTAGTAAAATTAATACTGTAATGTATACTGCTATGAAACATTCTTCAAACATATTATCAATCAAAACAAACAAGAATTCTAAAGTGTTAAGCATAAATCAAATACATTTACCGTTGCCTGTTTTAGTATTTAAAACAGTGGGAATAAATAAATCTTAGAGTGAAAAAGATTTATTTGTAAACGGGTGTTCTGCACAAGTGCACATCAAGTTTTCAATTACACTGATGGTTGCTGGTAGCGGGCGCACCGCGAAAAACGGCTACGCGGTCAGCCGACCTGACCGATTGCACACCGCCCGCCATAAACCAGCCCTGCGATGCAAAAATCAACTCAATCGCCAAACAAATAAAGTGCTTTTTCCAAACAATCTCACCCACTCACCACGAAAGTCGAGACACAACTCGTTTTCGAAAGGTTGAAGGAAAACTCGATCGCTTTTCCAGTGGGAAGCTCTCAGTGGTTTATTGCGTTATTACCTGGACGTGTCCGCCGCGCCGGGACAGCCGCAATTTGGGGCGAAAAGAACGATATGTTGCGAGGAGTGGGATTTTATGAAGCTCTCCGACGGCTCCGAAGAAAAGACCAAGCGCCTCCATCTCGGTCCACGTCTAAAGTAATTTTCCTTGATCGAAAACTCCACACGACACTTCAGTTTTTATTTTTATCATCCGATTCAATATCGTTGAACGGTTCGTAAGAACCGCTCCGGGAACCAATCCACATATTTTTCAACCTTTATTTATGTGTTTCCACTTGAATGATAGCGAGCTCTGAGATACATAGTTTGTAATTTGAAAGCATTCTTGTAGGTATCTACTTTTGGGTTTGTTTCAGTAAATAAAATGTTACAAATCGGTGTCATGTGGCGTTTACGACAATCACATAAGCCATCTACACCCAATCCGATTCAATAAAACGTGAGAGGCGGTCGAAGGTTTCCCCCATTATCGGGCGACAAAAACTCTAACTTCGTCTTAGTGCCTATGAAATAAGAGTGGATGCCTCATAAAATGAAATAATAACCGGCCAATAAAATCTTTCGGGTTCGGGGCAAATCTGTCAAATACGTCTGAATTGAGACGAGAAATAAAAGGTAGACGTCGGGGGAGGCTGGGGTGAGAAGTGGTCGAAATTTGATCTGGAGCAGGTCGCGATCGAGTTGCCATCAATCGATGGGTAATTGGGAGTCATGTCAACGGGAAAACTGATACGACCAATGTTTTAGGACCATTGAAACTTTATTTTATTCTGATACAACGGAGCTCGATTACATTAAAATCATGAAGGTGCAAAAGCAGATGTTTTAACATGTCTTATTATTTTTAATACGCAGTATCTGTTTGAAGTACCCACAAAATTTCATTAACCATCTTAATTATATTTTGTTACAACAAAGAATTTTATTTTGTGCAAAGTTTTAATTTAAATAGGGCTTTAACAAACTTTTGACCGTAAAAAGATTTTACTGAAATATTAACATCTAATTATACAGTAAAATGAATGGAAAATTTTAATCGTAAATTACAGCGTAACTTTAGTAAGTGTAATAACTTGTAATTATTACCGGTGTAATTATAATATTCGGGGATATAATCCAAAGGAGTGAGATGATAAATTAATTTAGGGGCAAGGTCGGGCCGTCATTCATAATAATAATAAAATGTCCGATTTTCATTATCTAACACTTTTGTTACTTTATTAATTGAACTTTTCTCGGAAGATATTTTTAGTGTCAAAACTCAAGAAAGAAAATTAAAAGTTTCGATATTTTTATTGAAATTTTAAGGGGTATAACATAACTATCATTAATTTAGGCAAATTGTAGCAGCACCTAGGTATTTAGTCTTAGCCTTAGCTCTTTCGAAACTCTTTCGTACTTAGTTATGTTTTAAAACAGACATCTTGACTTTTTGCGAGCAAAATTTGAAGTCACATCTTTTGGATATTGACCTAACAAGGACTTCAACAATTCAAAATAGTTTATGCAGTAAACAAACAATTGCGTAAGCAGTACCTATCTAGTATTTGTAGTTCAAATCCCTGAAGAGACAGAGATGTCAGGAAATCTAAAAATAGTTCAACAATGGAAATCAATGCGAGACCAACCGTTCTCTATGCGGCTTGAAATTGCCGAGTCGGTCCGTTACCAATAACCCGGGCTCATTATGCAGATGGCCCTTCCATTCGTATGCAGTGCACTAAACATCTTAGGTCGAGCGTATGTGCCGGTTTTTAGTGCTTCGGTTCAGAGTTTACTTCAAACGCTGCCGACAAGTGTTTTAAATTTGTGATGCTTTCGAAGTTTTTACATTTAAAAATATATACCATAATGTGTTTTTGTGTAATAGATAATTCTTTGATTGGATGAATTAAGTCTTTACGATTTGTATCAAATTTGGAGTATAAAGGGTATGATCGGAATAATTTTAGCTAATATTTTTAGCAGAAATTTAACCCATAATTTGTAAATCATTCGTGCTTTTTTTAACTAACAAAATTTGAGTACCTACCTAAATTGGGAAACTAAATTTAAAATGTCAGGCACAATAGTGAATTAGTAAAATTTCATTCATAAAATATAAAATTATCTAAAGTTAATGTAAGTCATGTTTTCAATACCTAGATAAATAATTATAAAATAAGTATCACCGGATAAACCTGAATGCATCGCCATAAACGCTTCTAAGAATTGCATACAGGCAATAAATGTATCCCAGGGGACATAATCTGCATAATTGGTAGACGTCCTAGGATGGAAATCCATGTGAAGAGGGGGAAGCAATTTTCTGCGTCATTTCCTGTGAATCGTCCGCGCGGATGGCCATCCGATGGCATCGATAGTTAACTTTTACGTTTAATTGATACAAACATAGACGAAGGAAACTGCTGGAGGGAGCTTGTTGAAAAACAAATGAGGGGCCTTAATGAAGCCTGTAATATTTATTAGGCCAGGAAAATATAACATAGCGACAAGACGATTTTTAAAAAGTTTATTTAATAGACTTTGGAGCGCAATTTTATTATGTAGTACCTAAATATCAAATTGATGTGCAAAGGATAACTAACTATAAAAACTAAATAACGTTTTTATTACTACCCCCGGTATGTTTTTTTGGTGGCTTGCATGAATGTATTTATAACTATATACTATATAACTAAGCACTGGCTACGTAACAGCTATTGCTTCTTTTATGTGCTAACATAAATACAAAAATACATGCGACACCTTTGAGTAAGTGTGTATGATAAGTCCAGTGGGCATACTACGGGTGCCTCATTTTTTTCAAGCTCAATCCAGTAGATCCTTTGTCTATGGAGTGTTGTAAAACCAGCCCTAGTATACAAACATTATGTGAGATTATGCTCGTGTGTATATTGCTTTGTACACGTAATGCTTTAGCCATTTTGTTCGTGTTCCGGGGATTTGAATATATTGAACGGGTTTTTTTTGCATTGTTCAATTTTGATCAAATGTATTTGTTTTTTTTTTGTTGGGAGGCTAAAAAAGGTTAGTGTTCTCCTGTTTGAACGATTATGGTGCAAATCTAGAAGTGCTGTCGTATTGCCAGTTCTTAAAGATACTGTTATACCTAATAATTAGTTAATATAACTAATAAGTTTTCAAAATGATGTAAAAGAAGAATCACACTACATGGCAGTGAGATTCTAGAAGGAAGAAGGAAGGCCTTTTTTGTGCTTATCTTCTAAATATATAAAAGGAAAGAATGACTGATTGACTGACTGACTGATCTATCAACGTACAGCCCAGACCGCTGAACGGATTCTACTACCATTTTCGGTCGCATCTACTCTTGAGATCAGGCGAGGTCGTGGTCATAGATTAACGTATAATAAAAGAACTAGGATGCGGCTGGTATTCAATTACAATAAATTACATAGAATAAAAACAAAGTCGATTCCCGTGTCTATTTTTCTGTGTATCTTTAAAACTACGCAACTGATTTTGATGTGTTTTTTTATAAAAGAATGATTCCAGAGGAAGGTTTAATATGCATAGGTAATACATGCATAATAGAGGTATATTAGAGTAACACTGATAATTTTCTATGAGGTTCTACGAAGTGCGCACGGATCCACTAGTAAAATATTATATACTAAAGATAATAACGCCTAAATTTGTAGGACAGATTCTATTTCAATAGGCATATCCGGTATAGTTGTTTCTGTAAACAATGTTGTCTAACAAGTTAAACTAATCTAAAAATACAGCTTCTTGTTGTAAACAAAAGTAATTAAACTGATCCTTTCTCTAAATAATTAATTAATTTACAAACAATTCTATAAATAAACCTGGGCGTAGATCAAAATGCGTTTGTTTCAACGATATTGGATCACGGGACGCCGAGTTTTAGAATAAATTTCACGGTTGAATTTTCTTGAGAAGTTAATACCTATACCTAGAAATAAATAAAAACGATTTATTCTTTTTACGTTCAGTTCGTTTCACTCTTACAAAATTATTAGGTAGATATATTATTTCAAGTAATAATTATCCAGATAATAAAAGATTTCGGGACTACAACTACAACTACACTACAACTTCATAGCTCAACAGCTTTATATTGTTTTAGAACCTTATGAATATTAAATTACCTTATCTTATAAAACCTACCTTACATTATGTTATCTTATAAATGTGTTTAACTGATGCGATCTAAGTGCACGATTCCATATATAATTTTTTTATTGCACCTCTTTTAACACAGTCAATTTGAGCGCTGTCTTGGCATCCCTAGTTTGTTGTACGTAAATCAATGGTATGTTTAATTAAAGCTAAGGCGGTGTCTGTCATAGCGTACACAGGAATTTGTTTTATGCCCTTTGATTACATTTCTGATGTTCAACTTGTTACGATAGGGAGAGGATAGAGTTTAACCATTTTTAAATTGCACCTGTTAGCCTAACAAAATGTTCTGATGTCTGTGGGGACGACTTTCATTTTAAGGGTGGCTGAACTATAACATTCTGTGTAATAAACATTTTGATCTTGAATACACACGTTTATTCCTCGATGTTATTGTTTACATGAGCACCATTTTAAGTTTTAGTTTTTTATATTATTTAAAATACAAGTACCTAGTACATAGACTCTTAGCAGTAAATTATTTCATTTTCTTGTACTGTCTAATATTGCCGAATATTTTATACGTATAAATAACACTTCTTTTTAAATTATAATATTAATTACAGATTTATTATTTTTTACACCATTATTATACAGTTAATACGTGCACTAATAATGTAGGTACCTACCAATGTGCAATATAATAATTTACGTAACTTCTTTCATTTTCAAAATATCAAAACTTTTCCTAAAACTGAATTTCTACTAAAACGATCAATTCGCCAATCATAATAATAACAATATAGTTTCACCGACTCTAAAACAAAATTCGAAATTCTACCGGCGTAAAGAGAATGAAGATTTGAAAAGCAGGTGTCCTAGGATTACCTAGAGATGGGATCACGTACGAAGTGATGACAATGCAATCGTGGTCGCCATGCACTGCGACTGGTATCTAACTGCTTGACCATTATATAGCATAATCTACTGGTTACTAGACAAGGCAATGTAACGTGACGGTATACTCTAGATCTACTTTTTATACTTCAAAAAGTAGGCTAGGTAAAATGTGCTCACTACCCTACTTTATCTTTTTTCTTTTAAATGTCACCGTTGTCTTTTAGAGAAAACTGAAACACAATTTATTCAAATAGATTAATTTTAATAGATGATACTCCAAAATAATGAAAAAACATTTCCTAAAAAATAAACAACATAGTGTTGCGTCAATTTATTTTGGTAATATAAAATACTACAGCCGAACGTCCATGTAGCGCATTTGAGTCTTTTACGAGTAATGTAAAACAAAAACATTATGTTAGTTGATATAATACCACAAAAAACAACCAGATTTGGGATCAGAAACCAAAACTTATTTGAACCATCTAACTGTTTACCCCGGAACATTAACCGGATCCTCACAAAGTTTATCTTAATTAATCTCTTAAGCTATTTAGTCAAAGAGAAGTAAATTCCTTTGGCCGCCTTTATTGAATTCTAAGTCCGGAAAGTTGGCTTAAATAAGAAAGCATCGATACCCCGATGTCTGAGCTCGGTAGTCTTAAACGATTCCCTAACTTAATATAAAGTTACAAGATTGTCTAGTCGGTAACTTTAGAGGATATTGAGATTTTTCGAGGGAAAAATGTGGCGTTAGATCATGTTGAAGATATTATTATGAGCGAGGGGAATGTCTACTCTTTGATGGCGAGTCATTGAAACTTTTACTTTATTGAATCATAATTTTATGCCTTTACATGAATACTGAACAAATAGATATTGACGATGTTTGCTAAAAACCTCTTTTTAACAGACGAAAAATAACGAAGGACGTTTACAAGTCGACGCGTTTATATTTATTTTGAATAAAGATAGAAAGATAAATGTAATATAACAATATTATTCAAAGATTAATAAGCTCATCAAGATACAAAGAATAACGTGTTTGAAAAAAAGTTGTAGTTACGCTAGTTGATCTAACTACCACATTTCTAGCATCAATTTACACAACTCTATTTTCCTCGACAAAAAAGCAACACGCCTGAAAGATTTCACATGATTACTTGTCAATTAGCATGTTTTATACGCATCTCTAGTTGTGCACACAAAGCAAAAAGCGACGCAGTGGTCCGTTGAAATTATTTTTAAGGGGCTTTCATCGCATGAAAAAACGTTGCGAGACACGAGAAGTCGCGTGTCGGCGCGGGATGAGTTAGACGCTAGGGTTACGATTCTCCAACTATTTCATAATAATAAAACTTCTTTACAATATCTGCAATCTCACAATTTATTAATATGATACTTATATTGCGTGAAATGAGTAGATATAGAATTAGTATAAAATTCAAACTAAGTTAAATTTGGTAGAGAAAATTTAAAAGTAAAACGGTGCAGTGATAGCCCTATAACGCGGAAGTATTATGCCTCTAAGCGCGATGGTATGAAATTTTGACGCAACGGTAAGTGGGTCTAGGTGAGGGTAAGTAGCACGATGAACGCGCAGCTATGTTGTTGAAAATTATGACAGTTATATAAGCTCGCCAAGTTTGTTGTGAGTACAAAAATGCTAACAGATAGTTACGATTTATCAACAGTCAACAATGAATTTAAAGTATTTAGTTTCTTATTCAAGTAGAACACAATAAAAGTTGGAAAATATTAACATCTTACATACAAAGTTGAACTTTTGCTTTTCATTTTGAATCTGTTAAGTGTACTATCCTATTTTTTAAATAGTTCTAAACACAGTTTAAAAAATTTCATAGAGGTATTAATGACACTTATAGAAAAACAGTTTATTAAAAAAATTGTAAAAAGTTAAAAATATTTTTACGAACTTTCCCCAGTATAAAAGAAGCAGAAAAATAAACTTCATCCAGTTCACATAAACAATTCACCATCGAATATGCATTTGATAGACCAACAAAATTGCGCATGAAAATTTCAAATCCCAATGCAAAACGAACATTATTCATTCACGTGTACGAACGAATTAGCCACTAAAATTACAATTGTAAATAGTGACGAAGGTAATAGAGAATATTGAATTATAGATGAAGTATTGGCGCGACTGAGCTGAGCACAGATTCAGGGTAGATTTTCCAGTTTCTAGTATTTTTGTCAGCTTGCAAAATGCAGTTGACGTTTAAGATTTTCTACAAATTTAGTTAGGTTGCTATACGGAAAGCTGTGGGTACCTGAGCACATTCCATACTAATAATTTGAGTTTACAATAATAGTTAAGGAATCTAAATAATAAAGAATAAAATCAAGTACGTATGTGTGGAGAAGAAATGATCTTGAAAAATATATGATGAGAAATTACATATTTTGCAAGTGCAATACTTTTGGTTTCACAAAAAAATCTGCTTACACTACGAGAAATTTAGTAAAATTAATAGAATTATTTGATTCTCATTACACTTCGCACTTATAAAGCTTGGATTTTCTTGTTACAAAATGTAACATGAGGTGTTAAAATTACAATAGTCTAAGAATGTTAAGCAAAGTCTACCTCACCATAGTGGTTGACGTCAGTTTTTTCTCGTCGAAAACCCTGAGGGAAATTCCGGACGGCGTTGCGGCTGCAAAGCCTTCAATTTATGCAGGGGCCGTATTGGCGTCTATCTGGATGACAATCTTGACATACGGGGGGCGGATGAGGGAAGAACAATGCAGTTTTACCGGCCCCGCGAGAAACACATCACAATTTGCATTTTTACGGCACATTACGGATTATACGGACGTATTAGACAACAAAACGCACGCCCAATATTCTGACGAACATTGAATCTTGAGAGCGATCCGCTCCGGTATTTATAGCTTTTGTTTAACGGAAAATGAATTGGATCGGTTGCTATGATGGTATCTGCTAAACTGATATTTATGTAGAGTTATAAAACGATTTTAGATCGACGAAGTTCTGGAGAAAATTCTAACAAACTCGATAAAGAGATAAAACATTTATAAAGCGTAGGTCGTTCGTTAACAAAAAGTAATATTATTTTTGACATGCATTTTCAGATTAGTTAAACTTTCAATATAGCAAATGGCAAATAAAACAAGCACAAACCTCCAGGTTTTCCGATTTCAATTTCATATCCGGAAAAATACCCTCACAAAGAGCACAAATTCGTACAAAAACTATTCTAACAAAAGACTAAACCAATAGAATATGCGTAAAAGAACGCGTTGTTTGCGTTACAAAGCGGTCCAATCACTGCAGAGCCGCAATGTGCGACTAAACGCGGCAACAAAGCCGCAGTAAAGAATGGCCCGCCGACATGTGCGCTAATAAAATAGTTCGGAGCAACAGGTTGCTGGGCCCGCACCGCACTACAATGTGATAGTCTAGCGCCGGTCCTGAACTGGCAAGTGCACTTTCTTTTAGACTACTTTTGCTTCGATTACTTCGAGGGCTCACGATCAACGTTTCAATTTGGACTATTATATTTTATCACGATGTTCTTCATAAAGAGTAAAACTGACAGTGTCGTATTTGTAATGGATAACACTCACGGTCCACGGTGGTGTCCAAAATCGTTTTATAATTTAATCACAATATCACGAGAAACTGTCCCCATTTTTAATATTTTATCGCTCTGTGATATTATAAAATGTTATGACGATTATATAAACACCATGTATTTAAGACTTGAATCTATACTAGAATACTGAATATCTAGCCTTTTCTCAGACTTATTATTCACTAATAGTGGAGCTTCCGAGAAGATACAGTTTTATAGAATGTGATCACAAAAATCGTAATAAAATTGCAATGAAAATTTCAAATGGAAAATTTATTCTGTAGAACATTTTTTTATAAGCCGTATTCATTTAAGAACTATTTACGTTGTCTACTGTAATTAAATATAATTTTTTTATAGATCAAGATTTAAACACTAGTGTTGTACATTTAACTAAAAACAGCCAGTGTAATATCGATAATCACCCGCCCGCCTCCCTATCCACTTAAGGGGAGTAGTGTTCGACACTGGAGCCTCTATTATGTTCCGTTCCGATCGAGAGCCCTACACGTACAAACCTGCATTGTTTTGCCATCGGACGCACTCCAACGGCCTTAAGGTACGTTATATATTGATTAAAGGCCGTAAAAAGAGCTAGTCTGGAACGGAATTGAATTTAAAATTGTAAAATATCGATAAAGGAAGCTTAGATGTGTAGTCACTTCACTAAGCGTTTGTAATAATGATGTTGCAGTGGTTTTTTTTTTTACAACATTTGAGTTTGAGAGAATTTATGTTATTTTTGTGTAGTTACATGATTTTTTTGTATATGTGTATTGAGTTCGGTCAAACGCTACTTAGAGCTTATTTAAAAGAGCAATGATAAATATTGTCTCCAGAAAAAGGACGTACACGCGTACAAAAGTCATGCATTAACACATCGTACCCATAATTAAATCCAACCGGTTTTCTTGTAACAACACTACAAAGGAATAAATTTCCAACCTCAGCATCCGAAATCTTTCCACCAATATAAAACAGTTTGTCTCACGTGCGTGATCGGTCTAACAGAAGCATGGAAACACGCACAGGTCGCGAAACAAACCCAAAACATTTTATCCCCAGTTAAGTTGACTCCGTTAACTAACCACTATTTAGAGGACAGCAAGAAATCTCCGGACGTTGAGCCCCTAATTCTACGTCGCGTGTACCTTGCGGTTACACAGGGATTTACAAGTTTTCTTGTATTGGACCAAATGCTTATTTCTGTTCGGCTCTACGGTAAGACTTACATAACTTCGTGGGCTTGTTTTCACAAAAGTTATCGCGCGGCCTACCCTTTGATATTTCGTCGATTTGCGGTTTGCCTTACGGCGATCGAGGTTGCACTTGTTTGCTAACTCGTCCCTAGTTTTTTGTTAGTTTTGTATAGTTTTCGCTACTTGTGCCATATTTTCTTTCGTAACGTAAATGTCGCATCTTAAAAAGTCCACGAATTCATCACGTTTTGAAATGGGTGTGAAAACATAAATACGTGCATTAAATTAACGACGAACAAAAGAGCGCTTACATCCAACCGCAGCCGAAGAACAATCTATTTAAACAAAACCGTTGGCGGCGGGCGCTAAGTGAGGACTGACAAAACTTGAGTAGACAACTAATTAACAATACAAACATGAATCAGAGGCTATTAGATGTAATTGAATTGTCGCCGGCGGCGAAGTTGCCGCAGCGGCAAATTTAAATATCGCGCTCCACCAAAGAGCTTTTAGTACTTTTGCCCGCTGAATTATTATTGCGTTACTTCTTGGCGCGGCGCGGTGCTAGCCCGAGTTTTGTTTGGCGAAACAAGAGGTGGATATTGAATTATTAAATTGGAAGACAATGCAATTGACATTTATATTTTATCCGAGAAACAATAGGAACTTCACTTGCATTTATGTACGACAAGTGGAAAATATCTCCCATACTGTCAGTTGAAAATTGTTTTTGGTCAGAATTGAATGCATACTGCGAGTAAATATGCAAGACGCAATGTCACTATGTAAAGTTTTTGAGTGCCTACGTTTTGAGTGTACGAGTTTTTGAGTTTATGTTTAGCAGTACGAGTTTAGAGTGTACGAGTTTTTGAGTTTATGTTTAGCAGTCTATGTTTTCCAATGGTTGGTGTGGTCTAGTAATTTGGAAACTGGAAAGTTTTACTCAACAGCATCTTATGAATGTATGTATGAACACGAAAAAAACTGAACAAAACTGAAACTGAATTACAGACAAATGACAAATGATTGCATATAAATTTTCAAATTCATATTGCAAAATAAATAACACAAGCTTTAATTCAAACATGGTATAAATAAGCAATACAATATGAACTTGTACAATGCGAATACTGAACCTGATAAAAGCAGTTATTCCACAAACGCAAACATGTCATTCGGTTCGAACATCGAATTTCAATACGGTCATTGTTTTCTGATCTACTAATAAATATTCATAGGCAACAAATGACGATGGATTGTCGCCTCTTGGCACGTACTCACTCAACTTTGCAATCATTTTTCACTAGAAATTTTTCAAACACTCCTGTCATTGCTCCGAGTAAATTATCTCCCCCATTGACTAAAATTTTTCACGGCAAGTTTGACTTCAATCCATTACTTTTTCCCCACTTTTATCTCGAAACCGTCACGACAAAGTTGAATTGTGTTAATTGCAAGGTTGGATACTTTTTGTGGGAAAATTTTGCGCGAGGTGGAAAGAGTTCTTTTTTAAAACGCGAAAAATTGTGAACGCGGTAGTTTATGCTCGTTGATAACGTCTGACGCTTCATTTGTTTGAGTTGTTTGGCTTTCATTATAATTGCTTGGCTCCATAACTCGAACGATTTCAGTTTTGTTATTTACTTATGGCAAGTAATATGTTACCGATACTGGCAACTTTAATATTGCTAAAAGGCTTTCTGACCGTACACACACTTCAAATAAACTATCATCAGACAAATAAGGCAGCGTCTTAATTATGAAACTTGGTCTAAACCTATAAAATAATGCGACCACGAGTCAGCGCGTGGCATACCTTGGCAAACATTCCGCTATAAATTAAAGTTCTCACGACATAATATAATGCAATATAAACTAATTAGTTTCCCCTATCTGTAGGGAAGTTGAACGTGGAGGTCTGCTAATTGCTCGTACGTCACTCGAGTGAAGGCACGCATTCTTGACGTCACACGTGCGGTACAATCACAGCAGTTTATAGCTTACGCATGTGGGGTCGCCCTATAAACTTCTATTTCGTTAGGTTAAACGGACTTCGAGATTTGGCATTTCCTTTTGATTTGTTCTCAATTTAAGCGATTAAAATTAACATTTATTATTTATTCTGTAAGTAAGATAAATGTTAACTTTAAAAATATTTTGAAAACTAAAATATCGTTATACGACGAAATAGAAATGAAAAAAAAATGATCTAAAGCGACTGGCGCTTGTGATAGGATCAACATTTTAAGTTATTCTTATATTGCTCGTTTTATAGCCATATGAAAAAAGCTACAGAACTGACTGAAATTGGTTTAACTCTTAAGAATAAAATGATGTATTATTACTATAACATTTAGCCATAAAACAACGAGAATGTTTCTCGTTAATAATAACATTATAAGAAAGAATATTAACTTAATTCTACTATTTTTGTGTCTTCGAAACCTCATAATATCTTCAGGAAAAATAACAAGTAACTCTTTTATCTTAGCAGAATTTTTAATTCAAAACATGAGTTGAGAAACACAAGACGTTAATCCATATTAAGTGAGTTTGATTATAATTAATATACGTAGGACGTAGGTATCCCAATTTATTATGTTCTCTTCGATACACGATATCTTATTAACTTTATTAATGAACTAATTATAATTATAAGAAGTAATTCCAATACAAATTGCGTCACAATGAATACAGGGAAACTTTAATTAGGTTAATTTCTCAAAGTAAATAATAATTATTTTCCGACGTACTAATTACCAAATTAACAATCCTTTGTAATTTTGTATACAAGGTTGTAACGTAAAACCTGCGTGTAATGTTTCTGACTTCTGAAAGCCTCTTTCCTAAGCAACAATTAATAATGAACTCTCAGTAGAATATGAGCACGGACGAGAAAAATTCTGGACTGAGTTTAGTGTAAAAAGAAGCGAGGCATAGTAGCAATAGTAAGGTTGTTCACTTTTACTTAGATGCACACAAATATTATATTGGCACACCTTTACTGCTGCTAAGTTTAATTTACGAGAAGTAACATGTGAAGTAACGAGTTTATAATGTATAATAGTAGCATCAGCAAAAGCAAATTATATTGAAAAGAATAACAATTGTTATCTTAAGCAAGTCAAGTACATCATGTTGAATTATTCTTAGGAATACTAGTTGCTAATAATTATAAAATTATGAGTAAATATATAAGCAACATTTTTGATTTACAAATATATTCATATCTTTTATAGAGGTATACCTAGCAGTGGACAATTAACAGCGATGAAGATTTGTATAATATTATGATTTAATGTTTGTTCGTGTCTACAAGCCTATGGGTTTAATATATACCTCTAGGTACAAATTTGTTCCAATAAAATTACTTCTAGTAATAATTTTCTTTGAATATGAGTAAATTGAAACGATCCCAAATAATTTCAAGAAATTAAGTCTGAATAAACTATAAATATAAAGTCGTCCAATATTTGTATATGAAAGAACTTTCTTAATTACAGCATTAATTATACACCAAAATTATATAATAACTCAACTATTAGTTCAAATAGACTTGCCATCGTGTTGGTTTTAATTGAAATAAAATTTAGAATTTTACCGAGACGTAACGCGCTATTATCTATAAATTATATAGTCATTTGTACACCTATATAAAACAAAAAAAAAGAAGTTTCTGCTCGCACGCTGTAGCCCCCATTTTCCTTTATAATTCCCGATTCAGTGCAGTTTCTTAAATGATGCGTAGTACGTTCCGACAATAACTTAAGCATAAAAAATGTGTAGTAGTGTGTGTAAAACTAATTACAGATTAATAGAACGGAAATTTCAGATAAGCGCTATAAGCCTTGTAATAAACTTTTAGTGACCGACACCATCTCTTTAACCCTTTAACCGCCACCGTCGGATATATCCGACAAGCCTGTTCTGTTACGTAACCGCCAGAGTCGTATATTTCCGACGAGTCGTATATTTCCGACTGCACTTTAAATCTACATTTTTTAAGTCATAACACTGTATTTTATAAAACTATACTCGTAATTAGATAAATAGTGAATAAAGTTATGATTTACAGTTGGTTTCATGCTTCTCTCCCAAATAGATATTAGACATCACTTTTATTGTAGGTATTTATAATTCAAAAAACTTGCCTGGCGCTAGGGGCACGACAAGTGATTTTAAGTCTGGCGGTTAAAAGGTTAATAATAATATAAAATACTGGTCTTATCTTTAAACAAAATTTGGATTAAAACAGTTTACCTGCACAGACCTAGGTAACTAAAACAGCAATTTCTTTAACATCCAGACAATAAATTCCCGTGTTAATTGTAGAAAAGTACTTCGCAAGCAGAATCGACGCGGCAGTTTGTATGGCAAGCTCCAATGGCTTGACTCAGCTAAGACGGGATGAGGGTGGTTGACGCATCGAGAACCTCGACTCTCGAGCCTTCAGACGCGGTTTATGGATTATTTATTTCATATCGCCACTTTTCCCTGATCCCGGTTCACTTTTGTTATTATCGATCCTACGAGTATTCAATTTTGGAAGGTTCATGCGTTTGGTATTGTTTCAAGGTGCGGTGACTGTAGGACTAAAAGGAGATGGACTATGAGCAGCGTCGTACGTTTCTAAGCCATGGCAACTAAATGTGAGGCTGATTATAATGACTGCATATTGCATATTTGTAATGGTGTGTGTTCCCTTTTGGCCAAATTCGTATCAAATTGACAATATACAATGTCACAAATAAGGTTTCTTACGTTTTATACTCGTATTATAGTTTTTAAGAAATCATCAATACGTAAAAATTTAAAAAATAAGTTTAGAGCAGACACTAGTACAAAGTTTAAGTACTTTAGCCCATTAAGCTCTTTTACACTATTTATTTTTTCACAAATCTGGTAAAAACGTAAACTGGATACTGGATAGTCTGAGAAAAATATAATTTAAAGAAGGAAAGCTCTTATGAGTGCAGTTAAAAGCACTAATCAAGCAGATTCATACTTCATAAGAAGGTAAAATACGAAAAACTCTAAACGTGCCAGTCATAATATTACCGTTCTAGGAAATAAATTAAGGTGCAAATTAACATATGAAACTTTAGCAGGTCTTTAAGACTCCAGGCGTATATTAATACGTTAATGGAACCTCTCTGACAAACATTAAGAAAATCAAAACTAGCTAAGTAAACTAATTTACTAATACGAAAACTAAGAGTCAAAGCCGAAACGTTAAAAGGCATACAAACAAGACTCCGTCTAAGGCTTCAGGTAGGGTTGCGACGTCGAATTTAAGGCATTATATTACCTAATACAAAAGCATTTAGATTCAGGCTTTGAAAACTGAGAAATGGTTTAATGATTTATTTTGAAACAAGATTGCTCGTTCTCATTTTTAAGAGACAAAGTGACATCAAATAAAAATCTTTCGAAATAGTTACAATGTAGGTACTCTAATGACAAGCATAGAATGAAATGATTGATAATATGAATACAATTGTCAAACTGACTATATCACCATATCATCATCATCATTTTCAGCCCATATCAGCCTTCTCACCACCTGCGCTGTGCCACTGCATCTGTCCTGAGCAGTTCGCATCCAGGAGGGTTGGACGAGAGCCAATCCTTTGTCGCTATCTCTAAAAAAATGTGCTTAGATGATAGTCGTTTTTTCGTTTGCTTTTCCAAAGCGACTGTCATCCCATCTTTTTATCGATAGCGACAAACGATTGACGCTCGACTGGGGCTGCAGGTCTTTCTATTGAAGTTAGTTATTATAAGAACCCGTCATCATGTACTTTTGTGACGTTTGTATCCAACTCAAGTTAATTAATTTGCCAAAATCCATCATATAAATAAACTGCTGTTACATCTACTGATCAGTGAACAGTGGAACAGTGCAGTGTTATGTCTATATGCCCGTAGGAAATTTTGGAAAAAATCCTCAAATTTATAGCGTTTGCAAGTCGCAGCCCTACAGTATTCTAGCCGGACTTTATCAGATCTATCTGGTGGATTAATTAAGTTAAATGCAACAAGTCCCAGTTTGCACTACTCTCGAGACGGACTGTCGCGTGTTTTATTATGGAGCTCTTGAATTAAACAGTATAGTACCTTATATACCCAACTGTAGCCCGGATTCAGCTTCACTTTACACGCTATTAACTCCACAGGATTAATTAATTTTGTTAAGCTGGCGATGATCTCTGGCCTAAAAATTGGGCTTCGGATCTCCATGTTAATTTGAGTTTTAAATGGAATTATGAATTTGCGATGAAATTTTGGTTGATCCATTTTCGCTGTTTTTTACAGTGATTAGTGCTAAAAATGTTTAACGTTAATTAAATGATAACGGAGTTTGAAGATAAAATTAAAATACTGATAAAATCAAATCTGATCGTATTTTAAATGAATGCCCAAAGCTATTTATTGTAGCTAATGTTAGTTTTGAAGACTTTAAATATTTTACAAACAAAACAGTTCATTTTAAATGAGATTATTGTTTTATTATTTTTGGTATTATATAATATTTATGAGATTATTATTTTTGGCTTAATGTGTAAGCTCTTTTATAATAATTAAGATCATTTAAATGTACCACATTTTATTGAAATAAATTTCTTTATTCTTTATAATTTAACCTAAAATTTCTTCAACTACATTGAAATGAACATTTGAAAGATAGTTTTAAAGTTCCAAAATATAAAAGAGAGTTGAAAATGGTAAAACAAATTCTACTGAAAAATATGCGAGTCCAAGACCCTTGCTTCCTCGTCTAATTGACTTAAAACGTAACAGGACTCCGTTTGCTTTGCTGTACAGTGCGACGGTATATTTTAATATCAAGTTGAATACGCTTTACATAATGTCAGCCTTTATGAATCTTTATGTTCGGATTGCACTAAAAGGAATTTCGGAGAATATTACACTTTCGGGATAGCATCACAACAAATAAAGACCACTGATGAATTTTACTTATACATTTTTTTTTGTTTCAACACCCTCGAAGCTTAAATTAAGCAATGAAATAGAAAACGCGCCAGAAATCATAAACGAAAAATGCCATCGATATTCATACCGTTTTCAACAACCACCGAATAAAATCAAGAATTTATGAGTCAAAAAATGTGTTTCAATACGATTGAGAATCCTACTGCGTCCGTTATTGGGTCTTCGGGTTCCGTACTCGAGCTCGTACCAAGTTAAAAATATGGTTTTTATCAGAATTTAGACTTTATTTGGACGATATAAGGTGTTTTGTGTAGATTTTTGTAAAGTTGTAGGGGTGCACGGAAGCGGCCTAATGACGACATGGAGTACAATAGCACGTGTGGGTCCTTGTTATTGGTATCTGACTTGACCGCTACGAGCGATTTGTCTAAATGAGATCCGGACCTCTTCGATGCTTTGTTGCTTTTTCGTTCGGTTGCACGACTCCATTAAGAATTGTAAAAACAAGTTTCGGTAGGGCGCGAAACTTTTTTCCTTGGCAAACTTTTCTTTGGAAAAAGGCAGTCAAAGTGGGTTGGAGAGGCGCATTGATGCGTTAACTTGCTCACCCACGACTCAATTGACTGTATCTCGTTCACAACCTTAAAGAAAGTGATTTTCTGTAACTTTGTTGAATCCGAGCTTCATAGATAGATGATTTCACCGAAACTTAATACCTAGTCAGGTCATAAGTATTGTCACACAGTAAAAACTTTTCTTTTAGAATGCTGGCCACAAAAAAGTTTATTGAATTCGAATTTCGAATTGTTCATGAAAATAAAAATGTATACTTTTTAGAATTTTACTCATTTTTAAATATGGAGTGGACGCTTAAAGAAGACCGTGTTGCAGTTATTGCGTTGCATCGTTGCGGTTACGCGCCAATTCAAATTTTTGACATACTGAAAAATTTGAATATAACCAAAAGATTCGTTTATCGTACCATCAAACGATACAATGAAGACTCTAGTGTAGATGACAGGTCAAGAAGTGGTCGCCCTCGGTCTGTTAGGACTCCAGCAGTGATAAAAGCTGTGAAGGCGCGAATTCAAAGAAATCCCAAACGTAAGCAGAAACTGTTGGCCCTTCAGATGGGGTTAAGCAGAACCACGGTGAAAAGGGTGTTAAATGAAGACTTAGGGCTTCGGGCATATCGAAGAAAAACAGGACATCGTTTAAATGCTCGTCTAATGGACCTGATACTGAAGAGATGCCGCGCTTTGCTGAAGCGGTACGCGAGAAAAAAATATCGAGAAATTCTTTTTTCGGATGAAAAAATTTTTACCGTAGAAGAGAGCTACAACAAACAAAATGATAAGGTGTACGCACACAGTAGTGAAGAAGCGAGCAACCGTATTCCGCGTGTCCAACGAGGTCATTTTCCATCCTCGCTCATGGTATGGTTGGGAGTTTCTTATTGGGGCTTAACAGAGGTACATTTTTGTGAGAAAGGTGTAAAAACGAATGCAGTTGTGTATCAAAATACAGTCCTGACGAACCTTGTGGAACCTGTTTCTCATACCATGTTCAATAACAGGCACTGGGTATTCCAACAAGATTCGGCACCAGCTCATAGAGCGAAGAGCACACAAGACTGGCTGGCGGCGCGTGAAACCGACTTCATCCGGCACGAAGACTGGCCCTCCTCCAGTCCAGATTTGAGTCCGTTAGATTACAAGATATGGCAACACTTGGAGGAAAAGGCGTGCTCAAAGCCTCATCCCAATTTGGAGTCACTCAAGACATCCTTGATTAAGGCAGCAGCCGATATTGACATGGACCTCGTTCGTGCTGCGATAGACGACTGGCCGCGCAGATTGAAGGCCTGTATTCAAAATCACGGAGGTCATTTTGAATAAACTTTATTGTCATAAGAATCTATGTTTTGTTAAGTTCATTTTGGTATATAAATGGTTACATAATAAATAAACTTGTTCCAATAATTTTATATTAAACATGTGACAGAATTTATGACCTGACTAGGTATTTATTTATGGTCGCCTTGACTGGGATACCTGCATTAAACCATAATGAAATAACGCTGTTAAACACAGAACTTTAAGGTAGACCAGCAGGCCTAGTTTCACCTACAGGAGCCACTGAAACAGTGGATTTTGAGCTTTATGGCTTTAAATTTTAGGGTCAAAACAAGGGCAGCCGGGTCCGCGTCCGCAACTACCGTAATTCCGTATACCGGCGATTAATCTTCGTTTCGGCTCTCACGAGGTGGTTTGTTACGGGTAAATTTGTGGGGACGGCCACGATTTGCTGGCCATAGGCCTCCGGGGTCATGTACGTCATACATTAATCCTGTGTTTGGTTTAATAGCCGCTTTTATCGATGCTAGATTACGGAACGAGCGAGCGTTATCTCCTACTCTCTTACGAAGATTTAGAGAACAGTTGAGTAGCGCGTTTTAATAATGGCCCCTCCGTCGAAATTTATTTGAATGAAAGTGAGAGCTAAGTCAATGATAAATGCTTTCAGGATAATTAATGTCACAGTGTTATGTATCACGTGGATCATAATATAATAATCCATCTTCAAATTCGTTTGTTCTAAGAACTAGAATAATATAAGAACTAGAAGATAGGGATTATTATTTTAGTAGATACCTTATTAGGTATCATTGAAAATGTTGTACAGTTTCAACGAAAAATTAACAAACTTTTTGAAAAATAAGAACTCTTAATAGTTTTAGTCCAGTAAAAGAAGAAATGTGGATCGAAAAGTCGAAAGCAGAAAAACTAACTTAGCAACTTTGTTTGGACTAGTTAGGAGATAAACATACTAAAAGTCCCCACCCCTCCGAGGTGAGCCCGAGGGGGGGGGGAGGCCGAAGAAGGTCCCATTTTTAGGTTTTTTGCTTATATGTCAAAAACTGTGCGTTGTACGATATTTTGTTGTGCTACATTATTAAACCTCATAAAATTTTCTACAACTTCGGCCTTGACACTTTTTATCTATCTCCAATCGTTGTCCAGCTATGAGCTTCCAAACATGGTCTATTTTGAAAACGCTTAAATTAGTTTTCCATACAAAGTCAGTAAAAAAATCTTATAAATAAAATTTGACCAACTTCTGGTTGTCGTATCATAATGAAACTTTGCAAATGTTTAGAAATCTGATGACAATTTAATAATCTGGTATTACTGAGCTGATGTGATGATGGAGCCAGGAGGTGTCTACTGAAACTCATCAATGGCTATTAGTAAAACCGGCGAGTTTAGGCTCATTACATTCGGATTGATGAGACGTAGGCACCTCCTGGTCCATTATCAGACCCTCGACAGCAAGTGTAATGAAAAAGTCTCATCGATTCGAATGTAATGTGCCTAAACTCGACGGGTTTACTAATAGTCATTGAAGAGTTTCATTAGACACCTCCTGGCTCCATCACCAGATCAGCTCAGTAGTACCAGATTATTAAACTGTCATCAGATTTCTAGACATTTGCAAAGTTTCATTATGATACGACAACCAGAAGTTGGTCAAATTTTATTTTTAAGATTTTTTTACTGACTTTGTATGGAAAACTAATTTAAGCGTTTTCAAAATAGACCATGTTTGGAAGCTCATAGCTGGACAACGATTGGAGATAGATAAAAAATGTCAAGGTTGAAGTTGTAGAAAATTTTATGAAGTTTAATAATGTAGTACCACAAAATATGGTACAACGCACAGTTTTTGACATATAAGCAAAAAACCTAAAAATGGGACCTTCTTCGGCCTCCCCCCCCTCGGGCTCACCTCGGAGGGGTGGGGACTTTTAGTATGTTTATCTCCTAACTAGTCCAAACAAAGTTACTAAGTTAGTTTTTCTGCTTTCGACTTTTCGATCCACATACCCTTTTTGGACACTCATTGACTGGGCTATTTTCAAAAGCCTGCTTTACTTTTTATAATAATTTCTTTCTTCTCTTATTTTTAGGACTCATGATATGTTGAGGACATGACGCACCTAAAAGTCTTTCTCTTTATAATAATTATAGAATTATCTTGTAATTCAATTACACATAGAAATTAGACTTATCTTGTCATTCGTCGATTTCTATAATATCGATCTAACATCAAACGCTTATTTTTGTATCGTATTGTGTATGCTTAACCTTTAAGCAGCCACAGTTACTTTGGAAGTTTATAACGATCATACGTCAATTAATATGCCATTAAGCATAAAATCACAAACTAAGGTAATAAACGTAGATACTGCGCCCTAAAGTCAAAATGAAACCGAATAGTTATTACTAAATACGTATAGTAAAGAATACGTCCCTGATCTGTGCGAACCTTATTTAATTGTAGAGAGCTGGTCATATAATGTAGGTTAGCCACACAACCTATAAATTGTGATTTGACTCTGACAGTAAACAGGGTAACCTGTTCTGTTGGAGTATAAATTCCAATTATTATTTTTTTACATTTTTGTGGTCATTTGTGCGGTAATAGTTCATGACATTATTGTGTATTTTATTTAACAGTTCCCAGATATTTTTTACATAAATTAATTAAAAATAAAAACAATCCGATTTCAACCTGATTTCTATAAGCGAGAGCGAGTTTTAATTAATAACATGAAAACAGATCGCTTGATTTCGATAAAATTTTAATTACTGTGAATAATACATTTGATACAAAAAAAGGTTCGGTTTGAGTAATCTGTGAATATATCTAGGTACTAAGAGTATCTATATCTAGGTACAGAAAAAACATGCCACTGCTTTTGGTTACCTTTCTTTTAAAATTCATTGAGGAATAGTGTTAATAAATTTTGTTATTCAGTGCGCGGTTTCTCCATTTACTACCATAGTTTTTCCATAAAATGCTAGTTCGATTTTATAAGCCGTCTAGTCAAAGTGTCGACACCAAAAAACTCACCCTTTGATTAGTATAGAAACAAACGAGAATGGTGCGTGTACACAAAAACAATAGTCATAGCGACTGAATATTTGATATATCTTGAGTAAAAACATACATTAACACTTTAATAATGTATTATTTGTCAGTAATTTTGTGTGTATTATAAGCAAAGCGTGTTAGGCTGGATCACGTGACCATGCAGGGTTGTCTGTGTTGAGTTTACAAATACATATTATCTAAAATAAAATTACTTTAATGTAAGTTTTCTATAATTTTAGGAACTTTTACTAATATGTTTTATAAAACTATGTTGCCATGAACTAAATAGCAAAATACTGATTTTTTTATTACTTAATAATTTTATTCAAACAAATATTATACATGATTTTACATACACAAATATACCTAATAGGTAGATATACAAAAACAAGCTTGAAAAATGCGCAAAGTGGTAAAAAAATGCCACGGTATTTGCGCTTGCAGTATCGGCATTAATCGACATAATCAGCAGGCATTAAAAGCTCTGACTGATGACGCATCAACATGAAATCATATTAAAATCTTGGTAACTTTAATTCATCAGCATGTCTTAGCTTCATGCTTGTAGCACAGCCCCCTTGCACCATTCTGCTGTCCTCGGATCACATCAATTTCTTCCCCGCGATCTCAACATTCACCGCATTACTTCCAGAAAATAATTTAGGCGTAACCCTAAGCCTTGAAACCGCTGTAACCCAAACGCCCCTGTCTAATGTTTCACTCGCGTTACTGTGACAACTTTTTACCTTTTACCAAATTGTATTTTCGTGTACGGCCGAGTTTTCCTTATAAATACTGTCATTAAGACAGCGACACCCTGTCAGGCGTTAATGCTCGAGCATCGCATCGTAACGTTGCCTCGCTGACAAACAATACATGTTATGACTTTTGCTGACAGATCGTGACGGTGTCTCTTATATTGCCTGCTTTGAATTTGCGTTTCGGTTTATTTTGTAATAATACGTGTCAAAAGAACGTTACGTAATATAACAACGACCTGCGCATTTTCCGTCATTATTTTATTTAGGGCTATGCAGAAAGATTTAGTCAAAAGAATAATTAGTCAAAAATATGTAGCAGGCTAGTGTTAGTTTACACACGACCTTAGATTATAGAGTTCAATGTTTGAGTCATTTCCTTATTTTTTTTTATAATCCATATTACGTTATATTGGGTGCTTTAATCTGAGAACTGCCGTATGAAGACTAACCGATTTACAGCTTCGTCGTTTTAGCTTTTAGTAGCACGAATACAGTTTCACATTTTTGTTCTCTTTCAAAACTAAGAAAAAATACTTGACCACTAAAAGGCGGAGAACAATGGTTAAAAAGTTGTTCAAATGAAATACTTGCCCGGAAATATAATCCAGAAAGCGTCGCGAACAACGCACAATTGTACTCATTTCATTATAAGATCGATTCGAGCCTGAAACAATACCATCGCAGACGCTAATGCGGCACAATACGTTGATAAATTCGCAAGTAAATTATACTAACCGAGCCCATATGCTGAAGGTATTATAAAGGATAAAGTATAAGCCCACGAATGATGTTAGATATGACTATAACGACAAGAACTTCCACGAATAAATTAGTGAGGGGAACTTGGAGTAGGCTCTCTCCTGTTATCGGTGTTAACAACTTTCCGACGATCCAATCTTTCGAGTACCTATCAAATTAATCGAATTCCTCAAAAATAACCGAAAGTTATAAAAATGTTTACGCTATTTCTGTTATAAAACTGACAAACACCACCGCTTGTACTAGATTAACTGTATATTTTAATTTAATGTTTTGTGAGGCATACAATAAAGTATTCATCGATCTATCAACTATTCAACTTACAAGTTATGTTAATAAGGTGTATTTCTGTCTGACACAATGTTTGTGTATCTTTTGTATTTCATTTAAAGTTATCGTAACAGATCTGACGGTTTCAAGCAAACAATACCACCCGATACCGCATCCGTTATTTTACGCAGTGACACCAACTTTAAAATGGGTTCTGAAGGACGAGGGAAGGCGCCCGCGCCCGTCGCGTCATTACGTTGCCCCACGTCATTTGTTTATTAAACATCCTCCGAGGTGGAACAGAATAATGGCAGCGTAGACTTTGTCACGGCCGCTTTCCCTTGAAATTAAATCGTAATGATGATGCGAACCTCACTCGCCGTTTTCGGCTTCCGACCCACCCCAGTTATTAAGTCCCGTGTCGTCTTGAGGTCAAAATGAATAGATTTTTAAAAGCTCGGTGCGACAACTGTCATAGTTATGAATAGAATCAACGTCGAGTAGTCTGGCGAGGCTTCGGGAGAGACTGGAAACAGAAATATATTTAAAATGATGTTTCCGAGTACAAGTAACGTCCGCATAAGAGGCCTTCAGCCCAATTTACTAATAGGATCAGCGTTTTTGTTAAACTTGAAATGAAAGGTTGTAAAGGCATAATGTTCGTTCCTCAAGTTGATCTGATGAAATGGGTAGAGACATCTGAGTTTAAGGATTCGTTGGGCTTCAGTCAATTTGGTAATTTAACTTAAAGATGGGTCTTCTTCAATTACATTAATAAATGTGTCTAATTTAAGAAAGAAAGAAAGAAAAAAGATTTATTTACAATAACATATAAAAAACAGCATACAACAAAAATAGAGTACTTATATTATTATGTTATTGTAAAAAGGTATCTACTCAGCATATATGTATATGTAGGTGGGCAACCTACGCTGGTCTTCCGTAGATACCAATGCAGTGACGTCCAGGCAGGCCTAACACTAGGTACTTAAAAAAAAAAAAAACAAATATACGAGTACTGAAAAAAACCAAATGCAGTAAAAATAGGAAATAACATAATAAAAAAGTTAACTGAACCATCTATAAACATTAAAAATCATAACAAAATAAATTATATAATGAATAATACACTAGGTATGTATGAATGAGACACATTTAATATGTATGTAGTATGAGACACATATTCAAGATTTTTATTATAATCAATATAATATAAGTGTACTTACTATTTACTTTGTGTATTTACTTTTTTCCTTATTAACCAACTTCAAACCAGGAAGTGATAGTCATATTGCATGTATTTCTTAAAATATTTATAAAGTGATTAGGAGAATTAAATTCTTGTTTTTCTACAAAATCTTTGTGTTGTTAATTTTACGAATTTCAAACTAAGTACGTTGTGTTTTCTTTCAAAAATATATTTAGCTCAATTTTTATATATGTACTAAGTACAATGTATCATTTCTGTTTAATATAATTTATTTGATATGTATGCAAAGTGTTTATAAAAGCCGCGCATGGTAATGACAGTTCGAGATATATACTCCATCAAGTGGGGAAGAGTGAGCTCACAGACACATGTGAAACAAGAGACAAATAGGGTTAAAACCGCGTGCAGGGTGGTGCCTTACAGCGAAGAGGCGAGGGTGCTAGGTATACCCTTTCATCTCAGTTGATCGTCTGGAAGTCGGTATTGGATACAAATTGCCTGTATGTTTAAAATTTATACGCTTAATAAATTTACATTATGATATGTTTATGGTTTTAAGATAAGAAAGTCATACTAGCGAATTCTCTCTTGCGATGTCTCGTAGGCTTTTGCATTTAATTTTTCACTAGAAGTTTCGAAAGTTTGCAATTGTGACCATGAAGTGATGAAGATATGGATAATTTCATATCTTATTTAATATTTCAAACAAAATATTTACCCAAAATTTTTACTACCTAGCTTTTTTATTCAATTATTTCTGTAAATAAATTAAAGGATAGCATTGGAATATTTCAAAGACTTAGATTAGTATGCTCTAATATTATTAAAAGACGTTATTTAAGCTATCCTTTTTAAATAAAATAAGTAACCTAACACAAAAAAACAACAATTAAATAAGTACACTTCGAACATTAAATTATCAGCAAGTCGTGAAGATTTATTTCAGCTTTCCGTTAAAGAATTTTAATTAAAAACTTGTTAAAAGAATTCTCGAAAGAATATGTAATCTGTTGTGAAATTAATTCATAATTAGTTTCAGTGAATTTCACGGAATAAGTAATATATTTCGTATAAGTACTTGTGATATAATTGTCTAATATTAATGACAAAATCTCTTTATTAGGAAAAAAGAGATATGAAGAAGACACTAAGGTTATTCCCAGTTCGAACACAAGTCAATCTATAGAAAATCCATGTAAATTGCTAGTGACAATTTATAATATACCTATACGAGTATAAGGGCTTATAACGCTAGCAGTTAAGGAATATAGATAATATTATTATAATAATATTATGTACATTTCTTAAACAATGAATTTTATAATAATCGAAAAAATACCATTTAAAATAATTTCAGGGTTTGGTCCAAGACGTGATATGTTATAGATAGATACATTATACATAATATGTCGTATATTATCCCTCTAAATATTTTCCCTCAAGGGCCTGCAGAATTAAGAAAACTCTCATTAAATTCACTTTAAATTTCAACAACAAATTAGGACACTTAAAATAGAGCATCAAAAATATACGAGGAACATAACAGAGCGACCCCTCCATTCAATTTGCCGTAGCGATTAAATTTTTACGCGACTTAAAAATACTTTTAAGTTACCTGCAACGGAAATATACTAGGTATCAACATCAAAATGTTAAAACCCTAGTTACTGCCGACTTTAATGAGTTTATTTTAATGGAATAATTATGTTGGAAATTACTTAGAACCATCTCACCTTTCATGTGCTTCAATTATTTAGGATATTATTAGAATTTGAATAAGATATTTGATCTATCTAATTAGGCGCTAATTAAGTTATAACAAAAATAAATAGTACGAGGAAGACGACTATAAAATCAAGCGTTTATTGCAGTAATTTCTACATTACTACATTATAGGTATAGTAAAAATAAATTCGTAAAAGGTCGGCAACAATGTCGTCAATGCCCCTGGTATTGTAAGCATTAACTGCTATCTAATAGTAAGCCGTCATAAATACTTATTGCTTGCAAATTTGAAGTAACTGGGTCCAGCTTTTAATTGGAAGCCTATATATCCAAGGCCTAAGCTATATCTACATACCAACATTCCAGTCATTTGGTTCAGCCGTTTAGGCGCGAAGAGGTAACCAAACAAACTTCTTTACTTTAGTATTTATAAATTTAGAAGCAAAATATTCACACACAAGTAAATTGCGTTAAGGAAACGTCCTATATCGAAGGCATTTCACAAACTAATTGTTGCCGATTCGTGACTCGAAACTCTCTCAAATCAGATTGTGTGCAGACGCCGACCTGTATCAAGGAACACACATATAAATCTACACACACACACACACTCACCTGAGGGAATAAGTGTGGAGTAATTTGCACATACGAGCTCGCCCCACGTCTCTAACATTAACTATTAAATTCGTTGCATATTAAACTACAACCTTAGAGCGTTGTAATCCAGAATCATAGATGTTATGGAGTCAGATACCACATTAAAGGGAAGGTGAGGCCAATTTCAATTAATACTATTTGTGACGTGAGTGTCACGTGGCTTCATTGTTATTCGTAAAACTAAAATAAATTCGATTATTCTAAAAACACTTTATGAGAACTTTTAAGCTAATGATCATTAAATTCTTGTGGCAAATATACATATTATGTGACCACATTATTCGTACTAGCCCCTTGACAACCAGTGTTCTTTAAAAAGCTGTGTAAACACTGCTTTAAAAAATAATATTCTAAACAAGAAGGTTACTACGCCCATTGTGGACCAGTGTTCTAAATTTAGTTTTAATTAGTTTTAAACGTTGTATACATAATATTATTTTTAAGCAATTTTTTTGTAAAATGTATTTAATATGGTCACAATAAAGAGTATTTGTATTGTATTGTTACTAGTATTGTTAAAATTAAATATAAGAGTTTTGATTTTATGTTTTCAATTTGAACGGTTAACAATGTGTTTATTTATCTATTTATACTTTTATGCAAACAGCATGGACATTTGTGTTGATGCATGCTATCTGCCACTATTACAACAGTATGTGTCCAGAATGTTTCGTAGTGATCACTCCGGGGACTATTCACCGGTTTTTAAGCATGACTTGTTGGTTGTATGGCAATGAGCGTCTTGAGGAGAACATTCAACTCTGGTTAAATGTGAAATTACGTGAAGACATTCGCTCGGGTTCTCAATGCTATCTTTGACCTTTATATATATATCTAGAATTGTGTGAAATAATTATTATAAATAGCTACAATTTCGTTACTTATTAACTCATCAATGTACACAGATACGAATACAAATACTACTTACATAACGCTTTTTTGCAACACCACAATACAAAACAACAATGTAGGTGTATACAAGGCTGTTGTAATTATCGGCGGTCTTATCTCTAAGAGCGATCACTACCAGACAACTGTATAGGGGAGCACGATACATCTATAAAATACTATAATACCGTGTATCTGTGTGTATGTCTCTGTGTGTGTACTTCCTATGAAATTACTACCTTTACCTTTTTATTGAAACTCCAAAATACAAAAAACTACAATGTAAACAAGGATGTTGAAATTGGCGGTCTTATCCCTAACAGCGATCTCTTTCAGATAATTGTTCAGGAATTGGTACGTATACGGGTATGGTTATAGAAAATGGTTTAATATAAAGGCAGGTGAGCACGATCCATCTATAAAATACTATGACATGCCAGAAGGGTCAATATTAGTCTCAGTGCGTCTATTTCTTTCAGAGCAGGAGTATTACAAATTATTTGATACTGATGTACAAGGGCGGATCCAGCATTTGGTTCTGGGGGGGGGGGCAAGGTGCAGAAAGGCAAAAATATTTTAATTTTTACCAAGAAAAGTGTGTGTTTAGCTCGCTCTGAACAGTTAGGAAGTAGGAAGTTCAAATATCCTTTATTATAAGTGCGCGAGCAGCTTGCTGCGAGCGCCGAGAAAAAAATTATAATCTTGACCATGAAATATGTGCAAAAAAATTCGTAACTCTACAAGGCTTCCCCCCAGAAGCCTTGTAGAGTTACGAATTTTTTTGCCAAGGCCCCCTGCCCCTCCCCCTAAATCCGCCAATGCTTATGTAACATAATAAAGTGTATAAAAATACGACGACACATACATACACATGATTAGAACCTCTTTTTAGCATGCAGTTTTGCCAACACACTCAATATGTTTTTAACATCATTTTTTATCCTTTAAGGGGTTCTACAAGGGTCTCTTTTGACTGTTGAATATTCAAAAATACATTTTAATGATACAAAATTGAAACAAACGAACGCGGATCATCGAGCTCGAGTGTGCAAATCTCAGTTGATTCGAGGAAAGAATGGAGGAGTTATGTCGAAAAATGGTCGCTTTGTTCGCGCCAGCCAACAGGCCCTCTGTCCTGCCCGAGTAGGAACCCACTTGACACGCTTCATTTTTTACCTTTTCTTCAAATTGAAACTGGAACGAGGGTGCGCTTTCTATGCGCCGTGTATCAGACATTCATTATGTAATTTAACATGATTTTTAGAATATCACTCGTACCTACTTCGTAACTTTGACTGACAAAATTTGTACACTATCATATCTTGTAAAATAAAATAATACTTTATTACATACCAAATAATTACATAGAAACTTACTGAGCTAGATATCTTAATGGTAAACAATCAGCAGTATTATCGCACTAGGCAATTTCTGACAGACAACCTGGGAATGGAACAAGACTGATATTACCATAATAGACGGTTTTATTGCTAATAGCGATCTCTTCAACCATGCACTTAGGGAAGCAGAGGAGAATATTATGACCCTTTGATGATAGTATACAAGTACAAGCGGTGGCTTATATCATAATATTCATACAAGCCACCGCTTGTACTTGTACACTATCATCAAAGGGTCATAATCAAATCATAATCAAGGGTCAATATTCTCCTCTGCTTCCCTAAGTGCATGGTTGAAGAGATCGCTATTAGCAATAAAACCATTAATTTTAGAATAAGACCGTTAATGTTACGCTTAGATTAATAATAATAATTATAAATATAAATCAATAATATATGTGAATTAATTTTTAATTTTAATTATTAATAAATGTGTCATATGTTTTTTAATAAAGAGTTATTCATATTCAATTTAAATAGTTCCAAGGTACAAATTTTCCTTTTTCTGAAAAATAATGTTAGTTTTAGATTGTTAATGCTTATCAAAAGTAACTTACGTCTAGAGATGTAAATTGGACCCCGATCCCAAATTAAAACGATAACGACCTGCATTATGTTTTATAACACACAGAGATAAAATGTTATTCCTTTTTGGTATTAAAACCAACTATTAGGACCACATTAGCTCTATACCTCTATAATACAACTAAGAAACAAACTACATTATGATCATTAACTTTACAATAACAATAGAGTTAGTAAAGACATCAATAAGTGCTCTGTACCGTTATGATTCCTTGACTCTTCAAGAAGAACGCGTCTAAAACAATATTTCCCATAAAATTTCCCATGATGGCGCATATTCTACGTACGAACAACATTTCCCATCGGATGCAGCGCATCGTCCGTGGCAATGCACTTTCACTGACCCCTTGCCTCCTCCCACGGCATTTCTCTCTCTTGCTCCCGAAACTTTCTCCGTGTACTGTCTCTGTCTAGCGCGGGCTGCGCTTGCGCTTCCCGGGTACCGAGGTAATAACATTCTACGACGCGGTACACCGCCGGAGTGGAACGGGTTCTGTCGATGACTTCGACGATTATTCGTGTGAGAGACAATGCTCAAAGTGGATGCATTAAACGGACTGGTTTTAGATGCCGCTGTACGAGATACGACGTAGAATTGACTTATCGATCTATTGTCCTTTGACGTCACGTCGCACTGATTTACAGATAACTTCCAAACGTGTAAATACGTCGAGATTGACGATAGTCATCGCCGCACTGTCATACTCGTACCAATACCAAAGCAAGTTATAAGATGTTCACAGTTATAAGATGAAGCGTCAGTACCTAGTACGTAAAAGGTAATAAAATAGGAAAATACTTCAATTCCATTATTCGAGTTGATTCCGTGCCATGAACTAAATAATAAAATTGTAAACTATAACATCAAACAACGTTCCTAGAATAAAGGCAGAAATTGAACAGTGCAGTGTCGTAAACTTCAGAACAACTGACACAACTTACGAGTGTGCCTTTGTTAACGCCCTATATATAGGCTTATCTAGACGCATTCCAGACGAACGATCTTCCCACACTATTCAAGACTAGAATCACATTCACATGCCGGCTGATTTTATTGTAAACTCGGTACTGTATTTTTTATACTTCAAATTATATCCCTAGGAAAATCGTACAGCACTGCGAGTTGCGACCGTGAGTCAAGTTACGGATTAGCGGGAGTATGCCGGAATGATCCCATACATCGCAGAAGAGGAATGTCAAGTGAGCTATCGGTCTTCGCAGACATTTCGACTCTATCTATCAAAAATTTAGGACGACATTCGTTAGCATCGCTCTCGAGGGGACGCCGTTCTAGGCTTACGAGCATATTTCTGGCTGTGATTCGAAAGGCTGTAGACGGTTCCGCGATGCTGCAGCAGTTTAGAACATAGCTCTAAGGATTTGGGTACAGATTGGAATGCCGCCGCGCGCGCTCGTATGAGAGCATGCGACCGGGAGCATTCCATCGCACAATGAGTAATTTAAAAATTCAAAAACTCGTCGAGGCTCGGCATGCGCGAGGTGAGGCGATCCGACGAGTGCCTCTCTGTAATTGAGACTGTTATCTGCACGCTGATACACGACGTACGTACAACAGAAATAATCCACCTCGGTGAATAACACGGTTACACAGATCAGCTCGGCCGAGTACCTCACAATACATGGTGAGGGATCGAGTGTTATTGATATCACAAACAGGGGATCTCCTTTTAAAGCATATAGCGTACAGACAAGAGTCGGACGGAACGATAGATTCTGTAAGAGCGGCTCCTTGAATGTGATTTCAGACGGAAACGGAAATAAACATTCTTTAGAATATAAAGTCGGCGGTATCAAATGGTTCGGCATCGCGCCGCGCACCAGACTTCGCTAATTGGTAAACACATAGCGGACGAGCTCGCGATCGTTCGCTTCCGTTCACTATCTCTACTATTTTTAAATGAAATTCTTTCCACTCATATATCCCCGGCTACAATTACAGTAGAGTTACGTTGGTTTTTGGAATCCCAAATAGGTAGTATTTGATTGCAGTTTAATTATTCAGTCGTTATTCGATGTGTCCTACACGTCTGAATTGCGGTGCTCGTTGATGTTTTCGAATACCAAATCCATATTTAGCAATGCAATTATGGAATTTTAAAACTGGAATGTGTAGTCATCATTTAACCAGGAGTGAGTTTGAAACGCGAGTTTTATCTTCATCTAAACCATTAAGGTTGTATGACTGTCAGGTTCCATTATATCCGACGTGCGATCTGACAAGTTACCGGCATTACCGTCGTTAATCCATACTACGAGTAGCTTTCTTTCCAAAGGTGGTTTTTAGTCCTACAAAAAGCAACAATGTTTTCAGCTGCTTCTAACTATTTTCACACGAATCAGCTTTTCCTATTAAATATAATAAGCGAACTCGAAACTTAAAAAGTAAGAGGAAAAATAATTACAGTTATTAGTAATTACAAACTTGAGGTGTACGAACGAATCTTGAAACCTAACCAGCTCGAAAATGGTTATCCGAATTTCATTTGAACCTCGTTTCAGTTTCGATCACAATAGAGTCTAAAATAGCTCGTCGGTAAAGGTTTAATTTCCACGGATCGAAAAGAGAAAACTTGAACCTTATAAGAATATGGCTAAGTGTCAATTTGGCGGAACGTGGAGTAGTATCAGATGGTCGGTTGCAGGGGATATTCGACGCTGAATCGATATGCGAGAGAGTTAAAATTTATTTGAATTTTATAAGTTTTTCGCCGACGGATGCAGTGGAAACATGTTAGAGTGAGGTGGTAAAAACTGGGCCGTAATTAGTGTTTGGATCGGAACCGTGAACAGATGCGGGGTTTGGAGTGGGCTCCGAGGGCCGGTGCGTCCGACTCCACTACCACAGTACCTCGGCCTTCTGAATTACGATCCTCGATGGCTAAGGGTAAATTTATTTGTTTTCAAACTCGCTCCGTTACTCTGAACCGAAATGGGTAATTATATCTGCCGCAATTCTGTTGGATCTGTTTATTTTATACTCTATCCGATTGTTCTCTAAGTCCATAGAATCTAACCAATTAGTAAAGTTTTCAGGTATAAAATAAACAAGCAATCGTGAGGAATCATATTACACGCGGATCAAACGCAATTAATTTAGAAATAGGCATCCATATCGGTTTGATTAATACTCAAAGTTTTGAAGATGTTTACCTGAGACGGAAATGTCCACGGCACGAATAAAAAAATATGTCGAATAACTTTAAGCCAAGTACGACTCTCGCTTTGATACTTCTGCGAGTATGAAAAGTCTTGTTGATTAGCTCTTGGACTTTTTATTTTTGACGTATCTTTTTCTTTTTTGCTTATTAAGATTTTGAACTGCTCTCGTCTCGATCCTTAAAGTTTCCGTAATAATATTTGTGCTGCTAGAAACGTAGACGGAAATAATATGGTTAGACGTAATTCGATGACAGATTTTAGTCGTCTTTGATCTACCGATGTAATAGTACCGATGTAATAGTAATATAAATTTACTTTACTATAGAAAATATGATTAAGACAAAAGTTATGTGATAAAGACATAAGTGCTATGTTAATAAAATAAAAAAAATATCAAGAGAATTAAAAATTAAATGATTATTAAAATGAATTAATAAGCGAGGGCAAGACGCGCTTTTTTCATTCATAAATTGAAAACCGTTCAAAAGATCGATACAATCAAAATGGGACACTTTAACACAAATAATAAAAACAAATTGATAAAGTAAGAGATTCCAACAATTTCGCATACGTCGATTACTTTAAAAATAAAACTTTTATAACAAACTGTTTTTACTTTAGACTAAAACTCAAAACTGCAGTTCAGAAAAAAAAAACTATTTGTATCATCGTTAAAGTTATTCAGTTATCGAAAAAGCAATATTAATAAGTAATGAATAAAGTGATCGAAGTAAACAGTGTGTTTTTAATTTTGAAATGGACTCACCGTGTCGGACGCTGTGTAGCGCCCGTTGCTGCATTCAAGTAGTGAAGATTCACTCACCTGGAACGAATTAAACTCAATATTAGCTTTTAATATGCGATTTATACGAAAAAATGAGGAAACGGACGAGTTTGTATATTGAATTGGAAGTTGGAAGCAATCATGCGATTTAATAAATTTATATCACTTAATTGAAAACTAAAGCAATAAGCTTTTCTTCAGTTTTTAATTTAATGGCTGTATCTGGATATTTACAATCAATTACATACTAAGTATTTTGTTTAACACACATTTGTATATTATGCAAAAAATATCATGAAAAACGACGGCGAAGTCTTTTTGTAGGAAAAGTGATGTTTAAAAACGTGTAATTGACAAGTAGAGCATCATTTCTTATCATCAGAATCCTTCTGACTAAAGATTACGTGACAAGCTCCCTAATTCAATATTAAAGAAACAACATTCAATATCAATTTCAAACCCAAACATCACCCATCTAATCGGAGCATTGTACAAGATTATCGTCAAACGATTGAACGAATCACAATATCCCGTTACCAAATCAGCGAACATATTAACCCGTATTCACATTGTCTAGTTTGGCCCGATTCGTAGGGGCGAAGGCGAAATCTCCGTAACTTCATTATGGGGGCGAATTGCTAAACGTTGCCATTGTTGACCACGGACTCGGCCGGCTTTGGGACGGTTAGTCATGCAAATAGACATCAACTGGAAACAAGGGCTCTTGGGAGAGCCGGGAATGCGTTCCGCTGTTTTGGCGCCGAAGAAACTACGTTAGCTAAGACGTTGCCTTGAGGGATTGCGTTTAGATTGAGTCGGTGTGGCTATGGGATTGAATTTAGGTTTCGTGTAGATTGTCTTCTCTCAGCTCGTGCACGCTACAATTGTTTCGAGTACAAGTCAATTTAGCACAAAGATTCTACGCAGTAAATTGTCAATCATCTATTTCACCGAGATATTTTAGTATACAATAGAACAGATATGAATGTTTTACGTTTTTGTTGTTCGTCTTTTGTGTTTCTATAATATTTTTATCTTTTATTCTCGTATCTTTTATGTTTATTTTTTATGTTGTATTGTATTTTTTGTATATTTTAATGTCAATTAGGGGTGACCCTTGAACTTGTAATGTTAAAGATTTACAAATGTCTCCATAAACAAAACGGCACAAGACAGAAACACCGTGTACTTTTAAGATCACATCTAAGTGTGTGGGTGGGTCTTGCAATCAATCTCATGGGAACGTATCGCGGCATATTCTCACAGCTCACGTCAAGCCACTCCTGCCTTGGAAAAATAACTCACTAAATTATGTGAAGTTTCAATCTTCCCAATTTATGACTCATAAGCAAAATCCAGGGTTGTTTCGGAAAGAAAATCTCCCTAGGCTTTGGCGCAACCGCAAAATGAAATGATTTGTTCTCATGTTTCATAATGCTACATGTGTAGCTTTGGAAAAGCTGAAAGCTTGCTATAGCCGTTCTGATGTTCCTATGATTGAAAACCTGTAGTAAACGAAAAAGAAAATGTATAAGATACTTTTATTAGTAAAAATATTTTGACCATCGTTGTAAATACTATAATGTGTAAATAAACACAAATAGTTATCTACAGGAACAAAAATATATTATGTAGTTGTACTAACTTGTTGTATGAATAAAAACATTGGATTTTTTTGAGTTTATAACAATATGATAGAACCTGTATTGTTACCTAATGCTTACTTTATAATACAGGTGGTACACGCAGCTCTTTTAATTTCCAGGCTGAGCGTCGGAAGCTAAGTGTTCATATCATCAGAATAGACCCCGGCTTACTCCGGATATTGAAGCACGTAATCTGGCTACACTGTGTCTCCACAATTTATCGAACGATGAACGGGTCGCCATTATAACCCTTAACCTCCCCCCTTATTAATATCCACGTAATTTATTGTAAATTGCATTCAGAAGTGTGGCCGTGCGTGAGAAATGGAAGGACGCAGGGTTAAAAATGATATTGATTTGGGATTTGAATAGGATGAGCGGTTTGGGCTGGGAGCTGCTAAATCTGGTGTGAGCAGGCATTGTGGAGAAAATCAATATAATATTACGTACTTGAAAATGTCGGTTTCGAGTATAAGTTACAATGTGTTTCTTAGTCTATCAACGAGTACATCTACTATCGCTCACCATTATCAAGTGGATTGCTACCATTAAAATAATAATAGTACACACGTCGTCTAATTATGTAGTGTCCATGGCCCAGTGATCGTACCTACGTTCGGCCCTTAAATCTGGAAACCTTGAGTTCAAAACTCTGTGTCACATTTTTGTGCATTGACTGGGCAAGACATGTTCAACTGTAGGTCCCGGTTGTCGCCTATAAAACGTGTAGGGAGCAGTAGTTAGGCCAAGATCTTGAAAGAAACTTGACAAACTAAAACTTCAACGTACTAGTAGGTTGGCCACACAACCTGCAGTTGTGATTGACTCTATTAGGGGCTGCGCAGACGACAGACTATCCATGACGCACTTTTTAGTCTGTGAAAATAGAACCTTTGCAATTATATGCAGGTACGCACACGACGCGCAAAAAGTCCGGCACACAAATAATCCGTGTAATTCGGACAGACCGGATCGCGCCGCGTCGCGCCGCTCCGCACAAAAAGTGTGTGAAAAAAATAGAACGTTTGCTTCAACGCGCGCTAACGCAGACGGCACACACTTTAGTCTGCAATCTGCATTTGCGAGGTGGACGTAACGCTTCTTTCTTCTTCTTTTTCTGTACTTCATGTACAAAATAATACTTCGCGATCTCTGCACGATTTCCATAGCGTCTACGTCCAGCCCTGGATTTACACTAGGGGCATTCGGGGCGAGTGCCCAGGGCGGCAAATTTTCAGGGGGCGGCAAATTTACTTAGGGCGGCAAATTTCGAAACGAGAAAAAAATATTCAATCCATAAACATCCGATGTTGAATTAAAATTTGTATTCTCAATCACGCTGGTTATTATTATAATTTATTTTGCGCTCATAATAAGAAGTCTGGAATACTGGCCACACAAACTCAAGATTTTTGCTCCAAACGAGCTATCCGTCCACTTTTCGTAGCAAGACTTTTCTCGGCATTTGCAGCTAGTTGCTCGCCTTCTTTTTTTTATTTTTGGCACTCAAAACGAACTACGCACTCACTTTTTGCAGTCAGATATACAAAATTTTCTTGGTGCTCGCAGCTAGCTTCTCGCGCTTTGAATAATATTTTTTTTTTATTTTAACACTCGGAGCAAACTATGCATCCATTGTTTATATAGTCACAAAAACAAAATTTTCTCGGTGCTCACAGCGATTTTGGCACTCAGGGTGAAGTATGCGCCCACTGTTGTGTAGTCAAATATACAACATTTTCTCGCTCGCAGCAAGCTGCTCGCAGTCTTTTTAGTCAACATAATATTATAATTTTCTTGCCACTCCAAGCGAGTCTTACGCACACCTGTCGTAGACAGATAGATAGGTAGATAAAACACTTTATTGAAACATTGAAAAATAAACTTAAACATAAAAACCCGGTATTATAATCTATGTGTCACAATTCACAATCAGCGGTCTTATTGTAGTTAGCATTATAAAATTTCTCAATCATAATTTCTCTTTTTCAAAGCAAGCTATACACACAGCTTTCGTAGTTAGATGTATATATTTTTTTAAAAATATTCATAATTACGTATAATATGAAAGAACTCGACAACAAATTTCTTAGCAAAATGTCTAGCCGATGAGCGTTTATAAATAATATTTAGGCGGAGGGGGGCGGCATTTTCTCACTGCCCAGGGCGGCATTTTGGCTAAATCCGGGCCTGTCTACGTCCCTACAGCTCTGCCGACAGAATGATCGAAGATGTGCGTCGTGTGCGTTGAGTCTGTGAAAAATCCGCAACAGACTTTTTGCGCGCCTTGCAGACTTTTTGTACGCCGCAGACTCGATCGCACAAAAAGTGTGCCGTCTGCGCAGTCCCTTAATGTAACCTGTTCTGTTGGAATTTAAACCCCAATAACTATTAATAAACAAATATTTATTAAAATTAAACATTACCCAATCGGCTATACATTCAAAACTTTGATATTAAACCGATATGGTTTGTAGTTTGAACTCTTCAAAAAGTTTCCCAGACACGTCTGTAAACAACGATTTGTTTACTCAATTTAAATATAAAGAGTATTTTAGCAAGTGAAAAACGAGTGGAAACCAACAAAAACTCATGGATTACTTTTACGTTGCGGAGTTACTCGTTTATTACTTCTAAAGCATAATATAAACGCCACTGTATACGTAGAAATCCATGTCTGGCATATCTCACTCAGCAATAGCTATCGTACTAAATAACGCCACACGCGAGTACGTGGAAAATTTATTTTTGAAAGCTGTTTAAATAACTTGTTGGGACGCGAATAAGAAGCTATTGGCCTTACTAACTACTAAGACGTACTAGTACAGTTTCTATGCCTACTAAAACTAAAGTTTGTAAAGAAAAAGCGCCTATAGACGCTCCGAATGCTCGGCTCGAGTTCACGGTAGGTGCGCATGCATGGGATTTTATGGAGAGTACTTAGAATGATAATATGTGTATGCATATTCATGGAAGTATCAGAGCTTTCTTTTATAAGGCGAATTTTAAGCAGTAACTTTATTTCAATTGCGAGTGGACTGTTTGCGCTCACCTTTAGTTAAATAAAAATAAATAAAAATATAATTTATTGTCCAGATTACATACATGACATCAAATAAAAAAGAGAGTAGAGTGTAATAAACAAAACAAGATACATGATAAGAAAAAAAATTGGTACACAAAAAAAATGAGAAAAATGGACAAAAGGGGGGCATTCAGCGTATGCTGGGACCCGCCCTAGTTTGGACCCGTTCCGGACTGTCTGCAAACTTTATAATTAAAATAATGAAGTGCTATGTCGAACAAGAGTAAACTGAAACAGTTTTTTACTACACATGAAAAATGAAGCGTAACATGGAATGAAGCGATCAAAACTTCATAAAACATGGATCGATGGCACGAGACATTAAATTAAGGTCACCTAAGGTTACAAGGGCAATCTCATTTTACTGATAAACTGATGATAAACTACTCTATTTGCTCAACATTTAAAAGAAATGAATAAATTATTATGTATTAAATCAATATGAAATTTATTAGGAAGCTAAATCAAGTCTAAGGTACTTTCTTCATAAACTAGATAATATTGATCAAATAGACCTAAACGCACGAGAAAACACGAGAAAATTATCTGGTATTATACTTTTAATTTAATAAGCACATCATGAAAGTTCCTTAGGTATTTTACTACATAACCGACTCTACCGGTGTAATGCTCACAACAAAATGACTATAAAAAGCTTTGTTATATTATTTTTTGTTATAAATATATGTATAGTTTATAAATACTGACCCATTATTAAGAATAGATCTCCCAAAAACCTTTCCCCATTTGTGCCCCGTCTTTTTATCGTTTGAAAATATAAATATTTGCAGTTTAAAAGCCAAATAGAAATCACGATAGGTTACACTGAGACCCAGCCAACACAACTCCTTGTAACCTACGACTGTCGACCGGGATATCCTTCTATTGGCTTTCTCGAACATCGCACCAATGTGAGATAATACTAAAATTCAGGAGCTACTGAAAATTTTCTGCATATCTTACTTTACAACAGTTCCATAACTACAGTCAACGTATTTTGGGAATACTTTTTAGGACTTAAAACTTGACCAAAGAAACAATTAAATTTGCAAGGATTGTTGTTTTTTTTGACATGATTTATTGGATGGAGTGAAGTCTGACAATGAAAAGAAAGTGGGGCAAAAGGACCTACTCAAGTTTGAGTTAAAATTCACATATATTAGTCTTAACAATACAATTTACCAAAAGGCTGCTTCGGACAACATAATTTTTTCATTTAATTTTAGTTTGATATTTATGTGCGTGTGCTTTTTTTCTATATGAATGTATGTGTTTTTGTTGTTCTTTATGTTTTTTTCATACATATTTGTTAAGATATTTTTTTCTGATATCCAGCTACGTCTTGCATTACCACAATTATAATGCAAGCCATGCGTCCGTGTTGCATAATGCATCTAATAACACGACCTGATGCCCTTCCGTTTCCTCGCCTGAATTAATTACTGTGACTTAATGCACTGATAACTTCTATTGTTTATACGAAATAAAATACTTGTAGCACATTTTTTTTTATATTGTGGTATAATTCTGTCTGCTTACGCCAGGTAAAAGATCAATTCAAGCAGCATCCATACTTTTTATTCATGAAGCTTTTGTGCTGCTAGTGGACATAGGAATATCTTGAAGCTTAGAAAAACTAAATTAATATAAGCTAAAATAAAGACGTAAAGGGCTTCATCAAGAGATCCATTGTATTAAGATGGCAAAAAAAGCTGACTGGGTAACGATATTAAATGCCCGGTATGTCGACACTGCGCCACAAAAATACATGATTTTATCCTACTTTTACTGTTCCTTCAGCCGCTCATTGGTACATAGGTAATGAAATATTCAAAATGACACTCTGACAAAACCCAAGAACAAGATGTATCGTACCAGAAATAATGCAAACTCATTAAATTCGTCTCAACTCAAATAATAAATTTATAATTTTAGCCAAAACCTCCGCAGGATTATTTTATATTTTGCCATAAAACCAATGCCCTGTAAAATGGAATAATCCTTCGCCGCTCGGGTAGAAAATTACGTGATCGCCTCTCTTCGTAATATGTCTGCCAAAACACAAATAAACGTGTGTGTGTGTTTACAAACTGTACTCGTACGTTATATTATACGCGTGATGAGCCCATTTGCGCTTCATACCTGGAGGTTATATACACCTATATCCGTTTCCGTGTTTAATTAATTGGCTCGTAAACCCACACGTACGGAAGGATGTATGACTGCCACTACTCATGTAGATGTGCTGGTGTCTCTTACCGAGAAACCAACAAGCCGAAGATGGATAGAGTGAGCTTAAGTTGCTGCTTTTGCCTCCACACACACGTCGCGTCGGAAGCTTTCCGTTTACCCTGGTTCAATGAACTATGAAAACTCAAACGAGTCCACTCACTTCAGCTGACACAGACGCGACGCCCTGAACGATTCACCCAAAGCCTGTTTTCGTGTAACATCTCCGAATTGTTGGATACTAATCTAATTAACCTTAGACACGAGTTCAAATGTGTTAACGGGAGGCTCCCCAAAGCCCGGATCGGTCGGTTAACCACGGCGAATAGACGCTTATTGTGTTTGCAATAAAAGCTCGAGTCGCGAGAGCTCCAGCCTCATTAACATTCATCGCGCGATCGCGACCGCTCGCGCTCGAATAAAGCATCTGTTAAATGTCTCGTGCTAGCTAAAACTTGGCCGTAATTATCTGTTAACATTCCCAAGTTTGACCTCGCGAGAATCTTCGGCTAAGGCGGGTAGTCTGAAACTCCTGGCCGACCCACCGGAGGCGTTTTACTCCCCTAATAATCGGGCTCATGGAGATTTTTAATGAAAAAGATTGTTCGCCGTTATTTATAAAGTTGGTAAAAGGGATCCAGTTGGAAGTTTGTTTTGATTTAGTGTTGCGTTTCCGAGGCTGATTGTGCTCTTCCCGGCGGTTTTGTATCGGATTAGAAGTAATTAAAAATTTGCCAGGGCAAGGTTGATTGTTGACATCAGCGAACTTTTAGTGACACCGAAACGTGACAGGTTATTTACCCTTCGGCTGTGGATGAAAAGTCTTCCTCTACCTGTTTGACCTAAATAAATAACACCGAAAAATGAATGAACCGTGACTGTCACCGCACCGCAATGAAGGAAAGGAAACATTGAACCTACATTTTAGAGGGCTTCAAATAGTTTCTCCACATGTGGTCCCACCGCAATAAATTCATTTTAAAGTAGCCCTCATGGTTATTATCCAGCCAGTCTGATTCATTTGGGTCATTTATCGATTTGACCATTGAAATTGTGTGAAAATCAAGTCATATTTCCGATTCACGTTCGACCCTTTACATCGGCCTGTGAAAGACATCCATTCATTCCATCGATGATCCGAACCGTATCCATTCCCGCGCTAATGGTTTTCAAATAAACCAGTGCTATTAATGGCCCTGAATTTGTTTAAAAAAGAGCGAAATGGAACTAATTGATACGTGTAGGCTTGCTGCGAGTCATCGCTATCTTAATCAACATTTTATGGTGTATCGTACAAAATGTTAACGCTGCAGTGTTTTCATTGAATTACATTCACGTCGGATACTTTTTATGAAAGCATCAGTACGTGCAAGTGCGATTGGTGTGGGAATTTTAGGTTATGATAAAAATCATTGTACACCACATTAGCTCGTGATTTCCCATCAGGTAAAAGCAAGACCAAACGCAGCCGCTCACCCATAAAAAGTGAGTAATAAATCATCCTCTCACTTGATTATAGCGCGGCTCTTTGCAGTGACACGCAAATTATAAAATTCAGTCAGTCACCCGCGGAAGTCACCCATAATCGGAAGAGTCAATACACCGCACCATAAGTCCACATTAATCATCGAAGACAATATAATTCCGAACGACGTTATCGTTTCAAAGTAAACCGAATGGTATTTTGATAGATTTGCAAAGGTATGTCCGCATATTGATTTTCAATTAATCTTTTGTCCCTTTTACGTTTACACAGATTCATTTTTTGTGTCGCTTCGCCTACAGGGCAGAGCAGGAAATTCACCGCGACTTCTAAATGACTACTAAATTCTGTGAATTTGAAATTATGAAATCAATAGTGTAAGTTTATTACTGTACGTATAATTGACAATAAATGTGATATACATAAAATCCGATTCTTTTTTGAGCTAGGACGTGTGTGTGTTATTAATACTTAGACGGATATGAAATGCTCATTACTTTAACTTTGGAAAAACAAAATTCTGTTCAGAGATATCTCGTAGATACTTTTGCATGCTATTCTCAACTTGTGCATATTACATTGCATCCGCGCTGACGTTCACTTTTTCATCGACGCTCCTTTATTTATTTTCATTTTCCTTGGTATTTGTACGAAGGATCCTCGCGAATCCGCGCTCTCGTCTCGTGGCTGTATGCTAAACAAACAACATAGCACAAACATTGAAATCGTATGTTATTCATTCCTATCGATATAGGTTTTGCCGTTTCCACATCGCTATTTCCTTCGGCGTTTACATAACTTCTGTTATGAATCTTCGTAACATTTATGTGCTTTCTATGTTTTGGTAAGAGTGTTTTATCATTTTTATTGGACGACTAACTTTTGGGAAGTTTTGTTGAGAAATTTGTGAGGGTTTACATGTATTGTATCATGGTAGCGGTTTCAATTTTGATGCAAGTTATGTAAATAATAGCCTTATCTTAGTTATTGTAGACTTTTCTAACTACGTATCACTTACTCATAACATAATGGAATACATAATATTTCAATAAAAAATAAGGACATTATTTATCGCCTAAAAGCAAGAACAACTTCACATATCAATGAAAATAAGTAAAAACCGACGTTTATTAAAGAGAGGAGGAGGGATCCTAAATTTTTTTACAGCTTCACATTTACTTTCAAAGCGCCTAGCCATTACCAGCCTATAGGCTATAGGCAGTGGCAGCAAAAAGTCCCGATGAATGGTCGTCTGCGCCGGAAAGTGGGAAAAAATCGACAGTGTTTCGCGCCTGCCCGTTTTATGGTCGATATGTTAATAAACAGTGGACGTGCAATGCATGGATGAGATTACGGCACACGCGGAACATAGTGAGGCACGGAATAATAATTTAGCCAGTATCGAAGTACGAGACTTGGTTAGAACTGCCGGTGTTAGCTGGTCTACTATTTTGGTAACTTTTTCCAGGGTTACATCGTACGTATATTGAATGTGTAACAATGAAAGTTATAAGATACGAGGTCCAGCAGGAGTTTTTCTTTTTGTAGGTTTTTATTTAACTTTGAAATAATGATTATAATATTTATAATATGAGACATTAGTAGTACAATACTGACGAGAATCTCTTAGCACTTGACGCTGAGTTTAGGCTATTCATTGCTCAGGGCCTGAATGAAACGCGAGTCAAAAAAGTTTCAGTTACTGAGCTATAGAAATAGAAAAACATTCTCAGAAGATTTATTTTGATCATCACCTCTATAATACCTCTACAGTCCTCGAGTCCTCCTCATTGAAATCAATGACTGTCTTCGGATACTCGTTTACTTTTTGCTTATTTATTTGTAAATATTAGTATAAAATTTTGCATTAAAAGCGCAGAAATAAAGCTTCATTAAATTATTTCCTAAGTATCCTATTTTTACAAAACAATCGGTGCTCATTGCATTGAACACGTGTCGGATTTACACTGAACCGAGCAACCAGTAATTATTTACGTTCATTGCTCAGCTATTTTAGGATTCATTTCCTCAACTACTCAGGAACGTTTCACATGAAGCTATTTTGTATTGTACATGAAATTATGCTCAGATTGCTAGACATTTTGTAATAAATAGAATATTGTGACGTTGCTTTCGCGCCGGTTAATTCCGCTGTAAGCTGGAACGTTTATTTGCGCTTGGATATTACGCATTTTATTATTTGTTTTTATGACAGTTAAAAGTAATATTATTTTATGAAAATGTATGTTAATTACACTTATTAAACGACACATTTATGCTCGTGGAGAAATTCGATCTTAGAGGAGGAACGCCATAAAACTTTCTAATGTTCTAAATTTAAAACTACCTAATTCGTTCAGGAAATGCGCATTTATAGATCAGTAAATAAGTCACTCTTTCCTTTTAAATAGATATTAAGAGTAGGTAAGTACTTATATTACTCTCAAGCAACAACTTTATATTGTACATTTTATATACCTCAATAAAATACCAGTAACACCAGTTGTGGTAAATATTTTTAAATTAAGATGTGTATGTATTGTTCTCAACCTACAAAATCAATTATTGTAAGTAATTGCTTTAATAAATTATTTTGTCCAAAAATACATGTTAATTAAAAGGGAGCTTATATAAATACACTTCACTAAAGTAAACGTTATTTTTTATTAAATTCTCACCTGCGCCAGCGAGGCCTCGTTTTATAGACCAATTTAAAAATACCCTCCATAACACAGGCGAAAAATAATACACTGCTTTCTTGACCAAAATTAAAAACGTAAACAGTATAGCGAACTTTTCGAGTGAAATAGTGAACGGAAAAGTAGAGGCGCCTAGCGTGTAATTTGTTTAAAAGGTTTGTACCGTCAAAACGACCCAAAACTTTATCGGTCCCTTACAGGCCGCCAATCAAAATGTTTCCTAATTTACCGTGCAGAACACTTTCATCGAAAGAAGACGGTCAAACAACTTGCACAAACAAAGGTAAGTTAGGCGAAAAATTGACAGTGGAAGTCTGCAAGCATCCCGTGATCAAAGGCACGATGGATTGGCGCTATCGTTCAGAAGAGTACTCAACAATCTCCAAAACCTTAATTCCAACATTTTACGTACCAAAAGAATGTCTTCTTTGAAGATGTAGAAACTAATTCGTAGTTAGTAATCTTGTACCGCAGAAAAGTTTATTGTCCCGATTCCACAGATTTAATGAAATTGAAACGGTCTTTGTGAAACTATGTTGATGGATTGTCCTTTTGTTTTGGCCTTCGAGGGATTCCAAAGTTGTCCAATTGACGGTAGTCACATAGTCCCAGGTTTACCGGAGAAACGTTATTAAATAGACAAAATGTGTATATTAATAGGACACAAGTTTGTCGGTTGGTTGTTTCGCGGGAAGTTGGTGAAGTTTCTGACAACGCATCTTCCCGGGTATAGTTTAAAGTTTATTAAGATCCGAACATTGCATGACGTAAGTCGACGTAGAGTGGGTAATGAACCGAACATGAACAACCTCACCAAACTAAGCCTTTTTAATATTTCGATCATTAGTTATTCTCTTACAACAGTATTTTCGGTGCTTAAATAATTTTGGAAGCTTTGCGCGGGGATTTCAACGTTGAATAAATATTAAGGTTTTCATAATATACTGTTCAAGAAATGAGTTTAATAATTTACAAAGGCCGTTTCTTTAACGTTTGGAAATTGTTGTTGGAAGTACCTCTCAGATGATATAAATCCTGCGGTACGAGGATGGAGCTTCGAATAACGTTTCTTCATTCTTAGAAAATCATTGGCAACCGCTTTGTTGTCACTTTATTCTTTCACATTCCTTATGAGTTAATTTAAATCTCATTTTCTAAAATAGAACTGGAAAAACAAATTGTAGTAATCTCAAGATAAATTATGTATTAAATTCGCAAAAGTACAAAATATTAAATAGCACTACAACCAACTTAACACTACGTTTAACTTCATTTCAAATCTAAACTTACATTGCTCTTGGCTTGAAAGGTAAGCTTTACGTTACCTATGCACACACAAAGTTTATATAAAACAAATGTAGATCTGCCGACTAATTAGTTAAGTTAGCAAGGTTAAGTTCCGTTTAAGACATGACGTTGCAAGTTGCAACTCGTGATACGCCCGGGGCACCATCGAAGTTTGCGCCCACGTTAAGTAGAGAAAATCCACCTTCAGTTTTACATGACAGACACAGAGAAAATTTACCAAGAACAGAGCCATGTTTGTTTAATTAAAATTTGTTTTATGCACATTGTTGTGAAGTTTTCCTGCTGTGCGCTTTTAATATGTCGCAGTCTATCTCTTTGATTATGAAGTTTCATATCGGAGTTTTGCAATGAGCTGCGGTTTCGCTCGGCTGTCGTGAATTTTGTAATTATTATGCTAACGTAGCTGACATAATTTATGTTGTAGGATGAGTGCAGTGCAGTGTTGCGTAAGACTTCATATTGAAGTTCTGGGCAACTTTGCTAATGTAATGGATCAACGCTTAACATCAGGTAAACGTACGAAGTGCTTGCTGCCTTCTAACATTTAAGTAGGTACACTTGACTAAAATACATTAAGCAAGTTTTCATAAGTTTTGTGAATTAATTAAGGACTATATGTTAAGAAGTAATTAAATATATAAGAATAACTTAGTGCAATAAGTGTTCAACCAAGATTTTTTTCATAAAGGATACAAATGTTGACAGGATGATTGCGTGACGTGGCGTATGAACCGATGTGCGCTTGAGCCACACTTGATGTAGCGCGTAATGTGCACTTGACACCTGACGCCCTTTGATGCCCATCAATAAAGGGTTGACGTTTTTACACAACTATTATACAGAAACCTTAAAGGGTAACTTTTTTCATGGCATTGTACGAGTAGGTAATGTTATATATTTTATGATTAATAAAGAAGAGTTTTTGTGTCATTTAAGTTATTTTTATTATTGATGTGATCGAGCTCGTATAGTTATTTTTAAATTATAGAATTTATAGAAATAAAAAGTAAATTACTGAGTATACGTCTTTTACGTGACACCACTGTAGCATTTTTATTTATTGTTATTTAGCATTAGTAATTGTTATTTAACAGTAGCACAAGCGCAGTGCAGTGTAGCGTTTATATACTTAGTATTTAAGCTAGAGTCTAGGGTAAGCCAGTGTATTATTAACTTTTTTTTTTATGTAAAGTATATCTATAATTATTAATTTTAGTCTGAGTAAAAAAAGTTGTGCTCAAGTGCCAGAAAATGTTTCAGCCGTGCTTGACTGTGCCCCTAAGTTCAACGGCTAATTTTTCAAGAAGAGTGTAATCGCGTCGCATTCTCCTTGCAAATTATATTAAAAATAATTCCAAATATTTCGCTTTTCAGCTTCGAAATTAAGCAAGAATTTTCGCATGAACGGTATGTGGCTAATACAGAAAGTCCATACCTTTTTCAATCCTGTCTATCCATTGTTCGGAGTTCAATATCATGTTCGCTTTGCAAAACACGCTTTTTTAATTATTTTTTATTCTTCCTTAAATATTTCAGAATAGAATTTCCAATACGCATTGTATTGAGTATTTTTCAACATTTTATTAACGGATTTTTACATGAAATTTCTATATTTTCATATTATGATTTTTGGTGGTTGGTTTTTAATTATAATAACAAAAAGTACAATGTTTTCACGTATATTGGTCATAGTTAGATGGATATATAAAAACCTTAACTAAAAAAAACGAAAGTTATAGTTACCATTTTTGTGCTCTATCTCATATTAATTCTAATATAAAATAAATGAAAACATTGCAAAAAAAAAACAGTAGATAGGTAGATTATAATATATGCAACATTTTCAGAGAATATTGTAAAAATTAAAACAAATTAGTCGATAATGTAAACCTTAACATGATATTATAATGTCATTTTCGCGTAGCTTTTGCCTACTCGTATGCCAAATATTGTAAGAATATCTTAATAACATTTTTTTTATAATAATATTATAATATTTGAAGTATATTGTACATAAAAGGAATTAATCGACGCTAACTGGGTTATCGTAGCACTTAATTTTACCAATAATCCTTAACAAAGTTTCTCAAGCAGTTTGAAACGAAATTCTGCTCGCACCTTTCAAGAGATTCTCTAACATTTTCTTACCTTCCATAGCTAGCCAACTGTGGTAAAGAATCTCTTAACTGTTTTTGGGCATAAAAATAGGAAAAAAAATGTAAAAATCAAATGAAATTTAGATCGTAATTTTGAAAACTTAAACCTAACTTAACAAGTGTCTAATAGGATATCTGATAGAAAACATGATTGCACAATGTGCGTTTAAAAACGCCTGTCACGTAAACTAAGCCTTAATAACATGCTTTTACTTATGAGCGATATAATAATACATATACACATACGTATAGTTGTATCTTACTAATATTATAAACGTGAAAGTTTGTAAGAATGGATGTCTGGATGTTTGTTACTCTTTCACACCTAAACGGGTGGACCGATTGAGCTGAAATTTGGTATAGAGATAGCTTAGACCCTGGAATAACACATAGGCTATAAGTACACCGGGTAAAACCGCTGGGCGCAGCTAGTTAATTATAATGTTATCTCTATCTCGCCTTGATGCTCATATATTTCCCATTTCTAATTTGTCTAGTTCGATCAAACTAAATATTATTTAATGAAAAGGTAAATGTGAAATTGGGAAACAACCATCAAATGGACATCGCAATCACTTAACCAACAAATAACCAATATAGTGCTTAATCGCTATATTTCCAACGAACTAAGGTACCAAATATAATAAACAGTGTTTAGATGTAAGGCGAAGAAAAAACAAAATTACAGTTGTTTCCAGCGAAAATATTTATAGAAGCGAGACGTCCTCCATCCGCGTACAAACAAATCCTGCTTCGTTCAAACAAAACTGGTTGATAATTAACGTAGCTACTTATCCATTTAAATAAACAGTGGGTTCTAGCCAATTTGCCAGCGTTGTTTAAACTCTCGAACCGAGACAATTTCTATTATGAACGAGCAAACTTTTGACCGTAATTTTCAACGTTTGACAAATGAATGATGTTTGAAATTCGATACACATTTAAATATGCCATACATAATAAAAGGCTATTTAATTTTTGAAAAGTTTTAAAGTAGGCAAAAGTTATGTTAAATATATTACTGTCACATTTTTCTTCGTTTTTATAACCCTGGAATAATATCAAACAGTCTAGGGAAGCTGGTTTAGGAAAGAGATACATATTTGCAGTAGGTCTTTTCCCAGAAGTAAGACAATTTAGACTTAATAAAAAACCAAAACCCAACAATGGCAAAGTAAATAGAAATATTTCCAGGAATTTAAAAGTCAATATATGAATAATATCCCAAAACATACCAAAACGTTTAAAGATAACTTACAGTTCCAGAATATATCTAAAATTCAAAATTTTCTCTATCAAACTTAGCCAAAATATTAGAGGAATCCTATACCTCTATTTAACATTCGCTCCTCAACCACATTGTAGCAGATTAACGCCAATATTATCCATCGGACGCGACCGGCCTGCACAACGCTCCATCTCACCTTAACATTTAATCCTCACTAAACACTATTACAAAGACCACGTAAATTTATTCAGTGTGGATCGCTAATAAACGGATAAACTTTCTATGTCATCGATAACGTCCTAACTATTTCCAAACTACACGCCACTTTCGTCTCTAATAGCTGTACACTAAGTGCCGTATTTGTTTCACACCGCGCCTAAATCGGTGTTCGTGTTAAAATGAGATACGTGGCTGATTGACAGAAGTCATACTGTACATTGTATTAGAGGGATCGGAACTCAAACTGTCAGTCTCGTTACCAAGTTCAATAGGTCGGGGCTTAGCGCCGAGATCGCTAACCGAATCTTTGATCTTCATAACAGCTAATTAATTGGGTAAGGAAAGCTTAACTGAATGTATTGATGGCCTTAAGAAGTTAAGACTCTCGAACTTCGGGGACTGATATTGTTTGTTGATAAACAAAGGCTTGAGAGGCTCCTGATTTAATTAAACATTAAAATTGACCACCTAATTATTAAAGGGAAAGATGTTCTGTATTATATTTTCATTCAAAACATTGGGATCCTTTCGCTAAGTTAATTAATATTGGGTAGAATATCCAATAACGATAGATTATAATTAAACGTCAAGAGTCAGGTACCTTAATACAAAAGCTACTTCAAGGCCATAATATAGTTGAATGAAGACGATAATGCAATGCTATATTTTGGGAAATTGCTTTTAGATAGAAGTATGGATTTCCTCATTAACTCAGAAGGCAATAAGTATGTACATAATAAGTTTTTATACAACGAAGTAAGAAGACGAGCAAGACGCTCTCCTGATGGTAAGTGATAACGCTGCCCATATATAATCAGTACAGTGCTACCCAGGATTTTACATAGGTAAAATTTTGGGTGCACTGCTCTAACCCTTCTTACTTGAGAGTCATAAGATGTTAGGACTCCTCAGCCCACTACAGTAGCCTCCTACCGAAGCACAGGCGGTAGAATAACTGGCGTCGACCTCCTGTAAAGGAAGTCTACCCCCGGTAAAGTATAAGATCTGATGGGCAGCCAATTCCACCTTTAACATCATAAAAGTTTTAACATTCTCGTATGTCATAATGATTGACACGTCTACCTAACGACACGTTTTCGTGTTGACATCCATTAAATCATGAGCTTGTTTTATCATACACCAAGATATTGGTTATGGTTTGATAAAATCACCCATTTAGTTAATAGCCGTTTTAGATGCTCTTAGGGTTTCGTGTGATTGAGGTAAAAATGAGCATATAGCAACTCAGAAAGGATGATCAAAAATTAATACTGCACTAGTATCTGTATATGTTTTGGCATAGTCCAAGACTGTGAAGCTTGGTACGAAAATTAAGCTTTTATTGACAAATCAGTGGCAGCCCTTATAATTACCCATTTTGACGGGAAGCTGTCAAAGGCTTTTACCGTAGCTTTAGATGCTGAGAGCGCATTTTATCTGGTCCGGTGGTTAGAGAAGGTTCCGTAAATCATTTTTCTAGCACAATAATCATCGGCACAATTCATAGCAAAAATATAATATTCCCCATACATTTCTGTTGTCGAAATGCACGACATTAAGGACAGGTGTTCGACGCGCAATGTGCTCGTAAAAACAACTACATATGGATTTATTATTTAAACTGCTGCACACACTGACCCAACTTGTTTATATTGTGGCACTCGGTAAAGTTTCACAGCTTTTTTATATTTTTTTCGAAGTGACAAATGGGTTTTACTATTGTTATCTAAAAGCATCTGGATAAAAGACCCTACGAATAACGCGTACGATTTTTAATCGTCGCCTATTTGTACGCAACATTTGGTATTTATTTCGAATATTTGGTAATTATATAGAATACCTCTATCAATTTAACATAGAATCATACTAATATTATAAATGCGAAAGTTTGTGAGTGTATCGAGTGCGTATGTTTGTTACTTCTTAGCCTAAACGGGTGGACTGATTGAGCTGAAATTTGGTATAGAGATAGCTTAGACCCTGGAATAACACATAGGCATAACTACAGGGGACAAACCGCTGGGCGCAGCTAGTATAATATAAAACTGATTAACACATTTAGCTGATCTATTACTTAACCAAAATAAAAATCGTGCTCATGTTCTTGTTAAATATTAGGAGTGTAGATGATCATAGCGTGAATAGAGATTGAAGGCGACCGATCGTAAGTCCCCGGTATCGGGAACAAACAAGAAAGGACCTACAAGCGCTTCAATCTAAGTGTAGGTACTCTTGGAAAGAATATGCTCAGAACTGGGAAAAGGGGTGGGATTTGGCATCGGAACTCAGCCTCTGATATAAAATCACGCCCCTCATTTTGTATTGTTATAGAAGTAGTTTATAAATCCATTTAGATTCCTTTTAGTGCTACGAACTCTGTATAAAACAAACATAGAGCAATGAAAACCCACGCACTAGAAAGTGCTATAAATATTTTATTGCAAACTCAAATTTTAAACAAATTCATTCAAATTACAGGCCTTTTAACTCATTCTTGGAAATGAAGCACTGAATTGAATATATTTTATTGTTCATTCGAATATTAATACCTCTACGAGAAGAAATAATAGTGCTTTCTGTAGAAATCAATCCCTTTTATCGTAAGATAAATCAAAAACTGCTCACAATTTGTGTTCAAACTATGAAATTGCTCATAAACATACCGCGGGCTCTTATACATACTTCTATGTACATATATTATATTAGAGTAAGTCTATGATCGAATATAATTAATTAATGGAAAATTTACTAGCCAAAAGGTAATAAAAATCTTTTAATTAAGTATAATGGACGTAATGAAATAGGTGCTGTGCTGTACTCGTAAAAGGAATTAATGGATATTAGTAATTTTAAAGCCTTTTTAAAATAAATGGGACTTCCACATCCTCATCCTATCTAAGGCTTCCTATGTCAGGAATGCTCGTTCAGGAATTTTATTTGAACCTAAGTGACACACAACTGAAAAAAATGAAGCGTCCTTTAACCCGAGTTTATTTTTCATAGACTACTCCTGACTAGCTCCTTCCAATCCTTCCAATTTCAAATTATAAACTAATCGAACTCTCCATAAACTCCAAAATAATAAAAAAAATCACGTTAAGATCTGCGTGTTTGACCAAACCGAATTTACCGAGATACAATTATTAAATATTATTATATTAAAATAAACGCCCACATTACCATCAGATATAAAAAAAACATCATCAAGCACGTCCGCACTGGCCCGAAGGGACTAAATAATTAAACAATCCGCAATCATTGCGTGTAATCAAACGTTAAATTTAAACAAATTGATTGTATTAATCGTTTGGGCGTTAAATTTAACAGGCAATTAATGCGTTGGCCTAAGGGGTTGCAGTAACTAGAAAACAATTGGAGAGAAGTGATAGGCATGCAAAGAATTTCATGACAGTAGAGATTTTAGGCAAGCGTGATCTTAAGTGATCTATCTATACACTGTGTGTATACTCTTTTCATCAGGTAGTAGTAGCAGTCAAACGTAAGCCTATTCAGAATTTTGAAAAATGCCAACTACAAAAATTTTCCGTGCCACTGCCTGGCAGGGTCTTCACTTGTAATTTGATAAAAACATTTTTAAGACAAAGAGTTTTGTGATTGGTTTAATTTATTTATTGTTCCAGTACTGTTCTCAGTGAGACGTTATGTTACATAAGAAAGGTCCAAAGGTATTTGGTTTAATTTTGACTCGTGAACTTACAACTTCGAACATAACTAACAAAGTTTGCTCTAACAATTAGAATAAGACTGCACTCGACCTTCAGATGTTTACACACGTTACTTTAGGTAATTACTGGTGCTTTGTTACCTGCGCTGTGTCCCATCTGTTTTCAGCTGTGTACATATTCTGTGGTAGCGCGGATTTAAGTTTCTGTTAGAGGAGCGCTTACACGTGTGTTTGAACATGGTTTAAACTGTGTTTAGTGTACGTATCACTCACCCTCGGAAGTTCCCAGTCGATTTACTCACCACCTTCCTAATTCTGCTTAGGTGAGCGAGGAGATACTTGTTCTTGATACTTGACGAACTTATAATTGATGTTAATATCGCCGCTGTTTTGCGGATTATGTGGAATTTTCAGTGAAACTTTACAGACGTGTTTGTTTAGGGCACTGTTTCTTTTCTGTTTATGTTGTACTGAGGTTTTTTAATTAATATATTTTGACCGTTTTACTAAAAACCTAATAACATATTGTCCATTATATCTATTAGATGCATTAAAGCACATAATATACCTATCGTATGCTAAAAGGTCAGATGTAAATGCCAAGTGCCTATTTTCAGAAATAATCCCTTATTTTGTACGCAGAGTAAATTTGTGCGAAATAACTTATTTTTGAGTATAAGTATCATAGCATCTTTTTAAATTGAACAGAATTTTCGTGACATGATATCAAGAATCCAAATTGATTATTATTAATTAAATAATCAGGATAAAATCACGGTTCCAATTAAGTACAAACATGAAATCAGGTTCGTTTCAGTGGAAACAATTATATCGTTCCGATATATGCTGTTATCTTTAATCAGTAGCATGTTATCGTTGTAGGCAAAGCTCGGAGACAACGCGATAAAAGCCAGTGATAAACTGACAACGTTTTCATTATTGATTTTACCATCTGATGCTTTAATATGAATACCACTATTTGTGACTAAGTTACACAATAATAATTGGGGGTTTATACTCCAACAGAACAGGTTACCCTACTTACACTGTTAGAGTCATATAACATTTATGTAGGTTGTGTGGCTAACCTATATGTTGCAGTTTCAGGTTGCCGAGTTACTAAAGGGCCTGCAACATGACCTTACGACTGCCTCCTACATATCTAATAGGAAACACAAAAAAATGTAGACATTTCTTTGTATTAGGTGTTCTCAGGCCCTAAATTATTATTCGTTATAGGTTAGCGTTTGACTTTGAAGCGGGGATGCAGCCAAAGATCTAGACTAAACCTAGAAGGTGGAATCAATCCCTCCCGCCCTCAAAGCTTTAAGAAATTTCAACGGGCCAAATTGCTGGGCACACCTAGTTTATTGATAAAATTAGATTGTGCACACACAGTTAACATAACTGGATAAGCATTAATTCTAAACCTTAGATTGACAGTACCTCTGACTGACTATATTTGTCCTTTTTAAGGTATGTATTATCGGTAAAAAAAATAGTAAGGTTAAAATAAATATGTAGTGGGTTACTCTAGTCTTCTAAATATATAAAAGGAAAGAACAATTATTAGTTATTATTTAATAATATTTAGTGTTAATTCCGCTCTAAATTTGTGAGTCTAACTAAGTTTTAAGAGACGGCGAGGAATTCAAACGTTACCAAAATAGTAATTAGTATTAATTCCACCACCGAGTGCACCACCCGCCCTCCCACATATGCATGCATTAAGGGTTAAAACTATTTGTTAGTGTTGCCGTCTCTTAAAACTTAGTTAGACTCACAAATTTAGAGCGGAATTAACACTAAATATTAAATAATAACTAATAATTGTTGTGATGGATTTCCGCAAAGTAACGCCTAGTTCCATTAATTAAAAGGAAAAAGTGACTGATTGACTGATCTATTAACGCACAGCTCAAACCACTGAACGGATTGAGTTTCAAATTAAAAATACAGATAGGTTTTATGACGTAGACCTCCGCTAAGAAAGGATTTTGTAAGGCGGGCAAAGCCTAAGCATAAGCTAGTCTTACATAAGGATGATAACATAATACTTAAACTGGAGTAACTCGCAATGTAAATGCGAAAGTTTGGATGTGTTTATATTTATTGTTACCTCAACATCCAAATTACGAAGGTATTCTCTATTTATGTCGGTAATCTAGACCCTAAAATAGAACATTTAGAACGTAAAACCTGAAGTTTAGCTCGTTATATAAAATTGCAACAAGTCTTTTCAAGCATACCAAAACCAACATAGTATTTAACCACCATATAGGTAAGGCCATATAGGCAATATTATAAGATGTAGGTATTTCCACCCATATTAATTGAAAAACTGTTCAAAACTACAGATAAAAAATCAAATTAACCAATTTACGGAGTTTGCAAAACTTTGAGATAATGCCTTGGCTGATAGCAGTTTATGTCAATTTAAAGCTAAATAAACTACACATAGCTATAAATATACCTAATTATATAATACTAGCTGTTTTACCCGCTGTACTATATCCTATGTTTTATTCCAGGGGCTAAGCTATCTCTATACCAAATTTCAGCTCACCCGTTTAGGCGTGAAAGAGTAACAAACATACATCCAGACATCCATACATCCTTACAATCTTTCATGTTTATAATATTAGTAAAATGTTTCATATATAAAATCCATATAAATTTACAAACATTGTAATAGTGTAAACTAGGTTTACGGCAGTACTATTTGTGTGTAAAGCAATACTATTTCGGGTTACAGCGCGTTGTGGCCATTTCCTAATTATTGTTAGCACGAGGTAAACCTAAAATTTTCACACAACCAAAATGCTAACACCGTTTTGGTCTAATCCAAACACGAAAATGGGCATAATGTTAGCTCATTTTCAATAGATACTGTGTAAAATTTTAATACGCTATAACATTAAATGTTTAGAGATAATGAGAGATTTGTACAGGTAATAAACGCTGAAGTTTAATTTTAAATAGGTATAAAGAGAAAATTGCGTAGATTTTTAAGGTGATTATTATTTTAGAATCGTAAATATAAGAAAATTATTGTAAATTTATTTTAAACTCAAAATTCAAAATTCATCATTAAACGTGTACAATGGAGCTTTTGTAAGTCAAATTTAAAAACACCTCTTTGAGAAGAACGAGCAAGAAACGTATATTGCGCTATTTACTTATCCTTTCGTTATAAAATTTAGACCAGATATATTTCTGTACTTCTATTCCATACAAAATGCGAAATATCCTTGAACAAAAGTATCCGTAGTACGTGTATATCGAGTACTGAATATCCAAACCGCTCAAGTTCTCTTCATCCGGCATACGGAGGTAAAGTTTTAAGGGACTGCAGATAGATTTATCGAACAACTTTCTCAAGTAGGGATGTTACTCGCAGGAGGGTGATTTATTTATTGGTGTTTATTTTATGGTAATCACTGGAATAAACTCGTATTTATCATTCGGATAATCTGTAGAGACACTCTTATTAAACCTGTATCTTTCTTTCAGTCGCGTTAATAAGCTGATGCTGTAATACAGGGTAGATTTTTATCTCTTTGTTTATTTAATAGTTGCCTAAGACGACTTAGCCACATTGCTCGGAGGGATCCAGACATCCTCGAAAAGTTGTTGGTAGTCGGTAAGGTTGAGGGAAAGAGACCTCGCGGACGGTCTCCGATGCGATGGACGGACCAAATAAAATCCCTTACCGGCATGCCAGTGGCTCACGCCATGAGATCAGCGACGGATAGAACAACCTGGCAGAGTGTTATTCGAAGAGTGATGGTAAATTCTGCAGACTAGACACGACCTTCACTTCGTGAAGAAAACGACTAATAAGAAGAGAGAAAGACGATTGCGACTGCGGCTGTTATGTTCTGGCATATCGTGAAACAAAAGACAAACGCCAAGCTCTTCTTAGCCATCAAATACTCACGTTACTGAATATCCTATGCATAGAATATCCAAGCCCGTATGATGTTTAAACATTCCGATGTATCCAACTATCCTTTTACCCGAGAAATGGGTACGCGAGTAAATTACCGCGAGGCCGACAACACCCAAATGTGCTCGGTCCTTGCGGGAATCAGCCGAGAGACGAGAGAAATAAATCTCGGACGAGACCCGTACGATTTACAGGCATCCGGTGATTTGTAAGAAAACTCACGGGAACGCCAATTTGATTACAGAGCAAAGTAGGCTTGAAATTTTGAGTTTAAGGCTTTGGAACGAATAAAGGGAATTATATCTTACTTCGTTTCAATATCATGTTTTTGTGTTACTCAGAAGAGGTCACTCCAAGCTATAAGATGTTTACTTTGAGTTTGTTTTCCACACTTATCTATATTTAATATATCACTACTTAACACAAAAGTTGCCCAACTTTATGCCTATTATTAAAACTAGTCTTCATTACTCTAAAAAGTAAAATATTTCGAAACTTTTTGCTTAAGTAGATTCTTACACATGTTTAAAAATTCACTGAAACGTCTACACCCATTATGTGAACCTTGATAAAACTCATAGTAAAACTTGTACATTATATATTTTTCGTGTCGAGCAGGTCGCAAGGTAAGTCCGCAACGACGTCATCATTTAAGCCGCACATTAGCTAAACTTGTGTCGTTTGCGCACACACCTGGGCCCGCGGCACACTACTCAATATTTTACCCTAAACTGCCCGGCAAAATGTAAATTTCAGTACAGTCGGTAATATTTCAACCTGTATCTGGGTTTGACGAATTTACGCGCGGTTAATGAGAGCGGTTGTAGTTTGTGAGTGATTCTGTAACTTTATTTTGTGCTGTTTTTTACTAAGAATACACAAATTTAATCTAATCTTTTCCCAATAAATTAAAACCGTGTCTGGCGAGAAACGCAACATTGACGGACATTGTTTAGACATTGTCGTTACGAATCTAGGCTAGTTTTAGGTCTGAGATCCTTGGTTATTTTTTAAAAATTGATAAAATATAATTAAGAATGGAAGAAGTTTAAAAAGGAAATTGAAATAAGAAACAAAGCATTCAATACTATAAAACCCCTCAACATAATGTTGAGCAGAGACAAAATGCAGTAACATTTTAACTCTCAAAAGCTCTATTCCAACAATACCAGGAGCAAAGCTTTCCTTCCACGCGAGTGGATCTAGTCTACTTCCAAAACCGAGGATCCGAGTACATCGAGAGAATATAAAATTTAAATTTTGTCGCCGATACCACGTTACGTACCCAAATCGGTGGGTATCGATCGCTCCACCTGAGACCTAAGGGCTTTCTAAAAGGCTTCTCTTTAAACAACTGTGTTGCCAGATTGCGACGTAAGTTGGCGGTTTCATCGGCAACTTTTATAAAGCAAAATCAAACTTTGATGTAACTTTTTTACCTTTTTTTTTATGTGATGAAGTTGAAGACGAGCAAGACGCTCTCCTGATGTTAAGAGATAACGCTGCCCATAATCAGTACAGTGCTACTTAGGATTTCACAATGATGTGAAATTCTAGGAGCACTGCACCAACGCTTCTCACTCAAGAGTCATAAGATGTTAAGACTCTTTAGCCCAGGAATTTCACTAGCTACAGTGCCCTCCTACCGGAACACAGTAATGTTTGCACATCATTGCTCAGGCGGTAAAATAACTGGCACTGTTATGGTACCCACCTAGACGACCTCCTGCAAAGGAAGTCTACCCCCGGTAAAAACTTAAGACTAACAGCTAACCTGGGACTATACCTGGGACTTTTTACAGAAAATCATATAACGGATATTTGGTACCTTTGAATTAAGTTATATGTATGTTTGGGAAAGCTAAAGAATTCACATAATAATTGTGAAGAAAACGTTTCACAATTCAAGTTACTGGCCATGATGACAATCAACAATGAATATTACAGGGTGACAAACGCAGTGCAGTGTCGCACATAATTTTGTATTTCAAAACACTGGATGACGCTGTTGTATCTGATACAGGCGATCATGATGATTACTATCGGACACCTGATTAGCTAATACTCTTTATCGTAAAAAAAATGGCAGATCAAGATTCACATCTGGCAATACAACGTAATATACAGCTTTAACCCTTGTTTATAATCACACCCAACCAAGTCTCCTTTCAAATGCAACTCAGTGACACTAAGACTAGATCTGCTACAATATTAATGAACCTCACTTTAACTAACGAAGCTCCCGTTGTTTTAGAGACGTTGAAAAATAGCTGTTAGTCTTAAGTTTTTTGACGTGAAGAAGTTGTTCCTACCTTGCGGAGGTAATCGTTAAAGAACACTTAGTTTTCAGCTGTACCGTACTTACGACTTACAGTATATGATAATCACACGTGCTACAGTGCTTCGACTGTGATTAATGATATGATGCTCTACTTACGTAAGAACTACCTTTACTTTAAGCAACGTACCTGCAAAAAAGAAAATAAAGATTAGTTTGAAATAAGGACTAAAATCTACTTAGCTTAGAAAAGAATAGAATAGAAAACACTTTACTGTGACACCACAGTTATATACAAAAACTTAGAACTTAAACAATAGCTTAGCTTGCTGAAAACAGAAATTATAATTAAATATTTAGAAAACTAGATTTAGACATTTTTATATACAGGCATGTGTATGTGCATGCCTGTTTGAAAACACGCGAATATGCTTGCGGATGCTTCAATTCTGTGCTTTAAAATCTCTTCTAGATTCTGTTGTGTTTCATTTATATTTTTAACACATGTGGGACCACAATTCCCATAAAAAATGAACGAAAACATCAAAACCATTTCGAATGTGACCAATCATTGACAGCCGAAATAGTGTTGCCAAATGAAAATTTAATTAAAGTTACCCGCCGAAATAACATGCCCAATTCAAACGTTCGGCAGCAAACCGATACTTGGGCGGGAACCACGAGCGCGGCAGTTAATCGCCGCCAACTAGTGGGTAATCCTACCGAGTGCATGATGCATAGTTTATATAGGTTTAGAGGTGGGTCACTGGTGGCTTCTTCGTTTTATTTTTTTTTAATGTTGCCACATTCGTACATTTTTTTTTATGGCAAATGCCTTTATTGAGAAAAACAAACTAACAATACTACAGCTACTACATTGATATTTTATAAGAAGTTTCATTGAAAATGTTTGCATTCTACAAAAACGACATTTTAGCTGTACTAGTAGTAAATGAGAATAAAATCCGTTTTGTAGCTTTTTGTTTTTGACTTGGCTCGGCAGATAGGCAGGTGCATAATTTTATTATGTTAGTAGAAGTGGTCGATAGAATTGTTATCAGAATCTGAGTGTGAAAAATTAAGGTTCTGAATGCAAGCATTTTTTTTTATGAGTTTCATTAAGATGACGCCTCAGGGTTGCTATTTTTCATTGTTTATCACCTACATAAAAAAAAAACTTTATAATAAAGCTGTTAAAATGCAGTCCACAAAATCAACACCCTCTCTAGCTTAGCTTTTAGCTGTTATAAAAAGTGCATTTCGTGGGCCTCCGATGAGTGTTTCAATAGCAGTAAAAAATGACAAGGGTTGTGAATTTTTAATTAAATTACTTAGAACTGTTAAAAGTAACAAAAATGCTGTTAAAAAAAGCAGTTCACAAAATCAACGCGCAGCTCTATCATAGAGGTTCGATATAGCTGTTATAACGAGTGCATTCCGTGGCGCTCCGACGCACAGCCGGTGAAATTGCGGCACTCGCCAGCTCAAAGCGGTGACGTGGCTGTATCATTGCATGATGTGCATCACTAGTGGAGAGAAGGTCTATGCGGAGTGCCGAGTGACGCATTCGTATCTGCAGTATGGGCAGTTTCCGGAAAGGATATGATAGGTATTCTTAGTATGTACCTTTGGCAAAAGTAATTGTTTATTGGTATGTATGTGAGTAGGCAATCAGCCAATGTTAAACATATGGAATATCACTTTCTGTAAGATCTATAAAAAGAATTTGACGCGATGCCGGTAATAAAAAAATAAATAATTATAATAATGCCATACACCAGTGAAATAAAATATCGAGCTCCTCTATTGAGTTAATACTGTAAGACTCCACACAAGAGTATGGGGAAAATGCTAAGCATATGTATCTTGGCTCAGCCATACCTTGTTAAAAATAGTCTTAACTTTTAACAGTCCATACTGCTTTTTATATGGTGATAATAGGACAGCTACGGGTGTGTTTGCGAAAGTAGTTTTGAGCCGAATGCGATTTAAACGAGATGGGATCTTTGTCAAATTATGCGAGGGGTTAATCTCTTAGAGGCTCGTGAAAGAGCACCTATCGATTCCAATTCATGGCTCTTTAACTATGTAGAAGCAAGGAACAACGTGAAACGATGTATGTTATGTGGTTATCTTTCTATTTTTTATTCATTATAGGTAGCAAGATCTCGGCGGCAATGCGACTGTAGAAGGTAGCAGACTAGACTTAGAAGTCGCGATAAATCTCTCCTTGGCATCACTGAACATCATGCCGGAATACGGTTATAATGACCGCTTGGCGACACGGTTTTCTCCAGTGGGTAGTAACAAGCCACGGCAGAAGCCTACCACCAGTATCAGTAGTTAGTTTTACAAACGTTACTAGCAGTTTCAATAAATATTTATTCATGCTTTATATTTCTTCTTTACATATTTTACCGTTTGGTTTTATATGTTGAGATAACAGCCGTCAACAAGTTACGCTTTTAAATCATGTCACTAGCTCGTGAAGCGGTGTATGAATGATAAAACTGACTATCATGCAAGTTTTCAAAGCCTTTTTGTGTTGTTCCGCTAAAGAGTAATAGAAAGCAGAATGAAAAATGCATTTCTATGCCTATTCGTATGCAATGTTTTCTCTTTTCATGAAAATGCATTTTCTTTCATTTAGCTACATTTCCGACACACATCATGAGCCTAGATAACGATAAACAACAGTTAATATAATAGTTTTTAAATGTCTAGTAATTAGTACAAATAGAAGTAGTAAAATAAATTTATAGTTTTCCTTATGAAGGACCAGTAACTCAGATTGCATGTTGTCGAGTCGCAGACGAATTGGCGCGTGCTATGTTGCAAACTTTCACCGCGCCACAACTTTTCAAACATCGTTAACCAGTAAGTTAGTTGGCATCTTTATAACGTACAAGATTGCTAGACGTTATGTAAGGTCGTAGTAATAAGTAATAAGGCGACTTTAATTGATACTGCATGATTAGACATCACACTTAGCGTTTTACTGAGCGATGAGCGAAACTACGTGTAAAAGTTGCAAGCATTCTCATAAACGTGTATGATAGTCATCTTCATAAAAATAGCTTCCCATACAAGTACGGACTTGACCGCAAGTTACAAAAGCGCAAGAATAGTAAATACGGCATGTGAATGGGCTGCGCCGGCGGCTGCGGCGCGTGCATTGCCCTCGGTCCGCCGGCCCTGGCTTAAACGCGACTGACTGCATTCCGCCGCGCTTCCTGACCAGGGCAAGTGCACCATTACGCTGCAAGTACCCGCGCTCGTCCCGCTCCACCCCTCCGACCGACCCTACTACACTACACTAGACCACCGTCCGACACAAAGGAATACCAATAACTACGAATAACAAAGGATGTTGATGAGATTTCATTTGTGTTTTCGAACATTAACACTTTAAATTTCATGTCGTAGATACGTCACATTTGAGTATTTTCTTGACAATTTCTTTCTTTATGTAAAAGCAGCAATGGAACTTTACTTTGGAGTAAGCGCATAACGTCCTTCTTTGCAATCACGTAATTCGATAACCTGATCAATGGCATCTTTGATGTACGAACCTTTCTTAAAATAATCATAAAATCTAATATTATGAAGAAAAATAAAGGGATCTCGCCCTCGCCCGTTACTCGCCCTCCCTAAGCCCTTTGTAATCTAATGCATTAAGATTATTAGGTTGTCTGACGTCGACTTAAAATTTACCAGTGTTTTATAGGCCATAACAAAATTTCTTCCTATATTGAGGATACGCCTTATCTACTCGGCGTCTGTTACATCTAGGTGCGCGCTCAGAGCCGTGTCGACGAAAGCGGGATCGAGTGAGATGATCGCAATTAAAATGGGGATACACAGACGTAGATTTCGATCGAGCACTTAAAACGGTCATACATTACGCGTTCGTTATAAGATATAATTCATCGCTGGAGCGGCGTCCGCGTCGAGCGCAAAGCAAAAAGTATGGAAACACAGTAATAGCCCGGCTGCTGAAAGCGCTTTCCGTGAGGCTTTTAAGCGCTTATCTTGGGAATGATAGCCGCGACCGGACGTTGAAAGGCTGTGACGGCAATTTGCTTACATTAGGACATGCCCCGTTCCGCCATCGGACTTCGCGATGAAAGACAAGATTTTTGCAGCAATAATTCATGTATTGCCGCGTTTGAGTGAGTGAGGTAATTCATTTGTAACGTTATATTTAGAAAATAAAGGTGTACCTTTTCATAACAATCATATACCACCAAAATAAAATCGACCTTTTTATTCATTTGAAAACCAAAGTTGAATGTAAAATTCACGCGAACACCATTCAAGTTTTAATTGTTTTGGCTATTCTATTTATGAAAATGTGTTAAATATTCTAGTTTTATCTTATTCTTTAAAATAATAATTTTAAAATAAAAGAACATTAAAATGCATTTGTTAGTTATCGATTCTACGACTACAGTTGTTAGTTATCGATTTTACGACTACAGAAGTCTTCTTTAGACTTGTATATTCGGCACGTGTTCTTACATTAAACATACTATATCAGAAAATCAATCTTATTTTACGTTAAATAAAAACATCATACAAAAACTGTTTCGGCTAATTAAGAGATAGTCACATGTTTTGTATTACAACAGATAACTAACCAAAAGGAAGAAAATATATGTAACATAATGGATACCAAATATTAGCAACTGGACATTTTTTGTGCCTTGTCATTGTGCGAATATACTCGTATCTCGTTATTATTTTTTCATTTTAGCCCAAACATCAGAAAAGGGAAAGAAAGTAGTAAATAAGCATCGTTTCTTTTCTTGGCAGTAGTTATTTGTATTTGGCTTCTCTCTTTCGTATTACATATTCTTGGAATATGTTGTATCAAAAAATAATTGATTATAAGTTTATGCGCTACATTGATAACTTATTCAAGAAATATGACACATATCAAGCGATTTCTATTCGTAGAATCAATAAAATATGTAACCCATTTTTAAGTCACCATGCCTTACTTTGAATCAACTGCTCTTCAAGTAGTTGACAATGGAAACCACCTATATTATTATTGTAGTGCGTTCTAAAAATTATCAACGTTAAAATCTAAAATACGATACGAAACAATGGCCAAGTGGTTATCGGTAGAGACGTTCCTTAACTTGCGGTCAGTTAAATGGCTAAGCTAAAGTCGCTACTAACATACTTACCTATTAATTTTAATTAAAATACCGTGACGCAATCCTATCAAATCAATCCTATCCTAAATTCCTAGAAAAATAATGACTATAATCTCAGTGTTTTGGAAGATTATAAAAGCTAGAGTATACAGCACACAACGCAACGTTGTCCGGAGCAAGCAATGTGTTTATTTTTCCAGCTATTTCTGGCCGTGGACGGCATTGTTTCGAGAGTTATCGCCACATGCTAGAAGGTTAAACAACAAAACTAACCGCTGGGGAACAGAACGAAAATATTGTAAATTGATAATTTTATACATTTATTTTGTTCTAGAAAATTAGGAAGTGGACCGATTACCTCATCACTAACATCATTGCATCGCGTTAGATGTAGACTATGAGTAATAATAATTTGTGTTGATCTAATGTGGATGACAATATTTAGCAGTGGACTTCTTCCCTTTATAGATGAAGACGATGAATCAAGAAATTAGGGATTCATCGTTGACCGCATCTACACTTTTCAGCAGGTCAAACGTAGGCCCATTTAGTATAAAAATAAAGAAATTATACTTATTGGATTTTATCGTATACTGTGTGAAGTGACTCTCCTATTTACATGTCGTGTCGTGTTATTTAAGAATATGTGATCGAATACTCTTTTACAATTATTTCAAACTATGTGATTAAGAGAACCATCAGAGTGAAAAGTCTATTTCAGCTAGTTTGTGCTGACAATTTATTATTTTACATTTTTTAAAGTCAGCAATTTTAATACGTTTACACAAAATCTCAGATCGGAAACGCTTGCTCGCGATTCTATTGCTCGAGTTTCGATATCAATCGTTATTGCCCCGACGTAAACCAATATCGCCATTAATGGCCGAACTATTTGAATGTTTACAGATTTTTCTTTCATATTCGGGAGCGAATTGTCGGATTTGTTGAGCCGAAGCGGTGCAAGTCATTGCATTATTGAACTGGGATTTAGGGATCGACGGCGAACGAAAAACTTGAGAGATTTCTTACGTGGGTAATATTTAATATATGAAAGTTCCCCGTCTATATTTTATTACAAGGATTTTCATTCTGTATTCTTATAGCTCAAAGCTTTTCCGCATAGCCATAGTCTGAACGAATTACGGAATTTTCAATATCATTATTAAATCTAAAAGGGAAGACGTTACAAAGCCATCAGAAATATTTTGCAAAAGAAAGGTTAAAGTTAATAAGCTTACGTACAAGCTTCTTTGAAGGTAGCCTGGACCATTCATTACCTGCACCGTCAAGAGATATTTTTTTCTATGAATTTTAGATTGTGAGGGCATTCAGTAGAAGCTATAGAGACACAATGGGCTTTGTTACGAAAATAATATATTTAATAAATCATTTTCATTTCGTGAAATACAATAGTATTCTTCTAAATAGAAGGTAATCTTTCAGACTGTTAGAAAATATCCAGAGGATATAACAAATTCAATACAAAATCGTGTTTACTTACAGATAATTATTTACAGTACCTGATTTACGTAGGTATAGGTGATTTATATTGTCGAAGAGTGAAGAAGACACGCAATACACAAAATAGACGCTATATTTCAGGAAGTTAGGCGAGAAGTAGGCGTCGCTGAGCCATTTCAAGTTGGCACCAGAAATGTTCGTAGCTTGTAAGATTTAGGTTCGACACCGAGTCAGTCCCAAAAGACATTATGTACAAATCTGTGGCTTTACTCGGGCAGAAGAATTTTAAATCGGTATTGTCTCATGTCTCGAAGTTTAAAACCTAACACCAAATTTACAGTATTGATATTTCATATAACTTTATTTACGAATTTGCATCTTTTAAGGACAGTTTTCTTGGCAATTTAAACCACAATGAAAAAAACGATGATTATAATGCTTTCAATCAGATATATGTATATCTAATAAACTTGATATTATTTGTTCTGTAGATACAAGTAACTAACTTTTGTTTTTTACCATCATGTATCGATTTAAATTCATTATATTATAATTATTATGTCGATTAATAAAATTGGTAGAACCTACCGAAGAAGCCTCACAGTAAAAGGGTCTTTTAGGTGTCTTTAAGTTTTAAGAGCGCCTTAACTCGGACTTAGACGAACACTTGTCTTAACCCACTACATTCGAAAATTCAAGCGACAATCTTCACATTTCTCCTCCAAAACAACACACATTGCTTTGGTTACATGATCACTTGAAAAACAAACAAATGAACATCATTAACCCGAGTGTCCTCCGATATTAATATAACCGACGACTTGGTTGGATGTAAAATTTAGAGCATAGAGCTTTGTGCAGTGCTTAAACTCATGTAAATAGCTAAGTACTAGGTATTTCTATTAGCTATGCATTATCCATCTTACGGTTTCTCTTTACCAAATATGTATCTAATCTCTATCTGTTCAATTTCAAATGTATTTAATGCTGTATATTGTTTGTTTGTATTTTTTTGTGTGCAATAAAGTGTTATCTATCTAACCATTAAAATTATGAATATATGTTAATGCATAATTTTACGTACTCTTTAAGGCATTTGAAGTTTATTATCTACTAGATGCGCCCAGCCATTTTACTCGCTGTACCTATGTGTTATTTCAAGGTCTAAGCTAACTTTATCCCAAATTTCAGCTCAATTGGTAAACCCGTTTAGGCGTGGAGAAGTAACAAACATACTCACTCACATACTTTCGTATTTATATATCGTATAATATTAATGTGATTACGACTAGTTATAGTTGTTGGACATGTAACTATTTTCCTTACTTTAAGTCTACACTTTTGAGTTATTATATTTAAACTTAATTTAACATTAAATTATATAAATTTCTTTCTAATTTATTTATCAAAACCTGTGTGTGCTACATCTATGTGGTACTGCGCTAATAATATCTATATGAAATAAAAGTTGTTTTATCGATAAACGTTTTAAAATACAAATGCATTGTGTTTGAAAATAAGCCACTGTTTCACAGCGACACAAGCTTTATTCAGCAAAATTGCAGTTAGAAAGATCCTATTAATGAACGTCCCGCTCCTTTGTCCGGCGGCATTTCCTGCACAATCGCCTCGACACTGAGTAATTAGGAAGAAAAATTTGTTACTAAGGAGGCGTGTACATTTTGAGAATTTTTATTTAAAATATAATATTAATATCCTTGTTTCAATAAAGAGTTATCTTGCTCGGTTACGGTGAATCATTTGCATCAATACCTGTAAAGAGTATTATTATTGCTCGCTATCCTAAATTAACTGTTTAAACAATTTGGTCTACTGTTGTGTAAGTTAGCCTTTGACTATTGTATCATCTTGTAGTTAGGATTGTTGATGTAGTCAGGCTAAAATTGAGAGCGATGAGAGTTTTGAAGACGCAAAGGTTTCTTAAAAACTAAAAAAAATACAGAGAACGACGTTTCAAAAACGTAAAGTTTGCTTAGTCCTAAGATACTTGGTGTTTTTGTCTTACAAAATTTCGTAGACTTTTGTAGTTCGGCGTGCACTTAATTTTGACGAATTTAAACTGAAATGAATCTCATAGAAATTGAATTCGAATATTTGAAGAGCTATTAACAAGTCTTAGTTTATTAAGAGTTTATTTGATAGGCGCAGTTTTTATGTTCGTCATTGGGAATACCGCGTTTTCTAAAGGTAAAAGCGAATCTTGACAACGTAAGAAATTCCTAGTCAACTAAATATTTAAATACACAATGTACACATATTTAGCTCGTCCATTGGCACTAACGACACTCAAAACGGTGTGCAAACAGTGATTTATTAAATGTGTCAACAAAAACCTACCAGACGTATACCTACTCTTACATGGATATGGAGGCAGTGTAGGAAATTTTGTTGCAGTAGGGCATCTCTTTACTTAGTGTTTTGAAAATAATTTCTATGTACATACCTGTATTTTTCAAATAAACAACCATTGGCATTAGGAGGTCTTTATGTTATTTTCATTTTAATATTGTTATCTCGTTATTCTATGGTTATTATAATATACCAGAATGACCAAACAGATAGTGTAAATTATTTTTTGAAATTCAATAAATAAAAAACTAAAGTCCTTTTTTGTTCAAAAAGTTTAATTACGAGCAATTTTTTAATATTCGCGTCGGGCTCATACGTACGTTATTAAAACTATTTAAGATATAAATTCTAAATACTGTACGCAAATCTTAAAAAAATATTATATCAAACCACTAACTATACCCAATTTTTTTTTTGTTTTACCTACAATATCAAACCACAAACTTTTCCTAATAGTTTTATACCTAATTTTCTCATGTTTGAATTAAAATAATATTATGCTAATCTATCTCGCCACAAAATATCATTAGTCCGTATTCCAAACACATCTAATAAAATGAGAATGATATCAGATTGCCTACTTCCCTATATTTGACTGTCTGTGGCTAGTTTTTTACCATCGACACTTGAATGTATGGCCGTTCCGGTTTGTAGCCGGCGCGATGACCTTATATTATTTATGGGATGGTCTCAACTGAAGGCGATAGCGGGGGGATTATGTAAACGAAAACGAACCAAGTCAATGTGGAATGCGCGTGAACTTCGACACTGTCCTGAAAACATCACACTGAAGAAGGCGAAAGTTAAGTAATTTCCAAGGGATATTTATTGATTTTTTTTTTTTTGCCAGATTTTAGAAAGAAAGAAAATATTTTTCTTTGTGTTCATTAAGTCAAACTCTGAGGGCCTATTGGCTCATTCTCACACACACACTGACAACTTCTATATACATTGCTGCGTTTGTTATTTTACTCATATTAATGAGGAAGGTTATGCAAGTAATGTACGTAATTTTGTCTAATGAATTCTAGTGTTTTACATGTCGTTTGGGATAGCCAATAAGGCCCTCGGGCCCTCAGGTCAAATTTGCGAAATTGTGCTAGATCCACAGAACTAATACAACTCCCCCCCCTCCTTAGTCGTTCACTCTTGACAGAGTGGTCGTGGTTGATGATGCTGCGTTTTCATTATTGGCTAAAATAGCCCTCGCCATGCGCCTCCACTTGTCACGGTCTCCAGCGTCTCGGGAACTCTGCACTACGGAGGTTTGTGTCGCAATACAACTAGAAGTAGCCATATTATGTGTGAGTGTGACGGCAATAGGGAAAATTCTATGTGAAGAAAAAGGAGAACTTATTTTTCTTCCGTCCCTTTCAGCGTGGCCGGTTACGTTGTTTGTCACAAGTTCAAACTATGGTTTAAACGACTTCCCTGTGACAAACATACCATCGAATTATCTTTTATTTTTAAGATTTTAAGTGCTTTCAGGGAATAATTAATGGTTTATGTGTACTCATAGTGGTAGTGAAATGGTAGGATGTGCAGTTTTGGGCTGTAAAAGCCGTAGTGAACAACATTAGGAGAAACTATTGCTGTCGCATAGGCGGGCACGCAGTGGTGAACCACCTGGCTAGATCCATCCATTGACGTAGGTAAGTCAATCTAGTGGATGACGTCAAGACAGATCCCAATTGGCGAGCTTTTATGAAAAACATCTAGTCGAATTGCATTGCTTTGTGTTTTTTTGTACTTCGTTTTAAAATGTTTTGTGTGAAGAATTGAATAGCACCGCTAATTGAAATTTTATGAAGATTTAAAATAAGCTTTTATCATATTAATATTACGAGTATAATACAAAAGTGAAATAAATAATACTAGCGGTCGATAATGGAGTTTATGATGATCTAAGAAGTTTGTTTTTTTTATTCATTATAGGTAGGCAAGCCTTTAACCAAGACCTCGCATGATGTTAAGTGACGATGCGGCCGTAGATGGCAGCAGACTTTACTTAGAAGGCGGGATAAATCCCTCCCTGGCTTCACTGAACATCATGCCGGAACATAGTCGCAATGACCGCTTGGCGACGCGGCTTGAAGCCACGGCCGAAGCCTACCATTATAGCGAGTGAAAAAACCGCACATAACTAATTAAAGTCATTGGTGCGGGTCCGGGACTTGAACTCGTCTATAGATGATATTAATACTCCTTTGAGTAGTCATTAATCGCTATCACTTGCACCAGGTTCCGTAGAGTTATTACAATTTTCTCGACACTAGCGATGACGCAACCGGGCCCCACAGACGCACAGATACGTTTTTATTTACGTTCCCATAAAATGACCGGCGGTCATTCTCCGAGTATTTTTATGAACGCTCAACGCCTCTTACTTGTTAATGAAAATGAGCTTTCTTGGATGATTCTAGGCTTAAGATGTAGTAACTCGTTTAAGGGATGTCTTTACGCGTTATTTTCATGGATAATTAAGTATCTGCGGTCCCTTGTGTGTTGAATTTAGATTGTGTGATAACTCAAGTAAATTCATGTACTAAATCTGCCTTTAAAATATTGTCATAGTGTAATGACTGAACGAAACTTAATGTTTACTCATGGGATGACATGTCGCGCGCCTAAAATATGTAACTAATCTAGTTTTAGTGCTCGTTAAATATTGGAGATGTGTTTTTTTAACGCACTTTTACAACATTTTCACGTACTTATAAGTGCTTGTTCTTAAATAACAAGCATATTATAATTAACTTGCAATATATAGGTATGTAGGGATGTTATGTGAGTATCTCTGGTACATTTTGAATTTTGAAGCAGCTAGCCTCAACCGATTTTTTTTTACCTGGAATAACACATTAATAAACTTTATTGTATTATTTTTTGTATTTCAACCGATTTTGCTGATTTTGCTTTTTATTAAGCTATCTATATGTACATATATGACTGCATTATTTTGTCGTGGAATTTTGAGTAAATGCTGCCTATTTACGGTGAATGCTCTAGTTGGGCAAACCATATTAAATATTGTATATTATTTTATGAAAACTGGGAGTTAAAAAATAAATAAACTCCAGGGATGGAAAAATGAAATTTTCCCCACATAAAGTAGCTGGAGAATAAACTAGTTTAATCGTTTAAAAACAGTTTACGAAGGCTCTAACGAACGCGGAGGCACGCACGCGCTTAACGGAAAAAGAAAACCAAAATCCGCCCATCGCAACGCCCTCCTCCCTAAACGTAAATAGTAGAAGTGCCTACCTATTTAATTTTATGAACGGAGACCGCGAGCGTTCTACTCTTTTTAATGAAAAAAACACAATGCGAAATTTTAAACACCAATATTTGTTTCATTATGCGGGATTGCGAGAATACGGAGCGGTCCAATATCGTTATTAGAATATGAACACAATACGAGTCAGTGTTTGGTTTTTGGTTTTCTAATCGATGAACGTACGGAGGTTTTGAGGTTATTCGGTAGAATTCTTCCGTGTATTGTCTTTTTGTTTTTAATAAAAGTAGTATCAATAGTTTCCTTTCAATGAATATTATCTGTATTATACACAACAACAAGACACAAGTCATACAAATCATCACAGACAAGTTATTTTTATATTGGGTTTCTAGTAGCAACTGATTTAATATTATTTTGTTTTAAATGATTGTAACTAATTAAAATAATTACTTTAATTTTAACAATAAAATGAAATATACAACTATATAACACTTTAATCTTTCGCGATTTTAACTCATGTTAATTTTATTAATTGGGTCTTTTCGCGTAAACATTCCAATCAAACAAAAAAAAGTGGTAGATTTTCTAACTTAATCGTGTGAGTTAACGCTGTTAGCTGATATATTATTTGCTTTTCTAACAGCACTTACCACAATAAGTACATCAATTTTGCAATAAAACTCAATATTTATGATCGCAGAGAAAACAGGTGAAACTCCAGAGATGTAGAAACGTGAGCTACTTATCACATGACGTGACAAAACCTAATGTTTGCATCATAATTGATTGTTGGAATTAATACAATTACATGTATGTAATTAGGTGCATAGTTGTTGAATCGTCTCGCACGGTCGCTCACTCTACTTTCCACTGGTGAAATTGATACAAGTAACATTTCGCCACGCGATGCTACTAGTTACTGCCTTTTTTAAATTTTATAACAAGTTTCGCATTTTTAATCGTATTGTTTAGTCTGTAACGAGGTTTATTGGATTTATGGATTTCTTTTCCGGTTTCTTTTTAATTCTTTTATATTTTTGTAAGAAAATCATTGTGCGAATATTTTTGTTAATTCAGTTGTAAAGCATGTTTTGTTATCTAAGACTCAAAAAATATTTCGTAACAAGTGTAGTCGTAAATAAAGTGAACTTTAATTTAGATTAGCGAGGTGATAAACAATAGTTGAAATTTGTTAAATAGACAACTACTCAACAAGTAATTAAGTTTTTACCGAGTTTGCTCAAAAAAGATTTAACGTGGGAATTTAAGATACCATATACTTTAATGTTTTTAGAGCTTGCTGAGCTTAGGCAAGTGCACTGCTAGTGCCGTTATTTAGAACTAGTCTTTCTTAAAAGTATTTATCATGGTATGGTAATGGTTTTGTTCTTTGAAAACATTCTCACCCGTTATAAAGCGAGTGCGAATATTGACGCACGTGATGTAAATTATAACGATTTCATTAAAATTGGCAAACGCTAGAACTGTTGGAATGCTTCGACGATTTCAAACACCCTTGATATTATTTCCTTTGCCGAGTAATTAACATGCAATGTTTCAATTTTAGAACTTCAGCATTTAACTTCGGATACAGCATTTTCCTCTTAAATATTTTCAGTTTCCAGCTCGACTTAAATTAGCCAGAATAAGAATTTATGAAGACGATTAAATAGAGAGCAAAACGCCAACTATAGAGAACGTTCTAGGAATGTTGGCGCTTCGTTCTCGAGAGCGAATCAGATTTGCCAACAACTTATAAAATAACATAAACACACCTTTGATGGGTGGTCTTAATGAGAAAAGTTTGATACGACTTCTGTTTAAGTCAAAGTTGTGTCATCAGCGATACTTTTGCTGGTGGCGAGGGGTGTGCGGCGCTGGCCGTCCGGTGAATACCTCAAATAACAATCTCGGTGTAAACAAAACTGATTATTTTTAACTGCAGGCGACTAGCGACCGGTCGCGGCCGCTCGCTCGATTTCCGCCTTTGCTCGCTTCTGGTCGGATTGCATTCGAAATCGTGTTAAAAGTTTACATAGACAAAGTTGGTTGGCGGTAGCGGCGGCGCGAGTTGAAACATTGTTTTGGTTAAGGATAACAAACTCCGATCGGCCGAACCCCTTAGGAGAGATTTAAAAGATTTTAAGTTTCATCACTCCGCGGAAAAAATCAACTAGGTAGCGTTTTCATTTTCTACAAAACTTCGGACGTTTCATCGGCCAGGAATCTTTTTGAAGTTTGCGTTAGTAAAGTTATAAGCGATAATTTGAATTTATTTCTTTGAAACTTAGGGGAACAGTTATGAGCGTAACTAGATCAATTAATTACAATATCCTCACGAGATCAATATACCCGCCGAAGTTAAATTCACCGCGGAGACGTTAATACGCTTAACTTATGCGTGCGAACTTCATCGTCTCCATAGTTACGATCGAAGTTATTCGAGTGACGACACTTACTCTATCTCGGAAACTTTTGTAAGGCAATATTACATAATAATTAATGGTTATTTATGTGTGTGATAAGTTTTGATTTAACTCGAGCGGGCCATCGTATGGAGTACGTAGGGCGCGATCATATCACCGTAGGTAACACACATTAGTCGGTCGGAGAGTTATTATCGGGCGGTTGGTGGAGAAGTTTGTTGCGCGGCGAGTTATCGCTGCGGCCGGCGGCGGTGCGGTGCGGGCTGCGTACAGATAATAGACTCACCATGTTTGCGAGCAGCAGCCGCTGGTGTTTAGCGAGCTGAGGGTCTAGCTGGGGAGCTTGGAGGTGGAGGGCGAGGGGCAACGGGAGAGGCAGCGGCAGGAGCGGGTGGTGCACGGGCGGCTGCACGAGCAGCGGCGGGCAGCAGTGGCACGGCGGCACGTAGGACACGCACCCGAGCTGCGGCGGGAACAGCGTGGCGGCGGCCTCCGCGAGGCCGAGCACTCGTCGCTCACGACCGCATCCGCGGCCGACCTCCGATACCTCGACGGCCACTCGCGCCGCCGACGATCTACCGCGACCACTCTGCACTCGCGGGGAAATGCGCGGGAACTTCGAAAGTTCCGAGAAAGTTGCGAGTCGAGATTTTCGAACTCGGAACGCGGAGAAGTGAGACGGGAGAGGTGCGGGTCGGCTCGAGGGAGCGGGAAACTGAGCGTTCGGGAGAAGCGAGAGACGTCGCGCAGGGCTCGCGAGAGTGTGGAGAGAGTGGCGGCGTGCACGGAGCACAAGTCGCCAGGCCGGCGTGTGGCGGTGGACTGAGCGGACGGCAGGTGCGCGGCGCGCGGGGCGGCTGCTGGAGGCGGGACACCTGACTCACCTGGGCGCCTGCGCCGCGCGCACACCACGCCACGCCGCCTCAGCCTCCACACACTACTGTATCCACACACTCACTACTATCTCTTACACTCCGCACTCCGCACACAAGCCGCGAGCCTCACGCCACACGTACGCACTATAAATACATTCAATTATCGATGGTACTTACATACCTACTTGGACAATCTACGGTTTTATATTTTTAGCTTATTTTTATGGGAACAATAAATAAGTTCAATGATTTGTTTTGAATATACGCTTTCATTTTTGTTAGCTTTTTGAGCCAAAATGAAAAAATACAAACTTAGTATAAAGATCATACAATATTCATTTGAATCAATGAAATATGATAAGAATTTAATAAAATACATTCGATATAGAGTTATAGTTGGGTCTAGTTGTGGAGGAATCTTAAATAAATTTAATTATATATATTTTTTAAATATTATAAAGTATCCCTTCTGTAAACCTAGGTACCAAAAAAAATTGTAATCCTATTTACATTTCCAAACTTATTATCAACAAAACCTATTATTTATAACATACTACATACCTAGCCGAGTTCAGTCGCAAATAAGGAGGTAGAGGTATTATCTTGCGGAAATCTCGAGATAAACGGGAGAAAATCGCATTGAAACTCAGCGTTAGTTAAGGGACATCTAAAGAGACGCGTTCTAAGCTCATTTTGTGAGCTCAACCAGGATTAGGCACCTTTTAACGCACTATTTACTTTACCTCTGAGGTACAAAGATTACGTGTCCCCCAGTTGCTGAGGGTTGGCATCGCATTTTCTTATTGACCGTGAGAGATTTATGTGAAAGTACTTTAAGTAATTAATTTTTGATTTACATTTATGAGCAAACTAACTAAACTAACCCAACACCGTTAGACGACGCCGCGGTAGGCCCAGAAGGAGATGGCGGGATGAGTTAGACTCTTTTTGCAAAAACTGGTCAATAATGGCCCAAAGCCGCAAAAATTGGAAAGGAAGGTATGGGAGGCCTTTGCCCTGCAGTGGTACGACCATGGCTAACAATTAATTAATAAATAATAGCAAACTATCATGTAAAATGTACACCCTACCATCTTAACCTAACTCTGAGAAGTTAGAGACAATAAAAAATGGAAGATTAGATTTTATCCAGAAACTACGAATTAGCCGCGAATTCATTCGCACGCTGTTCTAAATACATTGAGTCCACAGTCCACAAGCTTAGCGCGACCTCGACTTTCGTAAGAACTATTATTTCGCACAATAGTTATGAACGCAATGTATCTACACGCGCCTTGTAAATAACAGTAAATTTGTCTTATCTGGACAAAGTTTAAAAAGTTGCTATAAATTGGCAAATGTACAAAATCTAAAAGCTCAAACTCGACATACGTCACGAGGTCCCCAAGGCACGCACGGGACGAATTCAATTAGGCCAATCTAAAGCGTCGTGGAGCGATTGACTACTAATGTCACCCGAGCATACCCATAGGGATGTGAACTCATAAACTGAGAGAAACTGGGAGATTTTAACACGATTCCTACAAATTGATTTTACTAATTAGGTTGGAAGTTAGTGTCTGGTAGAATTAAATGAAAAATTGTATAGACTCTTGTAAGGACTAATTGTTAATTAATCAGCTTCTGAGTTTTATGGCACACTCGAAAATGTGCTTTTCTGTTAAGTTAAACATCATATTAGCGAAGCAATTAAAAGGTTTAGAAATACTTTAAAACGTAATAATATTCGTAAACGTATCTAGGCCGTACCTTTATTTTTTTTTTAGATCCAAGATGGTCGCCACCACAAAATGGCGAATTACACATTTTTAATTGTGTTGCGTTGGGGGTTTTATTACATTTTTAATTTAATTCACTTGTTATACAACGAAGTAAGAAGACGAGCAAGACGATCTCCTGATGATAAGAGATAACGTTGCCCATAATTTGTACAGTGCTACCCAGTATTTTACAAAGGTTAAATTCTGGGTGCACTGCGCCATCGCTTCTTACTTGAGAGTCATAAGATGTTAAGACTCTTCAGTCCAGTAATTTCACTAGCTACAGCGCCCTCCTAACGAAGCACAGCAATGTTTGAACATCACTGCTCAGGCGGTAGAATAACTGGCACTGTTGGGGTACCCACCTAGTCGACCTCCTGCAAAGGAAGTCTACCCCCGGTAAAACCACCTGCTACCTATATTAGAATAACATTTTATTGCATACCAAGTTACAACAGCTAAATGTACATAAAGTACGGTAAAATGCAAATCATTTATCGCGATTAAAAAGTATCATTAAAATGGTACAATTCAATAGACCCATTAAGATTAAAATACAAGTTCAGATTTCATAAAATATACTCAAATAAAAATCTTTAATGTCATTGCAAATGTACCTATTATATATTTTTTTAGTCACTGACTACCGGCACACAAGCAGGCGGTTTACCTGATTGGTGTCGCCTATAGATGTCTATTACCACCTGTATATTGAGTGGAAAAAAAACCGCTCATAACTAATTATAGTCATTAGAATCTGCACCTTGGCAAACACCGCTTCAAAATAATATATTATGTACTAGTAACGCCCCGCGGTGTTACTCGAAAAAGTTATTATCGCGGAATTAAACCTATCCTATGTCCTTTCCCGGGACTATCTTCATAATCTACACAAAATTTCATCTAAATCGGTTCCGAGGTTTATGTGTGAATAGGTAAAAGACAGACAGAAAGACAAATAAGCAGACAGTTGAGTCTTTATTCTTCTCATATACAATGTTAGTACCTATACTTCGTTTCAAAAACAAAGATAATTTTTGCGGGGTTCGAAGGTTATATATCTATGAAAATATCATAGATATATTCACAAAAACTGTTATATCAGATGTATCTTATGATATATATCAGATATATTATGAAAAATATCCAATATACCTATGTATATCCAATTTATTAACATATTGATCCTTTGAACCCTGCAAATTAGCTAAAAAATTATCTTTGTTTTTGAAACGTAGTATATTTTTATGTATTTTTGTAAATATAGAGATAAATCCAGTTAACCCTATGGAGCTAATGTCACCAGTGACTCCCACGGGGTCCGGAGTAAGCTCCGAGTGAGATGATTTTAATTCGATTTGTTCAATTCGCACACTCGGATTGAAATTTCTAATTAATTTGGATGTTTCCACCTTAATTTACTTCAGCTTTTAAGCTTTATTTTTAGATTATTTTATAATTGAAACATTCGTCTTTCCATGTTTAATTTACATAATATTAATGTTAATTTGTCGGTGTTTTTAAGTGCCTGATTATATTCTAGAGTAGGTAACCTATAGTTTTTATTGTACTTACCTATAGTGTTTATGCAAACACACAGAGGAATAACAATATTAATTCATATACCTCTACATACATTAGTGCGTACAGCATTACTAGACATATGTAGGTACTTATAAAAACGTGTATTACATAAATATAAGGAAAATACAGTGTGTGTGAAATTACACTGAATTAATTTGTTTCAGTTTTCCACCTAAATTTATATAACATACCTTATACCGTGTACTTTTTCACCAGGAAAGATTCGGGGCGGTTTTCCATACCTCTATATTTTTTTTATTTAAAATATTATGTTTAGATATTTATATTTTTTTTCATACCTATCTGTTATTTCAGCGTTAAATACACTAAAATAAATCAATAAAAAATTAAAAAGTTTATATTTTCAAACATAATCTTGCTTTTTCAAACTTAATTTTCTAGTTAGTGAGTTAAATAAGAAAAGCAGTGCCCACAGAACCTTTGTAAAGTATCACCGCGTTAAACGATCGCAAGTACGCACTAACACTAAAGTTAAATTAACGGATAGTTGGTAAACCCTTTGATTATCCGTGCCAGCGCCACGTTTGCGCTTGACGAGACCTTTGCTTACATTGCGAATTAGACAAAACGATTACTTACACCCGGTTACACTCGGAATCGAGCCATGGAGTATGTAAAGCGCAGAAAGGACTGATCTTTAAAAATGTTCTAATAGGGATGTCGATTAAAAATTACGTTTCTAATATTCTTTGATCATCATCATCATTGTATTATTATTGTATTCAACACAGCATGCCGAAAGGTAGAATGGCGATCTGAATATTTTTACATTTCCACCTTTTTGTATACCCATTTTCGCTTGTGATTAAATGAATTATGTATCCACAGCCCGCTACATCCCATTACTGGGCATAGGTTTCCATCATCGGTCCTGTGGCAATCATGTCCATGTTCTTTGATTAATTAACTGATTTTATTTAGCACGGAGGACTACAACGTGGGGTTTTTAAATCATAAGTTTTTACTGAACAAGCGTGTTACTTAAACTGCATCGTCTCTAAATTGATACCGCATCGCTGACATGACAAACTAAATAACTTATACTTACAAACGAGGCTATCTAAACCCTAATAAATCTTTAATGTAAATAATGAAAAAATAAAAAAAAAGTTTACTTTAGTTTTTTTACTGTTATGTACTGTTGAGTATACCTAAATATAACCACGGATTAAAGAAAATTAGAACGATGTAATTTTATATTTTGGACTATTAAAAATTCAAATCTATTTATTCTAGAGATTTAAATACTTGAAACGATATTCATTAAAAGAATTACTTAACTATACAGTGAACATTTATTTACTCAACCATCGAGCGAACATAAAAAAAACAGCTTGAAATAAAAAGCTTCACTTTTTTTTATAGAGAAAACTTTACAAGCATGAACGTAATTAATATTCCCGTGACGTCACCAACTGAGACAATACGATTTGACTGTGCTATGATTTAATTACAATGCATGTCTCGAACTACAACATGTAGTAATTAGACAATCTTGTTATACGACATGTTTTTGATGTTACCTGTGTGCTAATTGATGTACCGTTAATTTGAAAGCTTTGTGTAACTATTGATCGGCTAACAAGCGGCTGGGTTGTGGATGCAGTTAGCTCTGCTTTTTTAAACCAATCCAAGTATCTTCAAGTGGATTGCATAGAGTAGTAGTAGTTTCCTTCCACATAGAGTCATACCACTTGTATTTACTTCGGTTTCGTGCCGACCGTTTCGATCCTGTACGAGGATCTTCTTCAGGGAGTAGCTGCGGTTACGCGCCGGCGTTCGCGCCCCGCTTAGCACAAAGAAGATGATCCTCGTACAGGATCGAAACGGTGGGCACGAAGCCGAAGTAAATACAAGTAAGTTTAAGCCGTTTATTTACAAAGATGAATCGAAATACTCACGAATCGTTTAGTGTAAAAATAGAGTCTCATAATCCCTAAATTTTTAGTGAGGATATTACTCGACTCGAGCCCTCGACTCAACCTTTTTCGAGGAAAGGGTGTTCTGAACTTAAAAAATGATCACGAAAACGCCTTTTTTACTTAGAGGTTAAAGTAAAGGGTAGGGCGTTCTCGCCACAACTAAATAATTAAAAAAAAAACAGAAGTACCTAACGCATAGTAATCCTTCAAGAATGGTATACATATTTTCTAAAGGGCAGCTTCTGCTTCAGGTATCAAAAACTTTTGCTTAATTTTAGAAATAAGCTAACAACTGTGATCAATTTTTCTAACTTTAAGGAAAGTTACTTTTATATGTCAATAGTCAAATATTTATTAGCTTAGTAGGTTATTTATAATGCGAGCTTATTTCTATAAGGAACGAGGCTCAATGAAAAAAAAAATAAGCTATACCTATTTTAAGAAATCATAAATAAGAATCATAACAAATACAAAAATACATTCAAAATATAATAAAGTCAAAACATTATCTCTGTACATTGTACACGTGTAGCTATTAATGGAATAAACAAAAAATATCACTCATAAGAAATGATATAGGTACCTAAGTATTATTATTACAAGGCGTGGCAGTCTAGGCACTCAAAAACTTCTAGCTCAATTTTCCTGTACCCTAAGCGTCGTTAGTAATAAATATGATTGACATAGTATAGGGTTGGCTTTGACAGTTTTCAGTTTATGTTTTTTTTTATTTGAATGTAATTTTTTATTTCTTAATTTTTCATTGTTTTTAAACCCCGGGAGCTACGGGTATGCATAAATGCATTTCCCCTCGTAAAAAAAAAAAGGATACCCTGTGTTGTGGCGGCTAGTTTCCCTTCCCTGGTGTTTAGTAATTTAGATAGGTGATAGGTTACACAAAAAACAAAACGAGTTACATAAAAAACAAAAAATAAGAGCGTGTAAACAACCTCCATAAAATAGATTAAAATGTTGGAATCAAGAAAAACAAACAATATATAATATTACAAGAAAAAAAAAATATATAATACAGTGTGCCTACTCAACTTATTATATCTACTAAGAGTAACTAAAAATAAAAAAATTAACTACCTATACACTAGGTATTATAAGCTATTTATTATAGGTTGAGATAATCTCATCAAAAATTACAATATCAGAAGCGTCTTGTCACTAAGTCAGTCTTTGTAAGTAAGTCAAGACAAAAACTGAAAACTTGTACGAAATAATATAGCCCGAAGCGCAAGCTTATGCTCCGTCGACACGTACTTGAGCTAAGAAATATTCCCCAATGTAAAACAACGTTGAAACTTTGCTTCATACACTTACAGCTAATACTAGAATGCTAACCCTACGTGCCCAAACCACGTTACGAAACTGCGCTGGTGTGAGTGGGAAACTAGTTTAGCTATTACGTTTGCATATGTATGTGTGCTGCGAATTCCACCGGTAGAAGTTAGGTTTGAGCGCCCGCGCAGGCCCCGGTCGTTGACCCCGCCGCCAAGCCGTCTACCATGTTATATAACAAGGCCTCAGCCTTCACATTGGCCTTAGAGGCGACAAGCTACATTTGGGCACGTAACCTCGATTTGGGGCCGAATGTCTGGTCCGTTTTTGGTTCAAACAAAGAACGCTGCAAAAGAAATGTTCGCATTTTCACATCAGATGCGAACCGCGCACGTTTAACAAGAACAAGATATGGCTTCATAAAATGATGTTAATCTTGTAGTGTGTATAGTGTTCTTTGAAACTACGAAACCTTGGTTTATCTTTAAAGTCCTAAGTTTTCAAACAAGTTTATCGGTCAGACCCTAATGTTATAAAACGAGGTGGCATGTGTTCATTTACAAATCCATCCATATTCTTTTAGATTTTATACCCTCTTTACATATACTTTATACACCCACGACCCACATTACTTCACAATATTTTTCTGTATTCCTTAAGGCTGCGTTTCCACCAGAGATGTGCGATGGAAATGTGTCGTGCGAGGATGTCTATCTGTGCTGTGAAAATGTGTGGGGGTTTCCACCAAAGCTGTGCAATGAAAATGTGCCTACGAGGATGTGTAGCGGAGCTGTAAAAATGCGCAATAATGTGTGGTGCGGGGATGCCGTTCAAAGCTGTGAAATGTGTCGACGGAGGTGCGCAAACCTCGCAACGCGTCCTTCTCAACACACATGCCTCGCACACATCCGTTGTACACTTCCCTCGCACACATCCCTCGCTTGTTTTGTATGCGCAAAAATCTAGCTCCGCTGAGCCGTTTCCACCAGAGCTGTGCTGACCGAGGCGAGATAAATGAAGCGATTCTATTGGTTCTTTACAAACACATCTCTCGCTACGCATCCTCGCACATCTCAGGTAGAAACGCTTCCTAATTCGCTTAAAGTTTCAAGTAAGGGAAAATAATACGAAATACAGTTGTGTGACATCGGAAAGTCTATTTTCTTCCCAACTAGTTATTTAACGTGACAGGTTGACTGTTCCAACGCACGAATAATTTTAGCCCCTTACAACGACCGCTTCCTGACATTTACTCATAGTTTTTGCAAAACTTTACGGATAGTTGAATTATTTAATCAATATAATACTCCCCTACGCGTCCTAAAAAATAAATTGTATAGGAAACAACTTGTGTGTTTACATTTATTAGAGTAGATAACTCTTTATTGTGACATGTAAATTTTTTTACCAATAAATTGAGTAAGAGTATGAGTAAGAGTATTGAAACACCACAATACGGACGTTTTTTTTTTTTTTTTTTTTATTCGAGATAGGCCTACGTTTGACCACATCCCACCTGATGGAAAGTGAAAATGCGGTCGACGATGGATCACGTAAGATTCCTAGAAAGGTACCTATTCACTCGTGCCTTGAAGATACCCAAGTTGTACCGCTCGGGAAACACGGATGACGGCAAAGTGTTCCAAACGCGACCAGTTCTCATGACAAGGGGGGTTCACGTTGACAAGGTAACATTTTTTTTTCTTGATCACTAAACAGTACATTATCTGTACATTTTATAAATGTCTGTTAAAAATAAAACTGTATACCAAACAATTTTAGCTTTAGTGAGGTTCGGTAGAATTTCCAAAAATCTCTTTTTGCGCATTTTCCGCGAAATAATTAGCGCGTATTTACTTGCGTGTAGGTTGAGATAGTAATGTAGGTGTTACCCGAATCACGACCTACGCTACGCGCGAATCAATTTACGGAGAATTTGCTGGACGACGTCTCAGAGCAGGATGACATGGGTCTTTATTTTTATTAATTGAACCAATGAGATTGTAGGTAAATCTACCGGAGGCGGTCTAGGCCGAAGCCAGATTTAGCTTCACTTTTTACTTGCTATGTGTGGCACGAAACTTTGAAAAAGTATGGCTCGTGACTCGTGCCACACATAGGAATCAAACAAGTGTTGAAACAAGTGAAACTAAATCAGAGATGGATATTTACAGGTATATGTATTAGAATTATATTTTTCGGTATTAATCTCTGCCTACCCCAACGGAAACCAGGCGTGATTATATGTACCTATGTACTCTGTATGTAGTACATATGTGTATACTTTTCGGTAGCTTTTATATTTATTTTCATTTTCCAAAGTGAACAAACATTTTAAAACATAATAAAAACTTGTTAAATCCAGAGGTAAAAATATAAAGGCAGAGCTTCCAAAGGAACTTGTCAAAAACTCATCTAAAATTGCTAACTAATTTATCGAGTCATTTGGAATCTTCACCTTCGTGAACAATTTTAGGGCAAATTACTTTTTTATTGTAGCACGTTATTACATTTTTGATCTGTTTTGAATAAGTGCGGTCAAATCAGAATGTTTAATATTACCCTAAGATAATTTATATTTCATGCTATTTAGAATAGTGAGCTATTTATTGCTTTTGAAGTTCTAATAAGATAACTGTACACATTATACTCGTATATAGGTAGATAACTCTCAAAGGTAGATTCTTATTTTATGGTCTATAAATGTATTTCATTCCATATATTTTGTATAAAGCAATAATAATAACTTATTGCTATTATAATAATAACTTATTGTTTAAAAAAAAAAAAAAAAAAAAAAAAAAAAAAACTTATTGCTGAGTAAAAAAAAACAATCATTGATCTCTAAATAAATAATTTAATTAAATCAAGCAATAAAAAATCCATAGTAGTAAAGACAACCGCCAGCTGTCGACGCGTGTTTCATTCGAAAAATGCAAAATAACGGACAAAGAAGAGAAAACACGAGGTAGATCGTAACGCAAGTAAATCGTCCGTGGAATCCGTGAACAAAACCGAATAAATTGTTTTAATAAGGCATAAATTTAAGAAAAAATACAGCCGGCTGCGCGTGCCATCTCGACTGGGGAAGGGTTCCGCAGGAATTTTTGGCAAAATTCTTTCACGTATCTGTTAAACCAGACTTATTCAATACCTTTATATTGGTTAAGCACAATAATCTGATTATATTCTTATACAAGCAATTCAGAGAAATTTATAGAATTAATTTAGGTAAATAGCTAGCAATATGTTTAGAGGCCAATGAAGGAATATTTATGGCCTGAAACTATGAACACTTATTTGATTCAGATGGTGTAAGATAATAGTAATCTGTTATATACGAGTTAAAACCAAATTTATTATTATAATAATTACTGGACTTATCGTTCAAGACGCTCCCTTTTTAAGAGCACTATGCATTAACTGACCATTATGTTATTTGAACATTAAACAACAACATCTCCTTTGCATGGTGTACAGTAAAGTCAGGTTGCGTCAAGCATGAAGCGACAAAATAGTCAAATCTATAGTTTTTAAATAGATAAGGTAGAGTACTAAAATAGAAAAAAAATGTAAAAGTGTGACCCTATTTGAATAAATTAATTTAAAGTTTGTTTTTGAGATAGTGACAAATCTCAAACATGTGAAAATATTTATTTTTCTAACATGACCACTGAAATAAGGTATCTAACTAACAAACCAACTGAACGCTAAAAATCGATGCGATCACGCCGTTACGATGGGCGACCATGGCATTTACGCTTTGCTGGGCTCTATACAAGGCATGCTTTAAACGTGCTTTTTTATTGACTGCAAGCTGGTTTTTGCGACGCATAGTGCATGTGCATAGCAATTTGTTATTAGTACAGTTATTGTGTGCAGCGGGCTGGATGCGCAATGGTTAGCCTATTGATACTGTTCGTTAGTTGCACATATGATCACTTTATTGAATACTGACTCATTGTTTTGTCAATTTTGTATTGATGATGAAGATTTTACGCAGTGATTGAAGACGCAATACAACTGTCTACCGCAGGAATCTATGTTCCACACGTAACTACGCGTTTTAGGACATACCTAATTTTCTCGAATTAACACTTAAATAGATACATACTTTTATTGATACAACTTACAAGAACTTAGAACTAATTACAATTTGTAATATATAAACAGTATAAACAATGTAACACAGAACTTCTAAGATGGTAATTCTAAATTACGATCAAATTGATCTATATATATAACTATAGTATGCCAAAACACAGCTAGACTATAATAGTCCATAGTTGCGAGGAAACTGAAATAGACCGCACGGTAATCTCTATTATTCTCTATCAATTACTATGGCTTCGAATACGCAGCTCGCTGATAGTTAAGCTAATAGCCATCGTGAATTTCGATACCTTAATTACGCGCAAATTAGAGTGGGCTCCAACGATGCTTCACAGAATCATTATAATTAATGAAAATGTTGTATGCATCAAGCGATCACTAGTTATAATAATTATTGTAACTAAACTATGCCACATTGTTTTATTCTGTGTTAATTTTCATTATTAAGTTAGCAGAATATTAGCTTTATTTAGATTTCTACATGGCTCGATTTTAACGGGGACAGCAGATTTTAACCAGACTGTAGGTCTGAAAATTTATTCATTCAAACATGATGAACTAGCTGCGCCCAGTGGTTTTACCCGCTGTAGCCTGTGTGTTATTCCAGGGTCTAAGCTATCTCTATACCAAATTTCAGCTCAATCGGTCCACCCGTTTAGGCGTGAAGAAGTAACAAACATACACACTCACTCACAAACATTCACCTTTATAATATTAGTATGATCTGATAACTAATCTAAATATATAAAAGGAAAGAGTGACTGATTGACTGACTGACTAATCTATCAACACACAATCTAAACTGCTGGACGGATTAGGTTGAAATTTGGAACATAATAGGTTTTATGACGTAGCCCTCTGCTAAGAAAGAATTTTGCCGTGCGGGCAAAGCCGTGAGCATAAGCTAGTAAGTAATATTTCCAATATTCTGTACTCCGAATACTAAAATATATTATTTATTGATATTGTATGCCATTTTGGTTTGTTCCGTGATAATTTTCATAGAAAAGTCCTTCGTTAAACAAACTTTCTTCCCTTTAGTTTAGTTCTTTAGTAGTTTAGTTCTTCACATCGCGCAGTTAGAGGTATCTACTCTTATTCCAATTTTAATGGGGACATCTGATTTAGACCAGGCTGTAAGTTTGAATGTTTATTCATCCATATATAATGTACAAATATTAAATAATAATTTGAATACCTACTCCAAATACATATATACTAAAATACTACGAATTTCGCCATAAAGGTTGAAATTGTATATCATGGACAAATAAATATATTCCTAAAAGAAATAATTATCTGATTCAAATAAAACTAAACCACTTGCGTAGACTTGTCTTGCTGTCAAGTCAAACTGTCATTCCATACATTCTACCAGGGGTAGACTTCCTTTGCAGGAGGTCGTCTAGGTGGGTACCCCAACAGTGCCAGTTATTCTACCGCCTGAGCAGTGATGTGCAAACATTACTGTGTTCCGGTAGGAGGGCACTGTAGCTAGTGAAATTACTGGGCTAAAGAGTCTTAATATCTTATGACTCTTGAGTAAGAAGCGTTGGTGCAGTGCTCCTAGAATTACACATAATAGTGAAATCCTAGGTAACACTGTACTGATTATGGGCAGCGTTATCTCTTAACATCAGGAGAGCGTCTTGCTCGTCTTCTACTTCATCACATAAAAAAAAACCAAAATATTTGTTTAGAGGATAATGATTACATTACACAAAGTATGCATGCACGTAATATGCTTTTGTTTGCATTTCCAATATGCAGGTTAAAATATTTGATAAAATTATTACTGATAAATTAAATTGAAAATGGGTACATTCCGCGTAAAGTATTGTTTGCCCTTTACTTCCCAATCGAAAAGTTATTTGCAATTGTGGTTTAGTTGCTCTTTAACATTAAAATTTGTTAATTAACAGGAATATTTCATGTAATTGTGGTGTTCGTATATTTACACAATAGTTAACAGAATTTATGTCGGATTTACTTGTGTACAATGTACATGATGTAATTCAGAGCATGTTGCTCATTAATATTGTACGGGTATTTACTTATCACTCAGCATCTTTCTTTAGTATTAATGTGAAGCTGGAATTGTATTCATTTTTTAAGAGAATTGCATTGTCCATTTTTACACTAAACGATTTGTAAGTATTTAGATTCATCTTTGTAAATAAACGGCATAAACTCACTTGTATTTACTTCGCCTTCGTGCCTCGAGATCCTCGTACAGGATCGAAACGGTCGGCACGAAGCCGAAGTAAATACAAGTGAGTTTATGCCGTTGATTTACAAAGATGATTGCGTTGTCCTTTAAAATTAGGCGAGATCCTATATAAAATTAGGCCAAATTCTAACTTGTTTCGAATTTTTTGAAAATTTATAGGATGCAGCTAGTTGCATCACATTGAAAATATATAAGTTTCTTCTACTTTCCATATACGATTAAATAGACATATTATGTGGATGCAAAGCACTTGTAGAAATAAGATGTAATTAATTAACTCAGGGACTAAGGACAACCGGTACATCGTCTCGTTAATTCAGGATACTTGTATAAACAAACTGATCTAGGTTTAGTAGGTTTATACCTACTAACTACTTATTTAATGTTTTAATATAATATCACAGTGAGCTTTAACATGGGACTCTTCAAAAGGCAAGTGAATAGAGTCTTGAAAGGTAGGCAACGTACCAGCGGTACCCCTGGTATTGCAGGTATCCATAGGCGACGGTAGCCACTCACCATCAGGTGGGCCGTCTGCTTGTTTGTCACCTATTACATAAAAAAAAATATCACAAGAGAGATAATTAGGGCTAGAGTACACTTAATCTTTAAGCGCTCATAAGCACTCTCGCTGCTCAGAATTCTTTATGAATCTCCGGATGGGCTTTGTGGCTTTACTAGTGATGTGACTGTTTCAAACGATTAAAATAAAAGCAACCAAATAAATTAATATTGTTATATAGAACAGTGCGGTGAAGTTGTATGCATTATGCATACCGATAACTAATTGCTAAAATATAATATGCCTCAATATTTTTATGTTTACATAATAACACTTATCTGTATTACAAATTTCTACCCAAACCGTTAAGCGATTCGCGGCTGTGCGTTGATAGTTCAGTCAATCGTGCTTTCTTTTGGTTTATTTAGTTAGATATGTTTACCTAGAAATATAGAAGAAAATGCAATATAAGCTGGTTACAATTTTCTGGAATTTTATTTTATTAATTTCGAGTATTTTTCCGTAAGTAAAATAAAAACCCAGGTAACGAAACTAAGCATGTAGGTATCGAATTGAAACGAAGACCTAAAATAAGATAATAACAAATAATCTATCACTAACAAAAAGGAATGAAAAGTACCTGTCTTTCTATTTCGAAGCTTTCTATCTGATTCTGTTTACATCACCATCGATACAACTCCACCCGTTCCCATCCCTTCAACGTCAGCAGATCAAATTAAAAACAGAATTTGTTATAAGTATCATTAATTATTAAATGCAATACTCGGCCGTAGCCCGTGGCGCTACCCGAGCTGACCGCACACCGTGTTTTTGCTCCCATTTCACAGCTGAATTTACAGGTACAAACGGAATAGGATATTTAGATTAACACTGGGATGTAAGGATAGTAGAAAGGGTAATTAGTTTTTAGCATAAAATAACACGGGCGTGCAAATGACCGTTTTAGGTGATGTGTGGTTGGACTTCAAAGTGGGCGTTGTCTTTTGAACCGAGGTTAGTAGCCCGGAAACGTGGAAATGGCTTTACGTATAATTCATTGTTTAACTACACTGTAAGGTATTTGTAGGTGGTATTTAGATTGTTGTTTTATTATTCCAACACAACGGGTTTCCCCAAATTTGTGTTTGGCTACTAGCGTCCATCAAAGGTTGTGTATACAGAGTCTTCAGGGTTTTTTATCGACTATTTGTTCATACAGACTGTTAGAGATTTATCAGACAAAGTTTTCAGGTCGACAAAGTAAAAGCTATCAGTAATTCTAGTTATAGAATCTAACCTGCGACTGAAATAGGTATATGAATAAATAACTCTTTATTGAAACACCAAAACATAATATGCAGAAAAACATAAAACTGTTCCAAAGTCGCAAAATTGGTATACATATGTCATCATCATCTCAGCCGTAAGACGTCCACTGCTGAACATAGGCCTCCCCTTTGGACATACATATATATTAATTTTATATTATATAGGCCTTACATTAGGATCAACAAGTTCTCAATAAAAAATGTCCGTAGAATTGTTTTCAGTTTTTTATAAATATACGGTATGGGTTCGCTTTAAAAACTAAAATGTTAAGGTAGAGTTCTTTCGATACAAATCATTCATTTTTAAAGGTAAGCCATATCGATGAAAAATCAGAACGAATTTGAGCAGGTAACCCAAAATCTATTCCTGTCCAATAAAAGCGAACGTCCTGTCAACAATCCGCAAAGCTTGAGCTTCCCATTCAGTGGAAATATAGCTTGTAGATGCGGTGGAAAAAACCGAATGCCGGATTACCTGCGGCCCGCGGGCACGGTGGATTAAACTAAAAGCAAAATGCATACAAATACGCGTAGCTTTCAACCTACTGATGATTCGATGAAACATTTAGTTACATTAGTTGATTGTTTTATAATCCTCTGCCTACCTTGATACCGACTAATTGATACGTTATAATACCTTACTCGTTTATTTATATCAACATTCATGAGTGAATAGGTTCTTACTGAACAAGCGTGCTACATCTTAGACTGCATCGTCACTTATCAACAGGTGAGATCGCGGTCAAACGCTTGTTTAGTCTGCTATAAAAAAATAGATATTATTTCAAATCGTTGAGCACATCGAGTCGATAGAGTTCTAAAGTCGCTCAAAGATATAATATGACAAGACTCAGTACCAATGACTTTTGAAGCCTTGAGTACGTGTTCGTATACCACAGATATACTCGTATATGACTACCACCAAACCTCACATCATACATGGACCACATTATGTGGTCTATTTTATTCAAGTTATACATTGCTTCACGTCACTCATAAAATACATCTAGAGCAGCTACAGATACGAGTATTTCACGTGATAATCAGTTCTGCTACTAGAGCTAATAAAATAGTTGTATTCCAAACTTAAACCTGAAATGAGCTAAAACCAAAGTTAGGGTCAAAGCTCAAGAAACTCAGCAATTCAAACTCAATAATTCAAACATTGTACATATTAATGTGGAACTACGAGAAGGTCGAGAAGTTCCGAGATGTTGCCTTTGTCCGTCAGTTTGTAATATTAGTATGCTTACAGCAACGACAAGGAATTAAATATGAATATTTGTCTGGACAACAATTCTCTGAAGGGTCAATTCGCTAGTTTTTACTCCAAGGCGGTTTTTGTAGGGATGGGGCGATGCGGTTTAATTTATGTCGATGAAACACGATAAATCAAACTGTAAATATTTCAAGCGGGGCATATTGAAATTAAATGAAAAACTCTTTTTGTATCACATAAAATATGTGATGGGACCTTTTAAAAGTCAATAACATGTTCAATGTAAACCTTTTATATTTTGTCTTAAGTGTTTCAATCTTGTTTAAAAAAAAATGAATATAATACTGGATCTAGGTTAGAATCCAGCTGAAAGTTTAAATAGAAATAATATTTTTATTACGTCTTATCAACTCTATAGAAAACTTGTACAAAAATTAAATAACACAAAATTGCATATCGCACAGCAGTTTTAAACAAATAATATATGAAATAACTTTTAAAAATAATTATTATCAGCCTATTAGGCCACTACCACCTAAGCATAATATTATATCTTGTGACTTTCTGGAACCTTTAGTTTCCTACGACTTTAGTTACCTACGAAAGTCGTACGGTTAATATTTTTAATAATTTTGTGAACCTAATGAAACCTAATGAAAATTTTATCGTCACTTTATCGACTACTAACGTTACACGAATAATGAATATGTCCCATCTCTATCAAGTAGCGTTTACTTAGGCCTTCCCCATGGTCTGTTTCGGACGGGCCTACTTTACAATGAATACGGAGCTTATTTGCTTAGTGACTCGCAAATGCCCTTTGGTGAAATGACGAGTTGTTAATAAATAACTTGCTACTGTGTGTGCGATCAAATTTTGCTCGAGACTCGACCAATTTACTGAAAGTCTGTTTAATTACGTGATGTTGGTCATTTGTTCCATATATAGAAATTGTTGAAGAAATTCAAGGATTATTGGAACTGGGCATGCCTAGATTACATTACAGGCTATATATCTGTGTTTTTCACGTGCATCCTAATCTAGTTAGATTAGGTAAAAGTATAGTATCAGTCTAGAATTAAATTCACCTGTACTCCAAAAAGATTATTCTTAACATTTAGGCAACTGGAAATTCTGCCTTCAAACAGTAACACCTAACCCTTTAAAGTTTTTAGTAGCTTTAGTTATTTTCTGTAATCATCGTTTACCCTTGAATTTCTTCGTTAGGTTGGTTAAAGACAGCCATTAACACCCGGTATTTTGTTAAAAGAAAGCCCATAAAAGTGAATCTGTACAAATTGGACCACAACTTCATACAATTTCACCAAAGTTGTACTCGCATAATCAAGTAATTTAAACGGTTTAAGTTTAAACAAAGTTCACCGCGGGGCCATGAACTTAAAACCATCATTAAAATTGCCGAGTAATCATCTTAAATGGGTGTATTCTGCAAGATTAAGAAGATCTAAGCAAGCTCTCGGCTAAATAGTTTGAAATTACTTACATAAATTATAATTCTTTACAATTTGTTAGGCAACCTCGCTTAGACCGTCCGACCTTTGTACTTTAACCACAATGAGCGTACCTGTGTTACAGTGACTGAGCTTCGTGCAAACGGAAATATTTAGCTGGTTAGCAGTTTGTTTTACACTATTTGTATATTTATGTATTTCATGGGATGTTTTTTTGTGTTTTTTTTTTGGGGAGGCCTATGTCCAGATGTTGACGAACATAGGCTGATGATGATGATGATGTATTTTATGTATTATGCAAACATCATCATTGTCAGGCAAAGGCCTCCTCCCCTTCGTGCCATGCAACTCTGTCCTGAGCAGTTCGCATCCAGGTCTTTCCTGCGATCGCTGCGATGTCATGGACCCATCGGGCCGGTGGTCTGCCGACGCTGCGCCTTCCTTATTATGTAATGTGAAGCTCTATTCTTCTAGTCATAAAAAAAATATTTGCTCTACTATCACAAAGGGGTGAGGACAATGTCCTAATGTTAATGTCACTGCGCCGTTTGTGCGCGTCAACATCGTGGCTATGAGACAGTCGACATTTTCGACGCTTCATCTTATAGCTTCAGGTAAAATCTAACGAATAATAATTAAAAATATAAGCTTTTACTGTATGTAATATGTACTCAATTTTAAGAAAAAGAGAGAAGTTTTCTAGCGTTGAATGTAAAAAACTGAGTCGTTATCTATAAAACATCTTGAGAACTGGTCTGAGCAAACACTTTGAAAGCTTTTATCATTGACTCATAAAGCACATGGGACATTACTAGAGCAACTTTAATCATAAATCCGGAGAGATGAGAGCTACACGTTTTACTTTTACCACTGTTTTCTTGGTAAACATATTTTTTCAGGTAAAACTTTTCGTATTTCGTGTGAACTAAAGTTTTGCTTGAAAGTGTTAAAGGACGTTTAAGTGACATTTTTACAAGAATTGCCTAGATCGCTTAGCGCTATACTGTAGGCTGAAACTTGTAATAGTTGATGAAGTCGATGAATTATAAAGGCGAAACTTTGTGACTAAGGGTGTATGTTTGTTAATTCTTCACGCCTAAACGGGTAGACCGATTGAGCTGAAATTTGGTATAGAGATAGCTTAGACTCTGAAATAAAACATAGGCTACATTATGTACTATAGTACAGCGGGTAAAATCGCTGGGCGCAGCTAGTTAACAATAAATTGGGTATGAGTATTAATTTAATAATTATTTCATCTCTAATAATAATAGTTCTACTATTATGACATTATTAATTAAATCTAACTAATATTATAAACGTGAAAGTTTGTAAGAATGGATGTCTAGATGTCATGATGTCTGGATGTCATGATGTTTGTAACTCTTTCACGCCTAAACGGATGGACCGATTGAGCTGAAATGTTGTATAGAGATAGCTAAGACCCTGGAATAACACATAGGCTACATAAGTACTGCGGGTAAAACCGCTGGGCGCAGCTAGTATACTATATTTTCACAAGATTTATGTTTAAAAATAAATCGTGACCTATTTAATAATATGTTTCCTAGCCGTCCATTTAATAATCCAACAACACATTGTCATCGAGTAGGCGCTGAATCTCCATTAATTTAATTACCTTCCTGTTTGCAGTTGATTTGTCAGTTTCAATCTGCGGAGATTTTATCAGGCTATCTCTGATCCCGTAACAGCCTGTGTGAACAATTAACTTTATTGGTTTACAAAGACATACCAACAGGCGAATAAAATTGATTTTAATACGAAAATATCTCGTTTTGGGTAAGATGTAATTTAACTGTGGAGTGATCGCACTTTGGATTATAAAAAAATTCTGATTGTCAAAAAAGAAAATGATTTGCTACAAGTTTGAGTTACTTAAGGGCTTCGTCCTTGCGAGCGAGGTCGCACGTTGTGACGAATTTTAAAATATTATTTCGTAGTGCTTTAAGGAATTACATAATATAAAAGCCCTCTACCTAATTAATATGGACCAACTTTTTTTAGGAAATTGATTTTGAAATAAACAAACATGAAATGAAATGTGTGCTGTAATAGCTTCTTTACTCACTATTGCGTCACCATAAGACTGCCGACCATATGACGTGGATGTTTCTTACCTGTAAAAGATAAAATACGTATGAAAATAACAAATTTAATAGTAAAACATTGCTTCGTTAACTGTTAAAACGAAACGTAGGTAGTCATTAAATTTACAAAAATTATTTCCGCGAATAACAGAAAACAGATATTCCATCTTTGATTTTCCACGAATTTTATATGAGAACCAAAGTGAAAACCCATTTACTATTATTTATCAATTCCATGTATTTTTTCCGTGTACAATTAAATGATAGCTTGTAAATACATGTATTAAATAATGGTCGGTGGTTTTTCAGGTCTAATTTATATTCCTTATGATACATTTTATGGCTCAAGATCACTAAACGTATTATAATTTATATTATGAATATTTTAGAACGATAAACGCAGCGCATAAGACATAATCCCACTAATAATAAAAATGCGAAAGTATAGATTTATCTGGCTTGGCAATCGCACTATTATGTCGGTATATTACTTGTGAGATACATTGTGTTCTCATGCGATGGCCAAGTCGATCTATTAATTTAAAACACAAAAGATTTTACCGACTTGGTAATACATGGATCTCACAACTTTTTACGGTAGAAGAACTGGGAGTTGCGAGACTTGGTATTTTTTACAAGTTATGTTTTTGGAGGTATATATTTTTACATCTTCACAACTAAACGGCCAAATCGATCAAGTAGAAATTTTATGAGAGAGCTGAAATAGCACGACTACGACTTTTTAGCAGATAACATTGAGCGAGGAAAGTGGGCATTATCATTAAATATGTAGGCAAAACTATGACTGTAATTAAGGGCAGGTTGTATTAAGAAAAGCATATAAGCAAGCTCTTCCGTCTGGTAGAAAATCATACACACACCTGTATATACCTACCTATTTTATACTATGTTTATATCTAAACAGTAAGCACAATCCGAAAGGTCGCCGAGACACACTAACCTGTGCCTAGTTGAAAAGCATCTCTTGTTATAATATTCACTTTGCCCCCTTCTCCGTCCCTTCCCAAAGCTCTTAATACCCCCTAGGGTTGCCAGCCTTGCTTTCAATTCTCGGACATTGGCTATATTATATTCAATTATTCGCTAATTACCATTGTCTTTTAAGGCCTTTTCGCCCCTCAATCACAATTCCCTGAAATGATTTGGGATGGTTGGAAGTTGGAACTATGTATGGATAAAAAATGGAAAAGGTACAAATTAAGGGTGGACGCTATTAAGTACTGGGGCCGATGAAATTATTAATTAGGATATACAAGTAATGATTGCATAATTTCTTTGGTTCGTTTTATAAAGTAGTTTTAAAGCTGTACTATTAAGTTTTATTACAAGACGTCTGAGCCTACTTGGCTTGGTTATTAATAAAGCAATTTATACTGATAAATAATGAAAACTTTTGGGTGATACACTTCCTTAAAATTAGACGAACTTTTTATTATTATAGCAGTAGTAAATAGAGTAGTCTTTTCAAATATTATGTGGTACATAATTATGTACAATTGCTTTGTTTTTAGAAAAAAAGAACAGTACTACCACAACTTCACCACTTTCTTCTATTTTTTTCGATATTTGCTCCCCTCCTACTTTACCTTTACATCGCGGGATATGTGCACAGGCGACGGTAACCGTTAAAATTAACAAATAAATGTTAAGAATAAAAAAGGCCTTGTAATAAATATATGTACGTATGTTCTGTAGGTTGAATAGTCTATCTTTATTGCTAAATTAACATTCTGTGTAAAATTTGAAAGTTTTATTGAAAAAAATTAGAGAACTATTTTCATCACTTTGTATTCATGCCTAACATATTTTTCATTTTTGGCCATGAATTAATTAAAAGCAGCGCTGTTTTTGTAACGAACATTTTCCATTTATTAAGTGAACGGAATTTACAGAAAAAAAGTTGTTTCATTTTCGTTAAAAAATATGTATTTCGCTCTGGTGATCTGTACACATAAAACGAATGCGTAATTGACTGTATGTTCCATCAACGCACAGCTCAAACCACTGAACAAATAAGAGTTTGAATTTGGCATTGAGATGGATAAAGATAATATAATTATGATCCGCTAAAAAGGATTTCTTTGAGTTCGTAATAAGAAAAAAACACCCATATGAGATCGATGGTTCTTTTCAAAATTCATTTATAATGATCAAAATATACCGCACCAATTTCAGCACTATTTTCTAATTGAAAGCTATGTTTGGACAAACCGGGCTAATATACGAGTAGCTAAAATTATCATGCTGCTCAGAGACAATATTATGTTCACTTACAAACCTACAGACCTAATTTCATCATCATCTCAGCTATTGGACGTCCACTGCTGAACATAGGTCTCCCCTTTGGACTTCCATATGTACCGGTTGGAAGCGACCTGCATCCAGCGTCTTCCGGCGACCTTTATAAGGTCGCCGAAGACCTAATTTATTACCTAATAATTATTAGGTTATGAATTACCACGCCTAGTGGTTTAACCACTAAAAACAGGGTTTGTGTTTTCAAGAGTCTAAGCTTAACTTACATATAAAAATTCAAACCAAACAGTTAGGATCATACAATGTTTGGTTTACTGCGAAGAAGTAAACGTAGCTCATCCATACTTGCGTCTATATAATATTCCTATAATACGATAGTAGATAATTAACACTAATTGCCTTATGGATTTATTTTTTAATTCAACACAAATTTGACAAAGAATTACGAACATCCATTACATCACGATATTATGTAAACCACGTCCAATTTTCAAAAACTCATGTTGGCAACCCTCGGTCTGACCTTCTGGCGGCTCCATTAAGCCGGTTATACATTATGTATGAATTTGTTATGCCGTTTGATGTAAAGAAGCTTTAAGTCAGGTAGTGCTAAGGTTTAGGGTCAATATTCAGTAAATAATAATAATGTTGACGGCAATCTGGTTATTAATTTGCGAGGATTTTGATTTTGTTGATGGGTGGAGTGGTTCAAAGTTGATAGACAAATCGGAAATGGTTTCGATCAATTTTAGTAAAGTGACTAGAGAATAAAGTAGCCGATTAACTATAGATATTATGTAGGTATGTAGTAAAATATAACTCTTAAACTTTCGCGATTTGAACTCATGTTAATTTTTGGTGATAAGTCCCGATTTATAAAATTGACATGTAACATAATATCTAAAGTTTATTCGCAATTCCGTTTTAAAGGATTGAACCACATTTTTAATGAATTGTACTTGAATTTTGATTCACAGCGATAACAGGGTGGCAGCAGGTCGTGGTAACTCGCCCAGACGGACTCTCACATTGAAAAAATATTTAAAAAGTTTGTGTACGTGAGTCTCATCCACAGATCAGAAGAATACTAGTCTCATCCATCTCTCAGCCTATTTGACGATATCGTGTGATCATATAACATAAGCTCAAGTAAAATCCCTCACCTTGAAACGACCCAATTGTTATTCGCCTGTCCCTACTAATATGATATTCATCATCATCTGTTATATTCGTCCACTGCTGGACATAGGTCCCACATTGCACGCCACTCAACTCGGTCCTCCGTCTTTCTCCTCCAACCGCTCCCAATATGATATTATGTGATGATAACAGTAAAAGCAAGTACATAAATATGCTTAAATGTCATGTTAAATACGCCTTTACGAATCCTTCGGGGCAATATAATTTATTTAGCACGCAACATTCTCAAACAAAGTAAATCATCAAGTTAGTATAATCTATTGAGAGAGATAACTTATACGCACAGAGTACTTATAAAATTAGATCGGAGGTGATCTCCAACAGATGGTCTACCTACTTAAATGCTACACTGTTGTGGTGCAGTATCGTGACGTGTCAGAATCGTTTAGTATGGGAAATACTTAAATACAGTGGGTTGTGTCAACATAACAAATCCATGAGAACAATTTGAATCGAAGACCGAATTGTCAAAAATGTATGAAAAGACATTTTAAATCGGTATGACGTAATACGTCACTTCATAAATTTTTGACAATTCTGTCTTCGGTTCGATTCCCTGACAAATAAGTGAACCCCTGAAGCGTCTCCACAGTGGAGTTGCTTTAAATTAAGTCACCGCACTGCATACGAAGTACCTATTGAGCGTGTTTAGATTTTTTTCACATATCAAGCTAGTTTCAGTGTGTATCATGGCCGTTTCGCTTTTGTTATTTATTCCGTGCTTATTCGTACGCACTTAGAATTCAATAATTTATGAATTCTCATAAAATGCACACGTCTAGACCTCAACATGAAATGGTAATGGCGGGTCAGATCCCGCAGGACACCGTTAGAATAGAAAGGCACGCTTAGGTGTAGGCTCTAAGGGTCACTAGTTTTTCTTTGAAGCTTTATTGCCGATTTATACAAGCTTTTATTACTAGTCAGTGAGCGAGTATAGCTGTATCACTTATTGATTATTATTAATGCGAGACTCTATCTGATATTTAGATGCTCAATACTGAAATTTATATACCGTTTAGGCAAATTTTTAATGTTTGCATGGCTGCGACAAACACGAAATTACATTAAAAGTTCAGGTCGTTTTCACTGAACTTCAAGTACATTTATTCAATAATTGTAATATATGATATTTTTATACGATCAAATGTCACAAACCAGAGAGAGTATTTATTACGAACTGGAAATTAATATCATTATTTATATCATTATATAATTATAATATCACTGTCGTTTTTTTACGTATTCAAAGTTAATGCATTAAGATAAAAAGGGATCGAGTCTTGGACATGTGAAACACCTGTCGCAAAATCTGTTTTTTTTTTGTTTTGTCAGTCAAATTTACATACTAACATGAAAACACAACAAAGCTTCTTTTCGTCAATTATGTCGTAATAAATATACACATACAGTTTGCACCATTTTTTGTAAATTATCATCCAACGAGCGAACGTGAAAGGGGTAAATGGGGCAGACATCCGATACGTCTAATTTTTCAAGGTCTGGATACGCGTGTTAAATCATCTGTAGGCATATCAATATTATTACGTAATACGTAATACTTTTATTTTCCTTCTGTTAACATTATTTAACGCTGGGCAACGATCTCCACAGAATGGGTACCTAGAGAAAAGCGACGCCGCTGATACCGTCCTAGGAAACAATAGAGAGACGATTTGGACGCGCATTCGATCGGCTGAGTCGAGGTCGTAGTGAAAGTTGAAAGAGATAAATTGAAGAATTTGGGGGAGGTGTTGCCCAGCATTGGGATAGTACTGACTAGAAAAAAAAACATTATTTACCAATAAAGTCCGAGTTTTATAAAAGTATAGCGAAAAACTGTAAATACCTCCTAACCATAAAAAAAAAGTTACTCATCATGTAATATTCTCTATGATTACAAATCTGTTAATTTGCCGACTGAAAATACATACAACTAAACTCGATAAATACTGGTATTTATCGATGAATTCAGAAGGTCCCTAATCAATTGAATAATTAGAGAAAGTCACTTTGCAACAATTTATTTGCATAAGTGCTCCTTTGTAGTCTATTTAAATAAATGTATTTTGATTTTTGATCGATACTTAACTTGAATCTACCATTTTTCCAAGTGATCCAAACTGCGATCGACAGTAAAAATAATTAGCAATAGACACCCAGTACGCAATCTTGAGGTAATGATATAGGTAACAATGAAAGTAGGCACGTAAAAATATTTAAAAACTTCACATTATAATATAAAATATTTTCGATTTTTAATATTAATAATTATACTTGTGTATAATATAATACTATAACAATTCAAATCAATATTTATACGTCTTTAAAGGCATTTGATGGAACCAATTTGTTTTCAGATCTTATTGTACCCAAAATTCTGACAAATAAATGGTCTTACCTTAAAAGCAAAATAGCTATATCAAGAAGTAAAATTGTTAACATAGCCACCCTCAAAGTAGGTGGGTTCATTATAACGTAAATATACAAGTTGTAAACAAGGTTTACATCGGAATCCGTGAAAATTCCACCGACATGTCTGCTCGTATTCAATTTTGCACGTTATTGGAATCGAGACGACGTAAACGAGCTTCGTAACTTTAAAACTACTATACGTTACATTGGAATTACTTGGATTTTATGATGGATCAGTATTATTATTAGTTTTGGGTAGTTGTAGACAATGCAGCCAGAGGATTTGTTCTCTCTTCTTCAGCCGACCATCAAAAGTCCGGTTCAGCTCGATTCCATCTTGCGCTAGACGTGGTTACCAGATGCTTAAGAAAATTAAATTAATTTAAAAAAAAAAATTCATAATGCAACAAATTATATACAGATCAACATAGATGTACAGAGTATATAAAATCGATCGACATACTAATTGTATCTCTTACATAAGGTGCTAATATTCTTCTTATAAACTAAACTGTTTTATTTTTCTTACAAAGATATCCTCAAAATATGTTAATAAGGTTAGTTTTCATGTTATTATTAAATTATACTCAATAACTTTCTGTTTTTCATGGCAAAAGGACAAAAGTCAGGAATCTTAAATACAAAAACTAAGGCATTTTAGGTATTATTTCTGTCGGGAATTGTAAATGATGAATTAGATCTTGCAAGCGTCTTTTAGGTTTCAAAACATACCATTAATAACAACTTTAAAATCTATTTATCACAGGTGTATTCCTGAAGGTAAACGTGTCCGCCTAACGACCGCCGGAACTCTTAGTGCTTGAAACGTTCAAGAAAATGTTAAAATAATCGGAATGCATCAGGTGCCTCGTCAGGGTACAGTGCAACAACCTCGAAAAGGGATAAACTAAACAAATGTAATATTTTAAAATACAAGGTTTAAATGCAAAGTTTTATTTGAGATGGAAATGTTTGTGGCAGATTTAATTTTAATTTTGAATGCAAATTTTTACAGGGGTTATACAAAAAAGATAATTAATGAACTATGTGAAAAATAGAAGTGTGTTTGAGGTGGTCGTAAAACCGAAAGAAGAAGAAAATAACGTCGACTTCGTTTTGATCTACCTTGAGATATTATATACGCAGAAGTGTATTTATTGTAAGGTCTAACATAAATCTCGGCAATTAGATAAAAGAACATGTTACACCTACCTACTCGTACAAGATTTAATAATTGTGATTTAACTAGGGTAACCCTAGGTAATATAATTATTATTACGAGCTGAACCCGCGCCTTTTTATAGGCGTACACGGAGACAATAAAGTCCAACGCGCAGAGGCGCATTTTGAGCTTTTAATACAAATGTAATGTATAATTATTATTATTATAATGTGTAGTATATAATCAGATAGTTAAGATAATCTCCTTAGTTCTAGCTAGTTTCAAAATAAATTCGTAGAATTGACTCATATCCTAATAGTATTTTCAGTAAGCCAATTCAAATACTCAGTGTAATGGAGTAAGTTGGAGTTACTGTGATAATTTATACTAGAAACACATCGAGTACCATTAAGTTTCGTGTTCCGCAGGCGCATTAGTAAGCGTGAACGTTCTTGAATATTTGAGGCGTTTGCATCGCGCATTTATGAATCAATTCAAAGCCTGGCTGTATCGTTTGTGGAGCTAAGCTTTTAGCCAACGACAATTTGATAAGAGCTTATTATCAAAAATAACTTCTACATAAACTCTATCCTTATTATTCGGAACTTTAGAACCGCTGAACAGATTTCAATAAAAATTAAATGGAACTTGGAAACAAAAAAAAAAGATTTTTTCCTAATTGGTTCAGGTTTTTTCTGGCTATCGGTGAACATTCTTAAAATAGAAAGAATTGTGAATCCGACGAATTGTGAGCGTCCTTTTTCGATATCAGTCAATAAAAATATTCTGTATGTGATTTTGTATGAATTCTCAATTAGTATATCAAAACTGCATCGCACAGAAGTAATATCAGTTCTTTTGCAGAATTACACCTTAACCAATCGACTAAATATTGAAGCTTTTAATCAACTCAAATAGAACAAACGAAACTAACTCCGAAAAATATGCACATTGACCTCTCCTTCAATCCACTAAAGTGCATCAAATAACAAAAGTACTACGTATTTGGTCTGACATTTCCACTCAACGAATGAAACAGTCAAATATTTGAAAAAAATGAAGAAATCATCCAATGAAACATCGGATATAACCAATTCCGACGGAGCGTCAATAGAGCCGGGCAGATGGACTGATGGGTGAAATGAATGCGTTGCACAATTTTGCTTAGGGCGACATCATCGAGTTTTCAATACGTTTTCTATTTAAAGCTTTCGTTTTTTAACAAAATTCTACCCAATATGTTTTGATTCTGTGAAACTACAATGGAAAAATTTCGTGTTTGTACATTGTTAATTTTTCATGTTGTTTAGTTTCTACCTCCTAATAAGCACAGTAAATTTGTAGAAAAAGTGTTAATTTGAAATAAAAAAAAAATCAATTTTAAAAGTAACACTTTTTTTAATAGTGTACCTTTTGATTTGGTACGTACACATACCTACAGGTATTAATGACGTAGACATTCGCTAGTAAAGGAGTTTATAAAAGGAGCACAGCAAATTTTAATTTTTCGTTTGCCTTTGACCTCTTCTTAATAAGCAGAAAGTAAATGCCATCTAAAATCTAAAGTAACAATGATTTATACAGTGATATCACGATATGAGTGCATAAATCGGAAGCTTATCTCATAATCTGCGACAGTGTTACCAGTTCGCGGACATAACGCTAAACCATCGGTCGGGAGATTACGACCGCAGCCGCGGTGAGGTCCTGAGGGATTAAACTACATTGTGTGTTCAGTCTTGCCATTAATTCCTTTTTACAGCTAAGTAGGTATACTCGTATATGGTTTTGTCTTGGACAGTGTGATGCAAAAAGCGCCTCATAAAATTGTACCTACATGATTTTAAGTTCAGCAGTGGACGTTCTGATGATCATCAGGAACATAGGCCTCCCCTTTGGACCTTCATATATACCGGTTGAAAGCGACCAGCATGCTGGATGTCTTCCGGCATTAAGTGGTATATTTAAGGATAAATACCGTTTCAATGTTCAGGCCAAATTATGTTTTAGCTGTCGGACATACACGGAGATCAATTAATATAGCCAAAATACAAAAGGATATTGAAGATTTTAAGTTTTAGTAAGTTACGCGAGTTGTACTAATTTTGGGGCTTAAAATCTGGTTTCTTTCAGTCAAACAATTTAGCCAATATAGTAAATTATTTATTGAACTTTTATGCGTTTTCTAAATATGATTCAGTCAATCAGGTTGTCTGTAAGAGATTGCTTTATGCGATAAGACCCGTTGTTTACCTTTACCTACTTATTAAGATTATTTTATATTTAGAACAAGTTCTTGTAACTTAGTAAAATAATGTATTATTCTATTCTGTAATAGTTTATTATTTTCTAACAATTAATCATACCGTAGCGTAGGCATAGAAATAGTCTGAGAATGATGATTACGACAAAAAATCAAACTCAAATTTTTTATTAAGACGAAAAACAAGGTAAAGTTTTACTTGATAGGAGTATTATGCGGTCAATGCATGTCCCGTCGACTAATACAAATTACATTTTTTGTATATATTTTTTACAGATCAAAATTTCCTTAGGTCACTTGCAACTAGATGTGCAGTTTTTGTTCTCCAAACCGTTCTCTTGATTAACCGTGGTACATTTAACTTCATGCCAAATTACATTGCAACACGAGAGCTATAAACTTGCAGACACACAAATAGGGAAATGTTACCTTCACAAATGTTTAGAAGTAGACAAATACGTTCGCTTTTTGAATAATGATACAACTAACCTCTTTTTTACATTTTTGTACGAGTAATGTTTAGAAGAAATAGACAAATTGATATTTTCTCGTTGAATTGTTGTCTACGTTTCAACTTCACCAACACATTATATATTTTTTTTAAGTCTATGCTGTCCCACTGCTGGGCAATAACCTACCCCAAATCCTTTCATGTATCTCTTTCTTGCGCCACCTCAGCCCAGCCGGTCTGGTATGAGTCCAGGTCGTCTCTCCATCTTTTTCTGGGCCGGCCTCGGCGGCGCCGACTTTCCTTTGGTGTCCACACATTATCTATTTTACTAATTCATTTTGGAAACCTCTTGTATTCCACACTTTTTACTTAGTTTTAGTTACCTTTGCGAAGTCCGTTGCGAATAGAATATTAATATACAGTAAAAATAATAACGTTGCGATAAAATACTTTAGCAGACGTTTAAATTACCAGAGACGACAGTAAAACATAAAAAAGTTAGAAGAAAATCTTAGACATCTTTGACTTACGTAGTTACTCAAATACAGCATCCGCCATTTATGTCTCTTTTATTTCTTAATGGCAATATCCATTTGCAAAAAGCTCATACTGACATTAAACTTCGAACATTATAATATGAACATGAGTTTAAGAGTTAATGACTATCAGACATTTCCTAGAAACGATTTATAAGTTCTATTTATACAGACATTTTTAATTAAAAGTACGTATTTAATATTTTTATAAGGTACTATGCAGAATGACTCTTTTTGAAAGGCAAACCAAACTTTTACCGGGGGTAGACTTCCTTTGCTACCGGGGGTAGACTTCCTTTGCAGGAGGTCGTCTTGGTGGGTACCCCAACAGTGCCAGTTATTCTACCGCCTGAGCAGTGATGTGCAAACATTACTGTGCTCCGGTAGGAGGGCACTGTAGCTTGTGAAATTACTGGGCTAAAGAGTCTTAACATCTTATGACTCTTGAGTGAGAAGCGTTGGTGCAGTGCTCCTAGAATTTCACATCATTGTGAAATCCTAAGTAGCACTGTACTGATTATGGGCAGCGTTATCTCTTAAAATCAGGAGAGCGTCTTGCTCGTCTTCTACTTCATGACATAAAAAAAAAAAAAAAACTATTTATAAAATTTGTGCCCCCTTGTAAAAGAAAACATACTCATATATAAAAGCAACCCAAAATAATCGCATATTATGCATAAAGCTTTCCTCATAGTAATTGTTAGTACAACATCAGCTGATTTTAATTACTTTATTGCGGTACTTTGTTTTGCAAGGACACCAATGGAACCGTTATTAAATTAATAAGATAACAATTTGCTGAAAACTGAAACACATTTTGTTTATCGCTGAATAATTATTAATTTGCCTCATTATCGTAATTAGCTGGGAACTGTGTGTAGTATAAACGTTGTTATTTAAAAGAAAAGATATCAAATGCAATTGAACTTTAAAGTTTAAAGTGCTTTAAAGATTTTTTATGACATCGGTATTATATAAAGTTTGATGATTCTACAGATCATCTGAAAATAGTACCTGTATAAAAAAATAAACAAGATTTGACTCATGTTATTTGTTGCCATAACGCTATGCCGCCGTGCGGTTGCCGTGTTCCAGCATGATGTTCAGTGAAGCCAAGGAAGGATTTATCCCGCCTTCTAGGTTATAGTCTGCTGCTATCTATGGCCGCATCGTCGCTTAACATCACGCGAGATCGTGTGGTCAAAGGCTTACCTGAAAAAATCTTGAAGAGACCTTTATTAATCGCAATAAGTCCGCCCAATGTCCATGTTTATTAACTTTAATATATGTACATTTTAAATTATATTTTACTAGCGGCCCGTCCTCGCTTCGCTTCGGGTGCCATTATGAATAAAAAAATAAAATGAAATAATAAGACTTACGCAATTCCTAAATATTTCAATGACAAATCTACAGATTTAGTATAATACCATTGCTAGAAATAGAAAATGATCACGAACATTAAATTCGCATTTTAACATGAATATTTGCATGTAACTTCTTTTTGAAATAAATAAATCATTTAGTCTTTTACAACTTGTGATCCTATTTATGATATTTCTAACTTAAAATATTCTAGTAGCTTCTGGTGCTTCGCCGGCCACTGCCGCGGCCTTTACAATGTTTGAAGATACTATAAAGATTTCAGGGAAATAAAGACTATCCTATGCTCTGTCCCAGGACTCAAATTGTGTTAAAACTTATTTCCCTAATTCGTTGGTTAAAACCAAATGAAAGCTACGTCAGTTCGACGGATACTGATTCCTTATACAAACTTTTAAATGCCTGGTTTCCTATCTGAAAGGGCGGTTTCAGGGATAAAAGCTATTTTGTGTCCTTCCTGGTACTTAAACTAACCTTTGTAGAAGTAAAAAAAAAAAGCTTAATTGGCCTAACGAATATAGATAACTCATACAAACTTCACCACTGTTCCTCTTCTAAAAGGAGATTTCTAAAATATAAAAACTATCCTATGTCCTATTTTGGTAAACAAACTTTTATTATACTTACAAAATTTCAGGCCTAGCGGTATTAGAAATTTCAATACAACATTTGCCCCCACTTTTATAGGAGAAAAATGGCCCTCTTTTCCCCCTATAAGAGGGGAATATCTGAGATAAACACTATTTTACATCCTCTCCTGATACTTAAATACCTTTGCATGCCAAATTTCAACTATATCAGTTCAGCAAAAAGATAATAAAAATATATATGTTTAGGTATTAAAAAGAACCTATAGGATAGGTATTCCAAATTTTATCATTCTAGGTTTAGGAGTTTCGTTTCTACTGTGATAATGATGAGTCAGTCAGATTACCCTACAGAGTTTAGTGTAGTCCCACATATTATGTTAGGTTGGAAAGTATCCACAATGCGCAAATCGAGCGTACGAAGCGAGAATGAGGCGATGCGCTTGAGCTTGGGAATCAAACAACTTTTTTATACCAAATTTCAGCTTAATATTCCCGTTCCCATAGGAATATTGGAATGAATAAACAATCCATTATCGTTTCTTGGTAGTCAAACTACTATTACACCAAATTTCAAACTATTCAGCTCAGCGGTTACATTTTCCATATTAGTCCCGTTCCCGTGGGAATTTTGTATTGAAAACTATCTTGTATTCTTTTTTGGTAGCCAAAACTACCTTTGCATTAAATTGCAGCTTAATTGGCCACGTGGTTACAAATTTCTATATTATTCATGTTCCCGTGGGAATATTGGAATGAAAACTATTTGAACCCTTTCCTGATAGTCAAAATACCTTTATACTAAATTTCAGCGTTATATATAGGCTTAACGGTTACAGATTTCCATTTTGTTCCCGTTCCCATAGGTATTTTGGAATGAAAATGATCTTGAATCCATTCATGGTACTCAAACTACCTTTATACCAAACTTTAACTTAATATGCCTAGTGTTTACAGATTTCCATTTTGTTCCCGATCCCGAAAGAATTTTGGAATGAAAACTATCTTGAATCCATTCATGGTAGTCAAACTACCTTTACACCAAATTTTAGATTGGTAGACTCAACGGTTACAGATTTTCATTTTATTCCCGTTGGAATTTCACAAAATCCCTTCTTATCGGTCGCCAACGTTACCTAAAAAACACGCTGTACAAATTTCAGGTCAATCTGTCCAGCGATTTTATCCCTGCGATGATAAGTCAGCTAGATTTCCACTTAAAATTTTGGCATAGACATAGATTGTTCCTGTTTCCGTAAGAATTTGGGGTTGAAAACTATCTTGTACTTTCTTGGTAGCCAAACTACCTTTGCATTTAGTTTCAGCTTAATCGGCCAAGCGGTTACAAATTTTCATATTATTCCCGTTCCCGTGAAGAACCGTTGTGAATCCTTTCCTGACAGTCAAACTACCTTCCAAATTTCAGCGCTATAGGCGTTACCGCGATTTCCATTTTGTTCCCGTTCCCGTAAGAATTTTAAAATGAAAACGATCATGAATCCATTCATGGTACCCCAACTACCTTTATACCAAATTTCAGCGTAATAGGCTAGAGGTTACAGATTTCCATTTTGTTCCCGTTCCCGTAAGAATTTTGGAATGAAAACTATCCTGAATCTTTTCATGGTAGTCAAACTACCATTATACCAAATTTCTGCTTGATAGACTCAACGCTGACAGATTTCCATTTTTTCCCGTTCCCGTTGGAATTTCGCAAAATCCGTTCTTATCGGTCGCCTAGGTTACCTAAAAAACACGCTGATTAAATTTCAGCTCAATCAGTCCAGCGGTTTTATCCCTGCGATGATGAATCTGTAGATTTCCACTTTAAATACATATTGGTATAGAGTATAGACATACTCGTAGATTGTTCCCGTTCCCGTGACATTTTGGGTTGAAAACTACCTTGAATCCAGTCATGGTAGTCAAACTACCTTTCAACTAAATTTCAACGTAATAGGCGGTTACAGATTTTCAGTTTTGTTCCCGTTCCCGCAAGAATTTTGGAATGAAAACTATCTTGAATCCATTCATGGTAGTCAAACTACCTTTATACAAAATTTCAGATTAATAGGCCTAGCGGTTACAAATTTCCATTTTGTTCCCGTTCCCGTAAGAATTTTAAAATAAAAACTATTTTAAATTTTTCCATGGTAGTAAAACTACCTTTACACCAAATTTCAGCTTGATAGACTCAACAGTTACAGATTTCCATTTTGTTCCCGTTCCTGTGGGAATTTCGCAAAATCCCTTCTTATTACCTGCCTATGTTACCTAAAGAACACGCTGTCCAAATTTCAGCTCAATCGGTCCAGCGGTTTTGTCCCTGCGATGATGAGTCAGTCAGTTTTCTATTTTATATAATAGTATAGATATAGATTGTAGTCAATTGTAGTTAATCATTACATAATTATACATTGTATCTACGTTAGGTAGTTTTATTAGGTACATTTATTCGTTTGTTAGCTCAGGGAAGAGGTCATGCCAGGAGGGAGGCTCCTTGTCGGCTGGGTCTCGGCACAGGTCACTGTGCTCGAGTCCCGGCCGATGAGGTGCTACAGGTGCCTGCACACGGGTCACGTCCGTGTGCAGTGCACCTGTACAGCGGACCGCAGCGACGAGTGTTACCGCTGCGGCCAGAAGGGCCACATCGCGGCCAAGTGTCCTGCCCCCGCGCCCAAGTGCTCCCTGTGCGCGGCGGCGGGAAAACCATCGGCGCATCGGATGGGTGGCAAGCAATGCCACCCACCCAAACCAAAGAAGAGCACCGGAGCGGCCGCTCACATCCCGGCCGCCCGGTCTCCCCCGCGGGTAGTGGAGGATATGGAGACCGCGGGGGATTAATATGGCCCACCAAGTCTTACAGGCGAATATCAACCACTGTGCAGCAGCGCAGGATTTACTCCTGCAGAGCATGGCACAGTGGTCGATAGAGGTCGCGGTGGTCTCCGAACCATACTTCATCCCTCCCCGGGATAACTGGGTAGGAGATGTTGGTGGTTCGGTGGCCATCGTCGCCTCGACGGCGTCCGGCGCCCCACCCCCTTCGGTTGTTGCGAGGGGGAGTGGGTACGCTGCGGTCCTCTGGCGAGAGTACCTCCTCATCGGAGTGTACTTCTCGCCCAACAGGAGTCTCGCCGAGTTTGAGTCGCTCCTGGACGGGGTAGGGACCCTCATTGGGCAGACCCGCGCTCGTTCTGGGGGATTTCAACGCCAAATCCTTGGCGTGGGGATCCCCCAGGACTGACGCGCGCGGCGAGACTCTGGAGGAGTGGGCGACGATAGCCGGCCTGTCGATACTCAATCGCGGGTCGGTGAACACGTGCGTGCGGCGGAACGGGGGGTCCATCGTGGACCTCTCATTTGCCGCCCCAGCCATCGCACGCCGTGTTCGGGACTGGAAGGTGGTGGAGGATGTGGAGACACTGTCGGATCATCTCTATATCCGATTCAGTGTCTCCACAAATTCCAGTCCCCGTCGCCCGAGGACGACGCCGTCGTCGCCGAGGTGGGCCATAAGGAGCCTGGACAGGGAGGCTATCATAGAGGCCTCCATTGTCCAGGCGTGGCTGGCCCCCCCAGAGGGGCCAGTGGATGTGGAGGATGAGGCCGAGTGGTTCCGGGAAGCGATGTCGCAAATATGCGACGCTGGCATGTCCCGGGCCAGACCTCATCCTCAGAAAACGTGTGTGTACTGGTGGTCTCAGGAGATCGCAGCCGAGCGCTCCCACTGCGTGGAAGCGAGACGCCAGGCCACACGACGTTTTCGGGGGAGGCGCAGACTCGCCAGTCAGCAGCTGCACGACGCGTATACGGAGCGCAAGAAGGCTCTGCAGCGGCTGATTGGCGACTCCAAAGAGCGGGCTAAGGCGGAGCTCCTGGAGTCTCTGAACCGCGATCCGTGGGGGCGGCCCTACAAAATGGTCAGGGGGAAACTCCGACCATGGGCCCCCCCACTGACGGAGACTCTGGAGCCCCGCCTTCTGGAGGAGGTGGTTAGCTCGCTCTTTCCCTCCGGGGTGGAGTACGAGCCCCCGGAGATGGCGCCTCCCGAGAGGGCGCGCCAGGAGGACACTGCGGTGCCACCAGTGTCGGCGGGCGAGCTGGGATATGCCATGTCCCGGATGCGCGGTAAGCGCAAGGCTCCGGGGCCGGATGGCATTCCCGGCGTCGCCTGGGTCCTGGCGTTGGACGCCCTCGGGGACCGCTTCCGAAGGCTAATGGATGCCTGTCTGGAGTCGGGGCGGTTCCCCTCGCGGTGGAAGGCGGGCAGCCTAGTGCTCCTCCGAAAGGAGGGGCGCGCAGCAGACTCTCCTGCAGCGTACCGTCCCATCGTCTTGCTTGACGAGGCGGACAAGTTGTTTGAACGGGTGGTGGCTTGCCGCCTCGTCAAGCATCTCGCCGAGGTAGGCCCGGATTTGTCCGATCGACAATTCGGCTTCCGGGTGGGCCGGTCGACGATTGACGCGATCAAGCGCGTCAAGGCCCACTCGGACATGGTGGTCGCCCGCGGCGGTGTTCTGTTGGCGGTGTCCCTGGACATCGCCAACGCGTTTAACTCCATGCCGTGGGCCGTCATCAGGGAGGCACTGAAGTACCATGATGTGCCTCCCTACCTGAGCCGGATTGTCGGGGCCTACCTCTCGGATAGGTGCATCATCTATCCGGGCGACGATGGACGGACGCTGCGGAGAGAGATGTCGTGCGGTGTTCCACAGGGCTCGGTCTTAGGACCGCTCCTGTGGAACATCGGATACGACTGGGTGCTGCGCGGGGATCTTCCCCCGGGGGCCAGCGTGACGTGTTACGCGGACGACACGCTCTTTATGGCCCCGGGGGGGACATTCCAGGGGTCCGGGCAGTCCGGGGCTGCCCGCCTTGCCACCGCGGCGGTGGGGGAGGTGGTGGCACGGATAGGGAGGTTGGGACTCCGGGTGGCCCTCAACAAAACCGAGGCCCTGTGTTTTCACGGGCCTCGGAGGGCCCCGAGTAGGGGTTCCACTATCCCTATCGGGGAGGTCTGCATCGGGGTCGAGCCCTCGATGAGATATCTTGGACTCGTCCTCGACGGGCGGTGGAACTTCCGGGAGCACTTTGCCCGGTTGGCTCCCCGCCTGATGGGTGCGGCGGCCGCTCTCAAGCGGCTGCTTCCGAACCTAGGCGGACCTCGGACCAGCTGCCGTCGCCTGTACGCAGGAGTCGTGCGGTCCATGGCTCTGTATGGAGCCCCCGTATGGGTGGATGCCCTGACGGAGCAAACCATCGCCCATCTGAGACGTCCTCAGAGGGTGATGGCCGTCGGGGTAATACGGGGTTACCGCACGGTCTCCTACGAGGCGGCGTGCCTCTTGGCAGGATCTCCCCCCTGGGACCTGGAGGCGGAGCTGTATGCGGCGCGCTACGAGTGGCGCGCCGCGCTCCGCCTTCGCGGGCTCACCGCGTCTCCCAGGGAGGTAGAGAGGTGGAAGGAGGAAGCCAAGGAGGCACTGCTCGAGAGGTGGAGTACGCGTCTGGCCCACCCTCGAGCAGGCAGCTGGACAGTGGTGGCAGTCCGTCCACTACTCCAGCAGTGGACGGACAGAGAGCACGGGTCCTTGACCTTCCGGCTCGTGCAGGTGCTTTCCGGGCACGGATGCTTCGGAAAGTACTTGCACCACGTAGCCGGCAGGGAACCGACCCCTGCTTGCCACCACTGTGGTAGCGACGTGGATACGGCGCAGCACACACTGGAGGAGTGCCCAGCTTGGGTCAGTGAGCGTCGTACCCTCGTCGCTGTTATGGGGGGCGAACTCTCGCTGGCAACCATGGTTAGAGCCATGGTTGCGAGCGAGGAGTCGTGGCAGGCCGCGGTTTCGTTCTGCGAGAGTGTCATCTCGCAGAAGGAGATCGCGGAACGCGAACGGGAGGTCACCACCGACCTCCCGATGCGTGCTCGGAGAAGGGGGCGTCGGAGGCGTATCTTCCACGCCCTTCTCCAGCCCCCATAACCTGGGTCTAGGCGGCGAGTACGGGGGTATTCGTCGCCGCAAGAACAGACCCACGAGGTGGCGCGCGCGGTGTTTCCGCGCGCCCCTTGAGAGGGTGGGGTGAAACTCCTCTTCACCCCACCGCGGAGGGGTCCTCCTATCAGTGAGGACCAAACGGCGTCGGGGCAGCGGATGAATGCTTCGGCGTACCCGTTGCCCCGGCATTATGGCGTCCCGCAGGACACCCCCAGGTTTTTTAGTGGGTATCCCCGCCGCTACCATCTTTGGCGGGGGAGTCCCACATACCACCTCGCGCCCCCCGGCGTGGGGTGATGATGCGTAACGCATTTTTCCTGGGTCAAAAAAAAAAAAAAAAAAAAAAGGGAAGAGGTCATGCAAAAGTTAGCAAAGATTATTACAAATCGAACTGAGCCTTATATACAAAATATGAAATAAACAATAGTTACCCGCGCTAGGGTTAGGTAGATGCAATTCAATATTCATACGCTACCTCCAGAGGTATATTTTCACAAATAACTCTGCATTCAATTTAGTTGCAAAATTCAAAGCTTGTTAACCGTAACAGCCCTAAAGCCTGCTAATGGCCGGCCGCAAGTTCATTTGTATCAACATTATTCCGTTCCATAGATTTTGCCTCGAATCGTAGAAATATGGAGGCGCTGTACATTTTTTAGTTTTTTCTCTGTAAATTATTTTCATTCGATAACTTGGAAAATGTTTTCACAATTTACACGTGACGATTCGTGAGTACTTAGATTCATAATTGTAAATTAACGGAATAAACTCACTTGTATTTACTTCGGCTTCGTGCCGACCGTTTCGATCCTGTACGAGGATCTTCTTCAGGGAGCTGCTGTTACTGCTGCTGCTGCTGCTGCTGTTACTGTTTATTCCGTTAATTTACAATTATGAATTTACACGTGTGCTAACGAGGGATTAAATAATCGAAGAGGTATTTTATTCTTGCGTGCTTTTCCCAGAATCATTAGTGCAATAATGTTATCCTTTCGCTAACCATGCATTAAAAAAACATAGCGGAAGGTTTTCTTCGTAAATGAACATGATTTAGTGTGATATTTAGTTTTCGTGAATGCTTCTTTAATAGTACTGATAATAAAAATAACATTTTACAGTTATTACCGTTTCTTAATTTATATTAAACGTCAAGAGACATAAAATACCTAAATTCGTAAATGGTTCCTAAAACACAGTTTTTACTAGTTCGGGAGCCTATGAATTAAGAATATTGTATTGTACATTTACTGTGTCAAATAAAGTTATTTGTATTTGTAAAGCTTGAACTACTGTTATCAGGAGAGTGGGCGGTAAGCAGCTGGAAAAAGACAACAAGAGACGAGAGATGATGTATCAAAGGAAATGTCAGAAGTATTGGAACACTGATGATGATGATTGACTTTGAACAAAGCAAAAAGTATAAAAGAGAACCTGACATGTAATTAACAAAATGAGTAATAGTGTAAAATGAGTCACATCGCAATTTCCACAATCCCCGAATACCCGAGTTTCAATTCGGGTTGCTTGCATCGCTTCACTTTCAGTTCAAATAATGGCTCGTTAACTGGAAAACCAAACAGATTGTGATTCGGAATTACGTACGAAATGCACATTCGCAAACATTTCACCGCGCGAGTGTCTATTGTTAGATAACAGTACACATCTACGTGGAGATAAATCGGTTTATTTTAATCACGTTACCTTTTTTAGTAAAGATGATTTTTAACCACTGGTGCCCTGAATAAGATCATCATCTTCCTGCACTAGGTAGGGTCGGCACAACACGTTTTTCTCCTCCATTCTACTCTATCATTCGTCATATCTTCATCTACTCCCCGTAGCACGCATATCTTCTTGCCTGATTAAGGTAATGCGATGAAATATAAGCAAACTATGTCTAGAAAAGGAAAGGAATTCCTCTATTGGTTTCACCGAATATCGTGCTGAAATTACCTTAGAATGTAGAAGAAAATGATTTCCGCTATTATCTTAGAAATTTATTTATCTAGAGTCTTAAGCCAAATCATCATCATGCTATTTGAACCAGATAAAGTAACAAGTGAATTAAATTAAAAATTTAAAAAACCCCCAACGCAACGCTTTTAAAATATGTAATTCGCAGTTTTGTGGTGGCGGCCATCTTGGATTTTAAATTTGTTATAGTGCGTTGTATTCTACTAATCAAGCCCTTTCATTTGATACCCATATTGATGGGGTCGTGGAAGAAAAAAAATATCCGCCATTTTGTAGCGGCGGCCATCTTGGACCGATTTCGACCAAACATAGCTAAGAACACTCTCTACTTTCACACAAAAAAAATTAAATCAAAATCCGTTCATCCGTTCGGGAGCTCACTTGTTTCATTATAAATTCGATAGAGGTATTGAATACCTTTATATTTTACTAAATATGTAGGTACATAGTATTATCGTATATCGTCAAAGTATTTCCACCAAAGTTGACGTCCATAACTAGACAGGAAGAGAGGCTTTGAGGGTAGAAGCGAGTTGTACCTTTGATTGCGGATGGCAAATGTTTGCGCGGGCTCACCGGAGCCGCATCAATTATTCAAATAACTAGAACTGACTGGGGGCAGGCGCGGATTCAGGACCAAATGTATGATTCGCCTATGATTTGGCCTTAATAATAAATCATTTTTAAAGTGGGGGTCAGGGTTAACATTTTATAAATCTTACAAATATTAAATATAAACGCGAAAGTTTGTAAGAATGGATGTCTGGATGAATGATGAATACAGTATTTATTAGCCTATGTGTTATTCTGAAATTTGGTATAGAGATAGCTTAGACCCTGGGGTCTAAGCTATCTCTATACCAAATTTCAGCTCCATTGGTCCACTCGTTTAAGCGAATTTTGATACCCCCTTTATGACCCCTATGAATTTTGGTTTATCGAGAGGGTCGGTTTGGCTGTAACTTTTTTCTCAGTCGTATTAGAATCAATCAATGTAACTTCTTTCTACCTTAACTTGTTTTTTTCACAGCTTCAAGGGACCGTAGATCTGAGTATATGGTATAAATTTCAACACGATAACTCCACGCGTTCCCGAGTCAAATGGTTTTGACAGACCGACAGACGACAAACGAGTGATACTATAAGGGTTTCATTTTTATTCCTTTAGAGGTACGAAACTCTAAAAATATCAAAATAATTAATTGTATCAAATAAACAAATTATAATTCGTTCATTATCACGTTATATAATACCTAATTAAGCATTTTAAATAAAAACCTCTAAAAGTTAGTTATGACGCATTCGTCGAAAAAGAGCTTTAAAGGTGAGGAAAATAATTGTAATCTTTAGAACGATGTAGGAGTGCTGGGTCGTCAGAAAAATATTATGTAACTTTTTAATATAGCGCGTAAATAAGAAGAAACTTATATAAGCCCTTACAATTTTAAGAAACCTTATAAAATCACCAGGTTCAAACCTCTTGTACAAACACGTGATCGACTTTTCCAACGCATTTTTATTTCACCAGATGACTCAGTTCGTCTGTAAAGTTTTCGTTCGATATTGTTACTCCCGTAACGTATTCTTAGTCATTTTCGCAATGTCTATTATCTTAGTCATTTTTGATGTAATCAAGTTTGAAAGCAAATTTTAATGCAGTGTTACTAAGGTATTTAATAGGTACGAAGTCCTTACGCAACGCTGCTCTGCGTTTGTCATTCAGAGACAAGAATTTTAATACGGACGCGGCTTGAACTGTATTTTATAGATGTTAACAGGCCGCAGTGATAATGATAAATATGTCTTCCAAGTTTAAATTAACGCTCTGAAGACAATTTGTGGCTCGACTAACACCAGAGCTCGAGTATGGGATAGACTGAAAACTGCGCTGCGCAGTGATTTCTGTGCAGCACAAAGCTAAATTTATCCCAATTGTCAGAAAAATATTTGAACTGTGTACCTATTTCATTTTTATGAATCTTTAAAAAATGAAATCACTGTCAAAAAATGTATTTCTCATAAATACCGCTGAACTTACAAGACCTTAATCCGTCCCTATCTAAGGCGGTAATTTCGCGAATATTACCCATACAACGGACTCAGAGCGTAAGCAGCTTACAACTCGGATAGCTTGAGGACACACGAATAGCTCGCCTTAAGATGCTGTTTACTACTAATAATCCAGACTTGTGAACTTTGTAAACTTTACTATTGGATCAAGAATAGCTCCCGCTGTTTGCTTTCCACAAGTTTGTGTCGTACTAATCATCAGGTTCATAATATTATGATGTTCTACGTCTGCTGTAAGTAATAAGAGTAGTTTAGTCTAACGCTTTGAAGCAAAAACAACGCATCGTACCTAGTTACTCCTAATATGAAAAATCGGTTTCCTTAGTTTTTTTATAACATACATTGGTGGTCAATAAGCAGACGACCCGCTTTGGCGATGGCAAGCGGTTAACACCGCCTTTTCTTAGAAGGTGGTAAGCGCCTGTAACATTAGGGGAATTCGTTGGCGACCCATCAAAACTCTTTTCAATATGCTTTTTTGTGCTTGTTTTGTTTTTATAACTTTATCTTGTGACCAGCAGCCGGTTTGCAATAAAAGTACTCTTTTCTGTTCTTAAATCTAATAGCAAAAGGTCCCGGGATAGCAAAAGGAACGGATAGCAAAAGGAATAATAATAATGAATAATCGTCAATGCTAGACACATAGGTAGGTATATTCTAGAATAACACATAGTCTAGGTATTTCTAGCAGAAAGCAGAAAATATGCCGAGTTTACCTATTACATACGTAATATGTATGTACTATCAACTTAGTTTTACTGTTAAGGACACACGTTTTACTACGGAAGGGGGAAGAGATTAGAAATTATCTCGTCTTTAAACAAGGGGAACTATAGTCACGTACAGTTGGGACTAATATTTTCACTGACCATAATCATTACGGTTAACTGTAGTACATCCGGCTTGTGATCTGGAGGCTCTAGTTTCAAATTTTAATGTACTCGTATTGCATTTTTTTAAAATATATAAAAGGCAAATGTGAATGGTCAAGCTGCAATTGGTCGAACTGGCGTACTTTTCTTGACCAAATAAATGTCGTTAAGGAAAAGCCAGGTCAAGAGTACCAAAAACCGGAGAGCGTGTGTGAAGAATGTGATGAAAGTTGAGGAAGCGAAAGAGGTGTGTCTGGATCGTACTAAGAAGAGACCCCAACGGGAACCAGGCGTGATTATACATATATTATGTATGTATGTGTAAACTTTTCAATAGGTTCAATACAAAAATCTAAATAACACAGAGTAACACTACGATCATATGTATCGAATCGATGTGACCACGTTCGCCGCTCACAAGCCAAACTTCGATCTTAAACAATTCACTTGCATAAAGAAGTGAATACGAAAATTCTCTAACTCAAATACACTTGTAGCGAAGCCAAATCGGTTGTGGTGTTTAAGATATTAGGGCGCACAAGGGCTTGGTTCCCAGACCGGTACCTACTAAGTTAATTCAATATACCGCAGAGAACATAAGTAGCTTACAACTCCACGTGTAACTTGGAGACACGGGAGAATAGCCCGTTGGTAAGTCCCTACTAGGTAAGAGGTAATAGCAGCTCATACTAACATTGAACTTCGAACATGGTAAATTCATAGACCACGGCTTTAGTTTGAGAGTTAATGACTATTAGATATTTTCTAGAACCGCTTTATTAATACGTTCTTTATAAAATATATTATGTAGATACAGTATATGGCGGATGGATAGTGTATGGCGTCCTTGGGCGAGATGGGGTAACAATATCCGGAAGGTTGCGGGGAGTGGATGGAGGAGGAAGACGGAAGACCGAGTTGAGTGGCGTGCCATGGGGAGGCCTATGTCTAGCAGTGGATAAACGTGGGCTGATGATGGTGATGATATTATTTCCTCTACTAATTTAGCTTAGTTATTTTTAAATAAAAATATGTATGTATTTAATACTTTTCATTATATTAGGTTTGCGACATCAGGCGAGATGTAAGGCGATAACAACTGCCGAGTAACTGTGATATTTGAACAGTAACGAATGCTTACATAACACTGCACTACGCTCGTCATCCCTTTTTTGACCCAGGAAAAATGCGTTACGCATCATCACCCAGCGCCGGGGGGCGCGGGCGGTATGTGGGACTCCCCCGCCGAAGATATAAATTAAGTCTCATAACCTAGTACTTTTACAAGATCTGCTATAATACTAATGAATAGTGTAAGTTTTTTAAGATTCCACATGATGTAAATCCCCAAATACAAAAACACAAAAACTAAATAAATATAGGAAATGTTATTTGAATAAAATGTGCCACGTAGAATTTGGCTTTACCCAAAAGAGAAGAAGGATTAAAGAGGTCGCGAAAGTGACATAGTAGGATTAACCAGACGTTCTCGCGTCACCCAATAAATGACGATTCTTTATATGGATGAGCGATTTTATACTGGAAATGGGTTCATTTGGGCACATTTGTTATTTATTATCAGCAGCAATTTCGGGGAAATGTTAATGGATCGGAAATTAAAAGTTTAACATTCGGAGTAATAAAAAATGCACTTTTCAGTACGGCAGTGTTCGTAATGGATAAATCGATAGTCGGACGCTGTTAAGATATCTTTTAGTACATTAACGAGCCTTTTCTCTCAGCAAGATATGATTTTGGTATGAAATTTTTATTTTTTCGAAAAAGCTAGAAAATTAGTAAAATTACAAGAGCTTGAATTGCAACGTGGCCATTGTTATATACCTATGATTCTCTCTTTTTCTTCTTCCTAATGTACATATATCCCGGCAAACAATTTTACACATAAGGTACGCTTTCCGATTTACTTCTCTCTACTTTGCTCAGTCTTAGGCATCCTCGATAGTGAGTCTATTGGTTTTCATTTACCTTTGATTGCAAACATAATATCGATTTAGCCTATTTTAAAAACGATATATAATATAACGTTAAATCTTTCGTCACTTCCAGAACCTCTGTATCAGCCAATCCCCGTGAAAATAGGCTTAGTCGGCCGCGAACACGTCAATAAATCTGACACTTGTCAACCGCAAAAATGCTTACATTTTTCTCCGTCTTTTCATTTTAATGGCGGAAAAGGGCTGATATATTTTTCGCTATAAAACTTACTATGGAGTATTGGTTATTAAAATATTTTGTTATGACCCTCAAGCCATGTTGTCAGTGGAATTAGTTTCAAAACCAACTAAATTAAGAGTAGGCTTGTTTTGAATTAAGTGTTTGATGGAAAAAATATTACATAGAGGTTGCGTAGGAACCTGTATTTAAGATTAGAAACGAGTGATGATTACTTTTCCTCTCACAAATACAAACGACGTATATTCGTGGTCTTAAACTTTTGTTTACGCAGGCTCCATAAGCCCTCGACAGAAACACAACACCCACGATCATTTTGTTCATGTTATATTTATGCATTTAGTAGCCAAATTAAATCATAAAAGTTGTTGCTCAGTGTTAGCGGTTTGCGCCGCCAGCAACGCCGAAGCCGAAACTCGTCGGAGCCTATAATTTCTCTATCGGTATTTTACTTAGAATCCTTAATTAATACCCTCAGCGTTCGTTTAATATTAGATCATTAAAACCGCAATGTTCTAAAACTTACCTGCTTTCCGAAGTTGTATAAACAAAGGGAAGTTTAGGGGTGAACTTTGAACCGTTACCTACCAGTGAGGTGTACGAGTTATAACTTCCTATTCTAATTAAAAATTTAACGAAGAGGATAATGTTGGCTTGTGTAAATCATTAGCCGGAGTGAGGTTCAACTGACTGACAACTCTGATAACATATTATTGTTAACCAAGTCAGTTTATCGGACAAATTGACTCCTCGAACTTTCGAGCTTCCAATACTCCCGCATGCCTCACGTTTTCATAAGTTTGATAGAGATGACATAATTACCGGTTTTTTATTTAATTCACCGGGGGTAGACTTCCTTTGCAGGAGGTCGTCTAGGTGGGTACCCTAACAGTGCCAGCTATTCTACCGCCTGAGCAGTGATGTGCAAACATTACTGTGCTCCGGTAGGAGGGCACTGTAGCTAGTGAAATTACTGGGCTAAAGAGTCTTAACATCTTATGACTCTTGAGTAAGAAGCGTTGGTGCAGTGCTCCTAGAATTACACATAATTGTGAAATCCTAGGTAACTGTACTGATTATGGGCAGCGTTATCTCTTAACATCAGGAGAGCGTCTTGCTCGTCTTCTACTTCATAACATAAAAAAAAAAATATGTTCATCGCCAATTTACCTCTAATATCAAAATTCGTATTTTCCCAAAAAAACACTTTGAATTTCTTTGTTATCAATTTCTATTGTGATATAAGTTTGTGTATCCTACTTAAGATGTTGGATGTATCAAGAAAAATATTGTCCATAAAAATAAAAAGTTTTATGTCAAAAGAATTAAGTAGCGTTATAACTTTTATGGTAAAATATTTCCTGAAATTCCACTAAAATCTGATCTCGAAAAGTTGAAAAGTAACTCCATACCAACACTTGAACAGAAGCGCTAATTCCAACAAATCGTTAGGAAAGTGAATCGTTTTGTTTTATTTGTCTCTTAGTTAAATAAAGCTCTACAAAGACCGTCCTTGCTGAAGTATATTTAATTTTCCCTTTATTTAAAAAGCTTGTCTCTTACGTTGGAACCGAGGTATAAAGTTGAACTACAATCTATGAAAGTTGGTATTTCTGAGATAACGCGAGCGCGTACTTTCAATCTTAACTTTATTTATAAGAATCTCGTAGAAAATACTTTCCGTATTTCATAAAACATTGTCAAAGCACAAATCTAGATATTTTTGCATAACAAGATTTCAAGAGAACAAAAATCTAAAGCTCTCATAATAAAAATACTTTTACAAACATATGTACACAATTTGTAGAATTTTTCAATTTCCATATCTCCACAGAGGTAGACAGAGAATCCAATTACGTTTCGTCATATTAAGTTATTATGCTAAATTGGTTCCAAGAGTTTTTTTTGCGTAAAACAATGAGTTTGTAACAACGTTTTGTGATGTCGACGCGAACTTTTGATATCTTTTCTTTATCCTTGTTTGTTCTAATCATTTTGGTTCTTATGTAATATGGTTACAATGTTTTATGTAAGTAGGGAATTGGGTTTTAATAGATTCTAAATGGTTAATTCTAAAGTAGTTTCGTAGCTTTAAGTACTTTAGTTTTATTTTTTTTTTACTTTTACTAGAAGCCAGTACAGACTAGAAAAGATTCCAGATTTTTTATTCTTAATAGGCCCACGTTTAACTACATCCCATTATACTTTAGCCCTTATACCCTTAGCCCCTTATTCCCCAAGATAAGTACTACGTTTTATTTATTTTTTAATAACTGCGCCAAGCGGTTTTAGATAGATAGATGTAACCATTTATTACTTTATTGGTTTTACCCTACGTACAGTAGAATATTTGTTATTTCAGGGCCTAAGTTGTCTACATACTAAATTCAGCTAAATTGGTGATTTAAGCGTGGAAGAGTAAAATACATCCATATACTACATACAAACCTCTCCCACTGCTGAAACTTCATTCTCCCACGAAAATTTACCGTTCCACCACAAAACCAAACCTAATCTTTAGAAAAATCTCTTGAAGACTTACTCAATCTGAGAATGTAATAGGTAGCGTTTCCGCAAAGCAATGAAGCCTGCCACGAGAATGGCTCGTATCAATCCAGGAGTCTTTCTTACTGCTCCTATACGTCTTTCTGCTTCGCCGAATTGCAAACGTTACTATCTAATAACAGTATGAGCATTTCATTTTGTTTTTTATTATTTTGCACCTTATACTGAAACTTGCAATAATATTTTTTATGTGATGAAGTAGAAGTCGAGCAAGACGCTCTCCTGATGTTAAGAGATAACGCTACCCATAATCAGTACAGTGCTACTTAGGATTTCACAATGATGTGAAATTCTAGAAGCACTGCACAAACGCTTCTTACTCAAGAGTCATAAGATGTAAAGACTCTTTAGCCCAGTAATTTCACTAGCTACAGTGCCCTCCTACCGGATCACAGTAATGTTTACACATCACTGCTCAGGCGGTAGAATAACATTTATACATAAAACATAGATACATAATATAATCACGCTTGGTTCTCGCTGGGGTAGGCAGAGACTATTTCCCTCCACTTGGTACGATCCTGACACACATCATCATGTGAATGTCGAGGCTATCCAGCTCCTCGATAACACAGACCTAGTAAGACGACTCAAAAGAACAAAGCCTTTTGAGCTAGTGTAGTGATAGTGAGACTAGTGTAAATAGTGTAGTGCTACAGTAAGACACATGAACAAAGTGTACTTCGCCAATAGAGACTGTAAGACAAGTGTTAATGGACACTATCTTAGATTATTATGTAAAATTGTAGAAAAATATGTTAGAGTTAAATTACTTATTAGCCTAAATAGGCTAGATTGTAATATGATAACACATCCTATATATTATCGGGATATGTTATTAAAAAAAAAACATTAATTGATTTGTCAAGACATCGTCATGCAAGTCAAACAGTGATTTTAAGTCGTTAAAGGACAAAATCAGTACTTTGTGTAATACCTACATATATCAATATGCTTCTTTAGATGAAGTCAAGTTCCCATTTTCAGAATTGCGTATAGAAAATTACACTATTTTAAAAAACTTTTGTTTTGTCTGTTAAGTATTTATATTTATTTAATTATAGAAATTCTTTGAATAGAACAGTGACGTTTTGTCTAGTTAACTAAGCTTTCAGAGTAGGTTAATTTTTCTTAAATGCACTATGTTTCCTAAATTCCTGATCAACAGTAAGAAGAAAATTTGACTTGTCTTAAACATTCTTATTAGCATGCGTTTGATTACCCATACTGTTTATAAAAATGCTTTAACAAAGACTCCTTATGGTTAAATTAGGTATGAAACCAATGGAGTAGGCTTTGTAACGACGGATTACTTGCTCTTGATACGCTGACAAAAGCCTTTATCTTTTGAAAAATTCAATTATCTATTATTAAAGTAAACCCATTGAGTATTATAAAGTTTGCGGTAGTAACTTTGGATTAGTGCTGGTAAAAAAATTATGCAAAACTACTACAAAATAGTTGATGTAAGTAAAGGACACAGAATTTTTGACCGCTAAAAAGGTTTTAGGTGATTCGCCTCATAGTCAAAATTAAACTATCTTTTTAGCCTACGTTAATATAGGTACCAGGTACGTATAATGTAAATTAAAATTAACGGATTAAAAAAAACAAGCTGTTAGATACTTACTTCCAATTTATCTTTAGACTTCTTGTCGAATATCAATATTTTATGATTCTCTTAGCCTGACGTAGACTATTTATTTGTTAAAAGACTGAAAGATATTACACGCCCGCCAAACTACATAAGAGCAAAAATCGTTACATAAGTTATCGTTGCGATTTGACAATCGTTCCTACTTATGTTAAAAATAACTACCTTATGTACTAGTTGAAAGGCTTACCAGTCAAAATAAACCTGTTGAAAACATTAATCACACTAATATTATAAAGGCGAAAGTTTGCTTTTTACTTCTTCACGCCAAACGGATGGATCGATTGAGCTGAAATTATATAGCTTAGGCCCTGGAATAACACATAGGTCACAGTACCGCGGGTGAAATCACTAAGCGCTGTTGGTATTAAATAATACTCGTATACAGTTTAAAGCTAGTAGAAAAATAAAATACAAGACAATATTAAGAGCTTTTTAATCTCCACATTGTAATATGCAAGTTTAATTTATTAAGCACGGGCTTCGTTCGGTAATGTTAAGTGAAAGACAACGTACAGTTTTAGTATAACATGCAGCCGGGCTAACGCTCTGTAGCTTTAATTAATTTACCTTTAGGAGCCGCCGCGTCTTTGTTTTTATTAAAATACTAACCAATTATTTAACCCACTTCATTTACATGCTTTTAATATTGAATCTGATACTAGTGTAACTGGATATTGTACTAAATTAGAGTAACTTTATAGACAAAGTTTGGTTATTTTCCACTTTTAATCTGAAATAAAGGTGACGAATAAGCGTGAAAATTTGTAAAAATATCTGGATGTACAGTAGTATAAAAAAAACAGCAAATCGGTCCACCCGTTTAAGCGTGAAAGAGTAACAAGCATAGTGATTTTTGTTACTCTTTCACGCTTACAACAGGTGGACCGATTAGCTGAAATTTGGTAGAGATAGCTTAGACCCTGGAATAAGACATAGGCTACAGTACAGCGAGTAAAACCGCTGGGTACAGCTAGTTTTATTATGATATATATTTTATACTTGTTGTGTGTGTTACTAACACGATATATATAGCGAATAGACCCAAGTGTCAATAAACGACAGGTTTTTGGCATTATTAAGACACTAATCTATGACGAACACATTTTGTATTCTTTAAAACTTTATTAAAAGTATCATTAGCACAGCGATGCTTATATTTTTAAGATCTTTGTAGGAACCTACTTTCGCAAAAAAAAAAAAAAATATTCGCAAAACAAATTTGAACTTTGATGGTTTTAACAAAATAAATACCGTACTTATATCGTTTTAACATAGTAATTATAACAATAACACCTTCCCTCATTACAGCTATAGTGATTTTAAATTTCCAATCACGGTTCAATGATATTTTTCCAACGTAATTACCCCGACGTTTAATTGTGGCCTCACTAGAGCCTTTGTACTCGTTCCCCTTTACACAAAACTGAAACATTATTTACCTTATATCCATAAAAATTAAATAAACCGGAAAACTATTGGAAATGAATGTTTTTAATTAAATATCATGCGTTCATTCAGTGCACCCGGTCTTCTGTAAATGTAAAAATCGGTTTGCATTTACGCGATGAAACTCGCATTCCCAATTTTTCAGTTCATTTGCTACCGAAAATAATTTACGTACGTTGCAAGTAAACATATTATATTGTATTTATATTTGTACAAGGTCTGATCAAAGGTTTACATTGTCGATAATCCGCTTAATAAATACGAAATTATTTTGTAGGTATTTCATGTATTTTGAATATCAAATATTATTTCATTTTCTGTATTGCAGATATTATAGTTGGAATAAAATCAAAATAGTTTCATAAGCTTTACTCCTTTCACATTTTATGAAAGTTTAATATTTTATGCCTACGAGTATATATTTTTTTAAATAAATGTAAAACAATCATTATTACAGAAAAACAGGTGAATTTCAAGTGGAATAGAGTTTTCTTTCGGCAGGGTAAAGCTTCAGGTCGTAATTAAGTAAGTTTTCCTTCATTTCCTTAACTAAATAGGCGCCTAACAGTTAGATACCTGCGGGCTAGGGTTGCCTAAACATAGTATTTCACGGATGGTTGACCGCGGTTCAAAGAACCGAATCAGTCCAGCGTGGATAATGCTGTCTACTACCTATGTAAATTTTACTTCGTGGTTGTAACCCTATTGTACCTCTATAGTTCATTGTTTTATTTACGTGTTTCTCAGACTGATGTACTTTTCTGAATACTGTTAGGTGGAAATTGAAACTAGAAATTACTTGTAGTAAATGCGCGTCAGTTTTTTTTTAAATAATTCTTATTATACACAGTGATGGAAGTGGCAATAATGAGTAGAATTAAAACAGCAAATTATGTACAATCAATATGACAAAACTCATAACAACAATATAACTCTACATTCAACTCTATAGCGGGTCATTGGCTAACTACATTTACATACATATTTTTTATTTAAAAAAAAGTGTCTGTGTAAAATTTTTCGCTACGTCCACTTGGCCTTCCTTACCGATCACGCTGCGCCAATGATCGACTCTGTGTCGGCAATGCCACACATGTTACAGACATCTACTCGTATATACACGGCGGTGACAGCTCACCATCAAACGAGTCGTCTGCTTGTGTGACTGTTTAACATCTACCTATAAGACCGTCAGGAGTAGAAGGTTTAAGGTTGCACAGCCGTAAAGGATGTAACAACCGAGAGTAAAGAGAAGAAAAGATTTAGATAACCCTATCATTCCACTTCGCAGTGTTTTATACACATAGAAATATATTACCACCATATTACCACATAGAAATATATTACCTATATTACCAGCTTAAAATGAGCAACGATTTTTCTCTACAAATTATTAAATTATGCTTTGAAGCAACACTAACCGCTGTTTATTATACAAAGCCGTATCGCTTACACATATAAAGATTTAATTAACTTTCAAGCGCACATCTTCTTTGAGCTCTCTGATGGTGTTGTGGTTAACCTTCTACAATTTATAACAAACCTTTGCGTCGTAGGTACAGGCGCCGGTGCCGTAAACGAATGCATCCCTAGTCAATTCAAATATCGAAGATAGGCTTATATTAAAAATGCCAAAGTATCGACGTGTGTATGAGAGTGTTTTTTGTTACATCTTCACAACAGATTGGATGATTCGATTTGATATGTAGAATGTAGATCTTATATCTATGTAACTACTCGAGCCGTATCCACCCACTGCTGTGTGTAGATATCTGAGTACCTGGAATAACACCTACTTTTCCGTGAAAGAAAAGAGAAAATAAGGCCTATTGTACATAGAGTAGGTAGTTACTATAGTTATAATTTCGTTCGTGTAATATAAGTTAGAGGATATTTAGAGGAAGTTCTGGTTACCAATAAACTTAAAAGGTAGAGGATGAATATATAACTTTCTTAAATCATTATAGTATAATAATACGTAGAATACACAGAAACAAAAGTCAGAAACTACGAGTAATTCGGCACTTCTATTGAATTTTCTAAAATTTTGAGGAATACCAGTCTACAATATTAAAAAATTATTACACAGTCAATGGTGCATCAACACTTACAGTTCTCATTCATTTCTATTAGGTCATAAATATTTCTGTGGTTTTACAGCTCATTAAAAATTTGCTTTTTTCTGCTGACCATTTTATTATACAGCCTGAATGGCGCTGTTAATTAAATTTTACTAATAAATGGACTATTCAAGATGCTTGTATTTCAATGGCGGATTTTCATAAGTAAAAATTATGAATTTCATTAATTCTAGTTAGTTTACTGGCTTTTCTGAAAACATAAGATAAAGATAAATAACTCCTTATTAATACAACATAATAAAGTAAAATTTACAAACACAGAACTTTAAGCTAACAATAGTGGTACCAATTGGCGGTCTTATCGCTCAGAGCGATCTCTTCCAGACAATCGTGTATTCGTTTACTTTACGTAACATTCGTTTTCTCATTTCTAATCAAACAATCGTTAGAAGATAATTATATTACACACCTCTTATATGGCTGAAAGTTTGTGTATGTAATTGAAGATTAGAGACAAACTCTACTAATATTATAAATGCGAATGCATGAATGTGTGTGTTTGTTACCTCTTTACGCCTGAAGTTGAACTTTGGTATGTAGATAGCTTATATCTAAGAATATTCAGATACATCATCGAATCATAAAAACTAGCGTCAATATAAACAACTACCTGCGCCCAGCAGTTTTATCCGCTGTACTGTGCGTTATTCCAGGGTCTTAGCTATCTCTATACCAAATTTCAGCTCAAGCAGTCCACCCGTTTAGGCGTGAAGAAGTAACATACATACACACTCACAAACTTTCGCATTTATAATATTAGTATGATTGATTTTAGAACAAATACCGAAGGATTCATAATAAGATGAATTACATTTTAGAAGCGTCAATAGTTATAATTTGTAATTTAATTAAGCTCACGTAAACACACAAAAGTGAACGTCCCATTTTATGCAATCGGCGTTTCGATAAGCGAGTCGAGCAAACGAAATGAGCATAATCACTAAGTAGAAACCGGGCCGAAGCTCTCGGACTACGAAAGACTCATTGAACACCAATTACCCTTAGAGGCCTCCGTGAGGTCTTTAATTAAATCCTTCTCCGATGACGTCATAATTATAGGCTAAATTGGATTGAGACAATCCCTATTTTGTTAATTGTAAGGAAATTTTATTGTAACAAAATAGTTCACAAAGGTAAACTCCTATTTCTTAGAAATTAATTAGATTTCTAAAACGAGGGTTGCTTTTAATACAACTCAAAGCTAAGTTTCTGACGTTTTAAGTTATCTGAACTTAATTTTTCGCAGGATTATTTTGCACCTGGTTTTTCTAGGGAGAAAAACTTCAAGAGTAAACTCTTTGTACAGTCTGAAAGAGTTACGTAGTTTTCTGTAGAGGTAGATTCATATTATGGTACAGTTACTTGTATTTACTTAATTTATTTATTTAGGACACCCAACACAGGATACACTTAAATATTCAAACTTAAAACTAAGAGATCACAACGTGTGTGCTCCTGCACTTATAGGGTGCCACAGCATGCACAACTTAAAGTACTTAAGTACAAAGTACTTAAGTCATATGTTTTACAAGCTAAATGATATATTATTATAATAAATATCTAATTTATTTATTTCCTTTACAAATCTTAGGGGATAAATATATCAGAAATATACACTAGAAAATCCTAACTAAGATCGTCATCATCAGCTCACGTTCATCCACTGCTGCCTTAAGTGGATGTATTTTTTTCACATTTCTCAATATAACGTATCGTATTGTCCATACAAAACTATTATTGCACACCACCGCTGTAATTGTTCTTAAATTTCCTTCCAACCAGGTTGTCTGTAAGAGATTGCTTTATGCGATAAGACCGCCAATTGTTTACCTTTAATTTTAAGTATGTTATTGTAGTCTAATTATTTCCTTTGTATGCAATAAAGTGTTTTTCTATTCAATAACGAAAAGCTTTAAAAAGTAGGTAACTAGTACATTAACAATTTTCTTACAACCTTAGTTAAGTAAAAACTACCTAAGTCGCAGCGAAAACAATGCTTATAAAAACTACATTTAAAACACAGTTCTAAAAGCATTTAAAAGCTGGAATAAAAACAGCAGCTTATTCACGACTTTGTTTCCTTAGTTGCAGTGACAAAGAGACTTCAAAGGGAATTCAATTCTGGGGTCTCAGGAACATTTCTCCTGAACTACTTCTATATAGGCATTATGTTCCCACTTTGTTAGTTTACATTTAATCTTTATTATTATGTAAAAAAACGACTAAAACTCACGGAAATAATGGTCGAAACTAGGCTCGACCCTGGGTTTCGGACAATTACGATGTCCTTCATCAGGAGCTCACGCCTCTCAGTCGCGACGCTGGCTACAGACTGAGAGGCGTGAGCTCCTGATGAAGGACATCGTAATTGTCCGAAACCCAGGGTCGAGCCTAGTTTCGACCATTATTTCCGTGAGTTTCAGTCGTTTGTTTACATAATAATATGGATAACTCTCACGTTAGTTTTCAAAAACGTACATTTAATCTTATTACAACAGTTGTACACAATAGGGGCCACAAGGTTTAAAAATAAAAATTTCTTTATTTTTTATGTAATAAAAACCAGGTATATGTATATGTATTTTGTTCTCTATGAATATAATAAAAAATAGCTGGACATAAGCTTAGAAGATGCACGACGTGGCGTCTTGACATCCAATCAAGTAACTTGTGTAATATTTCACACATTTTTATTTAATTTAGTAAAAAAAGATGTGTACAATATTTTTTTTAAATCTACTTGAAGGACAAACTTATTTTATTGAACACTTCCCTAGTTTTCTAAGAGACTGAGAGATGTAATGCCTAGTTAATTCTTGAATGAAAATTTTTCTTCTCGTCATGTTTTTACAATCAAATTAAAATCTTTAGCCCAGTCAATGAGTGCCCAAAAAGGGTATGTGGATCGAAAAGTCGAAAGCAGAAAAACTAACTTAGGAACTTTGTTTGGACTAGAAAGGAGATAAACATACTAAAAGTCCCCACCCCTCCGAGGTGAGCCCGAGAGGGGGGAGGCCGAAGAAGGTCCCGTTTTTAGGTTTTTTGCTTATATGTCAAAAACTGTACGTTTTACGATATTTTGTTATACTACATTATGAAACCTCATAAAATTTTCTACAACTTTGGCCTTGACACTTTTTATCTATCTCCAATCGTTGTCCAGCTATGAGTTTCGAAACATGGTCTATTTTCAAGACGCTTGTTTTAGTTTTCCATACAAAGTTGGTAAAAAAATCTAAAAAGTAAAATTTGACCAACTTCTGGTTGTCGTACCATAATGAAATTTTCCAAATGTCTAGAAATATGATGATAGTTCAATAATCTGGTACCACTGAACTGATCTGATGATGGAGTCGGGAGGTGTCTACTGGAACTCTTCAATGGCTATTGGTAAACCCGTCGAGTTTGGACACATTACATTCGAATCGATGAGACTTTTTCATAACACTTGCTGTCGAGGGTCTGATAATGGACCAGGTGGTGCCTACGTCAGGTCGTGCCAGGTGGTGTCTATGTATTCAGATAAGTATTGCACACCAGTCTATTATTGTATTTTCAGTCCTGTTCCATTCCCAAGTTGTCTGTAATAAATTGCCTAGTGCGATAAGACCGCCACTTGTTTTCCTAGCATTAATATATAAAGCTTCTTTGTAATAGTTTGGTATGCAATAAAGTATTATTCTATTCTACTCCACTTTGACTTATCGACACCCACCCCCCACCTCGGATTATGATTTTATTGTGACCTCTTTACGAAAAAATCACGCTTTCCTTTTATAATATAAGTACCTATTTCAAGATAAACTCGTAAATATAACTTTACCTAGCTTAAATTTTAATTACAAAGTTTTATTAAAACCCAGGAAAGCGAAACCTCGAAATACACCTAGTTATTTATAACTAATTCAAAAACACAGATATTGAGCCCGAATCAAATAAAGTTGATTCGCCGGAATCAGATCCCTAACAAATCAATTTCGCAACAATTAAATTGATAACCCAACTTTAATTACGAAATCAAGCGAAATCTGCATCTGGCATAAAGGTAAGTTAATTAATTGAAACGATAGAAACCAGTACAATTCTATTATTGTTCCTCGGAAAACGATAGTTGTTATTTTTTTTGTAATAACCAACGAATTAGGGAAATAATAATAACGTTTAATTTATTTTTGTCAAACAAGTTGTCATGCTAATAGGTATGTCTGAAGAAGTATATAAGTTTGTACGTAAAGTAAAAATAAAATTGGCCACGTATTTTTTGCTTTGTAGATTTAATAAAAACGGTAGAGATATAACTTTGTAAATCTTAGTACTATTAGCTCTTTCGATTTTTAACTAACCTACTAAATCTATAGGTATCAAATCGATCCATACCCTGTAAAAAATTTCTTTGAGTAAGTTTCTCAGTTCATCAAACTGTAACTCAACCAAGCAAATAATAGTCTTCTTCTTCTTCCTGCCCTTATCCCACACTAGGTAGGGTCGGCACAACATGTTTTTCTCCTCCATTCTGCTCTATCATCCGTCATATCTTCATCCACTCCTCTAGCACGCACATCCTCTTTCACACAGTTAATCCAAACCTTTTTCGGGCAAGCAAATAATAGTATGAAACTAAAAACTACCGGAAAGTCCCGACAAAATCGACAAAAAATACCTATTTCAGACAGATATATACTGATAAAATCTCAGGTTTTGAAAGCTATTCGTTGCTTCAGTTAAAAAAAAAACTTCGTACCAAACGAGATGTAAAAGCTGAAAAGTTGAATTCGGCGCCACAGGAAATGGATACTAGTTTACTTTTAACGAGAAACCTTCGAAGCCGAAATAATATTTTTTATAAATGAAAATGCATATTTGCCTATGGACCGAATATTCAGTTTTTTAATAAAAGTAATACAAAAAGCTGGTGTGCAAAGAATAGTGAACCCATTATTTTAATACTCGATGTATTCAATTAATATCGTTGAGCTGTAAGCTTTTACTTTGAGGTATTAAAACTACTTTTTTTTAAATAATCAAGTTATTGAATGAGGTTTTTCATACTGGACCAGAATATACGTAATAATATTGAAGAGTACACATTTATTTTTGATTATATTTTAAATAACGAAGAAGGATTATAATAAGTCATTATAGTCGTTTTTTCGGCAAAGAGCGGTGCTCGTTGAAGCCAGGGATCCAGTTTACTTGACCGACAGCGCGTCGGTAATAAATAGATAGATAAACCTTTATTGTACACAAAAATATAAGTATTGCATTCAACGTGGCAATGCTGCCAGCATTCTGGGCACTCTGCAATCGGACAGTGGTTTGGAGCACTTGGATTTTCTGTAGATTGGCTTATGGCCGATCTGAGGTTTATAAAAGTGTTCTTTACTGCTGTAGTAGCTGTGGTATTTTTAGTTTGTTTTATCAATAAAAGCATTTGCTACACAACATTTATTAAACTAACAATTATCAAACATTAAATTAATACATTTGAAAAAGTCACCGCTGGTGTTGCAGACGTCTATAGGCGACGGTAACCGCTCACCATCAAGTGGACCTTCCATTTTTGTTTAACCTACCGTGACTGACTACACCTAGTTATAGCCGCCAAAACCTAGGTGTAGGTACTTCGGGGTTGCGTTGCCGTAACATATACCACATACCAACATATCATATACATTTACTTGTATCCCTCAGGCCTGATTATTGTTATCAATACATAGTGTTTATTTAAGTTTATTCGAATAATTAAATGTATTTTCTATAAACGGTAATCTATTCCATATTAATGTTATACACCATCATGTTAATAAAGGCTTGCTAACATAGCATTTACCTGCGGGAATATCCAACCGGACGAGTCTACACAATTTGCCACTCAAATGAGTTTTCTAAAAAGCCGATTAAGCAGAAACTAAAATTGGATAATTATTTATTGAATGTGTCATGAATAAACGACATCGAAATAATGAATTGTGAGCTAAACATTTTGGAATAACGTGAATTGTGTTTTGATAGACTAATATTAATTTACGAGTTTGAAAACTAACTCGAGCGTTATCTATATTATTTATTGACTAAAAAAAATACCGACTAAAGTCACAGACTCACGAACTTTTATATCCGTGAGTTTAGTCGATATTTTTGCATTGTTAATATTAATTTAACTGAATATATTATATTTTTATACAGCTCTACTAACGCAGAATGAAAAACACCTACCTGTTAAAAATATTAGAAGACATCACATACATAGATACCAGTTTCCATACATGCGAGGCTTACCTGTAACAAATAAGGTCAAATATTAATTGAGGTTTGGTTAAAAAAAGGATTAGTCGTTTTCACGTTATCGCTGAACAATCATGATTAATAAAATAAAAAGATTACAGATAATTGTGAAATTTTCCTTCTTTTAAAAGACATTCAAGACGTAAAACTAACTCTTATATGTCGTGGTGAGCGAACTATTCCTTTGAGATATAATAAAACAGTGTTTTGATTATAATCTGTCTCAAGAACCCCATGGACTTAATAAATACGGGTAGCGTCGTGTCTACAAGATCTCGTCATTTTACCGCCCCAAAAGGGCAGCATAAGATGCAGCCCTTTCACGATAAGGCCACCAGATGTCGCCTCCTAGATGTAATTGCGCTCGCCTTTGTACCACTTCTAATGAAAGGTTGACGAAACTGATATAGCTATCTTTAATCAACGCTAACTCGCGCCCGCATAAAGCATGACATTTTGAGTCGCAGTCAAAGTTTGTATTTGGGCAAAATAGTACGCAATATGTCCACAGATTACATAAAAACTAAAATTGGTCGTTAAGATATTATAGTCAATTTCCACTCATAAAAATTGAGGTGACAGCTGTAGTCAGTTAATTTTTCTACGACGAGTATCATCCTCGTAATTTTAGTGTTAGTGAAGTTGAGCGTTTGGCACTAAGCTAGGGAGTCGACGTCACGAAATCATAAAAAGACAGAAAATATGAACCCACGAGTCACGAGCAAGGGATTGCGCTGACAAAATGAGTTGCTATAATACTGCTTGGGCAAATTTCTTGGGCGTTTATAAGCTCATTATATGTAGTTCCTTCTGACGTTTAATGTTCCAGTCCGCAATCGTTCGTGTTTTGGCACAATAGTACGCGCATTACCTCCGGGCATATGTCCAACTGCCGACGTCATGTTCGCGGAGTGCGTTGAAACTGCCCGCGATGTCAGAATTACAACGCGAATTTCATGGCAACATTAGTAATTTGATGGGATTTGGTTTTGAAATGCAGGTAATAATATAAGCTTATTTTATAATGTATTTGTATCGTTTTATTATAAATTATAAGGGCAATTATTGTATATACGTGTGTGTTTTTTAGTTTCCTATATGCATAGGTCAAACGTTTGATATGGAGCAATTTCTACAATAGTTAAAGTTATTTTTTAAAAATTGTTCTAAATTTATTCTGAGTTAGCAACAAAATATAAAACACATTTTTATTAGATTTCAGTCGAATTACCTTTGAAGAAATCAACAAACAATATTTTTCTTTGGCATTCCTAAAAACAGCCCATCCCCGGAAATTAGATGTTCGCGCATTGTCAGCAACATAGAAATGTAACGAAACTAATCTTCGAGACAATACTAGGGCAATATCTTTGGTTTACGGCGGCCCAACGACATCTATATCTACAAACTAGCTGACCCGCGCGCACTTCGTTGCGCGTGACAGTCAATGAATAAAGCGAAGATTTGGTGCTGCCATTTAGACTACGATTGTATTTCCATCCCCGCGACTTTGTGAGCGTAAAATAAGTATAGGCCTGTTTAAACCCTCCCGCTGTGGGTAGTGTGTAGTGAAGAATATAGGGCTGGGTATTTCGATGCAGTTTTGTTTCGCTACTGTATTAACCAATCCTAAATCCTTTCCCGGAGGTTGAACTATCTCGGTTTAGCGGTAACTCTTTAACTTACATCTACTGTAATGTACCGGGAGTAGACTTCCTTTGCAGGAGGTCGTCTAGGTGGGTACCCCAAAGCCCAAAAGTGCCAGTTATTCTACCGCCTGAGCAGTGATGTGCAAACATTACTGTGCTTCGGTAGGAGGGCACTGTAGCTAGTGAAATTACTGGGCTAAAGAGTCTTAAACATCTTATGACTCTTGAGTAAGAAGCGTTGGTGCAGTGTTCCTTGAATTTCACATCATTGTGAAATCCTAGGTAGCACTGTACTGATTATGGGCAGCGTTATCTCTTTACATCAGGAGAGCGTCTTGCTCGTCTTCTACTTCATCACATAAAAAAAACCTAAGCTAAATTATTATTGGTATAATTTCTCACACTATTCTTCCCGTGACTTAAATCAATACCGTGGTTCCTAAATTCCCATTAAACTGGCCCTCCCTCCCTCCCCCTCTTAATACTGATACTCCCTATAAGTTAATTTCTGACATTAAAACTATTTAATGTTAGGAACACAATCAAAACAATGGGTTTACAAAATTTCAGCTCAGTCGGTTCAGCGGTTACGGATTTACATACAAACGTGTTTCGTTTTTCGTGAATAATTCCTGTTCCCGAGGGAATTTTGCAAAATCCCTTCTTTTCGGTCGCTTAAGTTACCTAAAAAAACACGCTGTGTAAATTTAAGCCAAAACAAAGCAGCGGTTAACGATTTCCTACACAAACTTGCACCCCCCTTTTCCCCTCCTTAAAAGTTGATTTCTGGGATAAAAAGTATCTCATATAATTTTTGAAGACTCAATCTACTTTTGTATCAAATTTTAGCTCAATAGGGTCAGCGGTTCTAAATTTCCCATACAAACTTTTACCCTGCTTTACCCCCGTAGGAATTTCGCAAAATCCGTTCTTATCGGTCGCTTACGTTAGTACCTAAAAAACACGCTGTCCAAATTTCAGCTAAAATAAAGAAGCGGTTAACGATTTCTTACTTAAACTTGCACCCCCCCCCTTTCCCCCCCCCTTTAAGGTTGATTTCTGGGATAAAAAGTATGCCATATAATTTTCTAGGACTCAATCTAACTCTGTACCAAATTTTAGCTTAATAGAGTAAGCGGTTCTAAATTTCCTATACGAACTTGGACGCCCCCTTTACCCCCCCCCCCCCCCTTAAAAGTTAATTTCTGACATAAAAACTATTCAATATTCCTAAACACAATCCAAGCAATATTTTTACAAAATTTCAATTCAATCGGTTCAGCGGTTACGGATTTGCATACAAACATTTTTTGGGAATAATTCCCGTTCCCGTAGGAATTTTGCAAAATCCCTTCATACCGGTCGTTCACGTTATCTAAAAAACACGCTGTCCAAATTTCAGCTAAAACAAAGAAGCTATTAACGATTTCTTACACAAACCTGCACCCCCCCTTTCCCCCCTTAAAGGTTGATTTCTGGGATAAAAAGTATCCCATATCATTTTTTAGGACTAAATCTACCTCTGTACTAAATTTTAGCTCAATAGGGTCAGCGGTTCTAAATTTCCTATACAAACTTTAACCCCCCTTTAGACCCCCTTAAAAGCTAATTTCTGACATAAAAACTATTCAGTGTTCCTAAACACCGTCCAAACAATCGTTTTACAAAATTTCAGCTCAATCGGTTCGGCGGTTACGGATTTGCATACAAATGATTTTCGGGAACAATTCCTGTTCCCGAGGGAATTTTAAAAAATCGTTTCTTATTGCACGGTGAAATCTTCTAAAAAACACGCTGTCCAAATTTCAGCTCGATACGGCCAGCCGTTTGGGCTGTGCGTTGATAGCACGAAAGTGTACGAACGATTTTATATAAGAGATAGATTACTGAACAATATACCTACCTATCCTAAATAATTGATGATTATACTCAATACTTTATTTGCTCCCTTAGAATTAGGTACATAATAAGGTCTTAGTGTAGTTTGCACGTAAGTATTTCTAAGGACCCTGGTGGGCACATGCAATTTAGAATGTACAATAATTGTTATTAAAATTAAGAAATGAAATAATAGTATTTTAATAATTTTAATAGGACGTGTTAGAGAGGATGATATACATTATGTACATATTTTTATAATTTATTTATTTTAGTGTAAAATCTTGCAGATATTCTTCTATATACCTATGTAATTAAAAAAATCAATATAAGAAATTATGAAGAATTAATAATAAATTTTGCTTTCGAGAAAAGCACTTTAGCTAATTTTAATTATAATAGCGCCATCTATCGAATTTCAACAGATTGCGCCAATTTCATAAACTATCAACAGATGGCGGCACATGTTTTGAAATGTGCGTATTATTTAGCTTTTTCTATATATTTCAACTCAGGAGTTAAATTTCGAAAAACCCTGCATGAAATGTTTAATTATATTCATTTAAGAATGTTTTTACCAAGTTTTAAGTAAATCAACTCAAAAATGTGATTTTCTCCATACAAACTTTGAACCCCTATTTAACCCACTTAGGGGTAGAATTTTCAAAAATCGTTTCTTATTACCTGCCTCCAGGGTAAAAAGAACCTATGTTCCAAATTTCGTCTTTCTAGGTCCAGTGGTTTGCCGTGTGCGATGATGAGTCAGTCAGTTTACTGTTTTATATAATAGTATAGATATTTGATCTCCTTTCTATTGTCTAGGTCAAACTAATTTTGCGATCCTCTGAGGCTGTAATTTAATTTTACATTTCTAACAGCGCTTTAATACGGGCTATCAATTAAAACTTGTTTATGACGTCTTTAATGGATAATAAAACAAAGGTGTGCCCTATGGCCGGGCGATTTGGGAGAATAATTCGTCGGAACTAAAATGTATTAAATCAAATCACAGAAATGTTGCTCGCTACATCTGTAGTTATAGTCTTATGACTCTTGAGTAAGAAGCGTTGGTGCAGTGCTCCTAGAATTTCACATCATTGTGAAATCCTAGGTTACACTGTACTGATTATGGGCAGCCGTTATCTCTTAACATCAGGAGAGCGTCTTGCTCGTCTTCTACTTCATCACATAAAAAAAAAAAAAAAAATTACATTAATAGTGACGCTTTAAGTTTCATCGCACTAATATTATAAATTCGAAAGTTTGTGAGTTGTGAGTGTATGACTGTGTGAGTATGTATGTTACTTCTTCACGCATAAACGGGTGGACCGATTGAGCCGACATTTGGTATAGCGATAGCTCAGACCCTAGAATAACACAAAGGCTACAGTACAGCGGGTAAAACCGCTAGGCACAGCTAGTACGTTCATAATATTGTGAGAGAAACAGTTTGCAAATTAAATGGTGCTAAACGTTTACCTTTGCTTTTTTTCCCTATGCCAAACATATATAATACGCAAATTTCATACAAAAACAAAAAAGACTTCGTTGTTAGGTATACGAAAATTAAAGGAATGCCTTTAATTCTACATTTTTATTGCAAAAACAAAAACCCATTGCAACAAACAATGATCTTATTATACAGAGTTACTTAGTGGATTGCGGCTGTATGCGGCGGAAAATTATGGTAAGCACCCATAAACTGTGGTAGCTAAATCTTTTTTATTCCTCACGGCAAAATTATTATTAAGCATCGTAATGTACCGCGGTATCTTCCGTGCAGCGAATTTAGAACGTAAACATTGTAAACTAAGAGAAACTTTGACAGATTTTGGCTCTTCTGTGTACAGTGGCGAAACTGGAAACCTAGCTTAGATATAGGTATGAAGTTGCCCTGAAAATCACAGCGAAACCGTGGTAGTTTTGACGTTTTTACGTAAATCGATGTATACCAAATGTAGCGATTTGTTAAATATAGCCAACCAAAATAAATTATCACGCGATATAAGCCTTTATAACAGCAGTTTAGTTTTTCAAGTCCTAAATGAAAACAAAACGCCTCGATTTAATTAGCTAGGTTTTAAACTCTCTCAACAACAAAAAGCACCTTATTCTCTGTTTATATCCAGTCTTTGTGTGTATTTATTACGTTATTTTAAAAAACCTAACAAATTTTGAAGAGCATCCCTACCGCATATTACATACAACGTTTACCTAACTACCTCAAGGAAAATCTATCCCAACATAAAGTAGGCAAGCTTTGAGGCTAAGATATCAAAGGCAAATTATTAGAAACTAGTTGAATAGAACGTCTCCGATACGATCTTTGAAGGAGACAGCCGAATGGACCAAGCTTGATAAGTTGGGACCCCTTAGATGGCCAATGCAACTGTTGATAACTGGCCACCATCACTCCGTCAAGCCTTTGATCATGGAACTTCGAGATTTGTGTTCCTTTTAGATTGTAGTACAATAAGACAGATTTGCAGTAGAATTTATATTGATATAGGTACTCGTATTATGTAATAGACAGACAATATTTGCACATCATTTCTCATAGATTGATTTCTTGCTTTAGGGCCATACCTCACCGAGATGCCATGGCTACGTGGCCAGCGACGTCGCCAACTAGTTCTTATTGAGATGTATGACGGCTAACTCACTTGGCCACTGACTGGCGACGTTGCCAGTCACTCGCCAAGTAAGTTAGCCGTCATACATCTCAATAAGAACTAGTTGGCAACGTCGCTGGGCCACGTCGCCATGGCATCTCGGTGAGGTATGGCCCTTAGGCTTTCCGAACGGGTGGTAGAATCTTAAAATAGATAAGTCCCGTTTAATAAAATTAACATGAGTTCAAATCGCAAAATTTTAAACTGTTATTATTGCAAAAGTGTTTCATTGTAGCTTATCTGAATTAATAATTTGATTTGAGATTAAAATGTTTACGTTAAAGCAATATTGTTATCAATATTGTCTTAATTACTATTAAGTAAATAATGTCATTTTTTGTAATAAATAAATTAGACTATAATTTGTAATAAAATTAGACAATTATTTGTAATAAATAAATTAGACAATTATTTATTGTAGTAAATAAATTACAACAACAAAAACGGCACAACTCGCGTGTAATATTGTCGAGAGTATTATTATGGGCTTGTTCACGTGAACGCGCGGGCGCAGGCGCGGGCGTGAAATATCAAACATATGACGTGCTATGAAGGTGTTCACGTACAACGCACGTGCGGTGTGAGCAAAGTCTGTCGCGCCCGCGCCCGCGCCCGCGTGTTATAGCGTAAACAAGCACTATCTCGACCACGGTTTCGGACAATTACGATGTCCTGTCCTCGCGATAGTTTTAAAAATCGCATAAATAAATTAGATTATCATAAGAGGGGCAAGTCAAAGGTACTTTCTGTCAGGTGCAGTCGATACGCTCTAGCGCATTACACGGCTCATACATCACTTAGTGGCGGAACGCATGCGCTAACTGCGCCAAACTTGGCCTAGACGCGCCCGTGGGAATAGACGGGTAATTTAACATTGAAGGTGCTAGAATATTTGCCACTTAAGAATTTGGGGAATATCTATCTACTTTCATTTGTTTTGACTTAAAATGTATTGGAGGGATTTATCCCACCTTCGAGGTTTTTTTATTACCATCTACAGCCGCATCGCTTTACATCACGCGAAATCGTGGCCAAAGGCTAATTTATCTATACAGAATGTTTCTTTAAAGATATTTTTTTTCAACAAGTTAGCTTATTTAGTTTTTGATGTTAAGTTACTATATATAAGTAGGTACATCACTTTTCCTCTTATGAAAGGCAAATCAGCTTTTGCTTCAAATCAAGTATAAAATTTGGGAAACATTGGTTATAAACAATTTACAGGAATATGACCAGAATGCTATCTTGTATTCTGCAAAAAAATATCGGACTAATTCAGGGGGCACAGCCGCCATTTATCTACAATCTACATACAAGTGATTTAGTTTTTATTTCAATATTTTTTTTCTATTTTTTAAGGTGACTCAATAATTAATATTGACAAGGATATGTTTTAAAAAAGCTCTGTGCCAAGCAGCGAAACAGCGTATACCTACATAAAAAGTTTAAACGTTAGCTTTGCCAAATAAGCGCGTGTTTATAAATCTAACAGAGCTTTCACTCTGACAGTGCAAATAATAAAATGTTTGGTCATTTCGAACGGTTTTTCAAACAATCAAAATTTGTGTTCATTTAACAAACATGTTTATTAAATTAACTCCCTCCGTACACAAAATACGAGATTTTTCCGCCTTTAGAATTCTATTGAATTTGTGTACATGCGTCAGAAATCAACGCGAAATAGGTAACTCTGTATTGTTATTGTTTACATACATTTAAATAAGGACTTATATGTAGGTAAAACAAGGCTCTCCACGATCTGCCTGAAGCAAATCTTAGAGTACTTCGGCCACATTGCCAGAATAGATGGAGATAATCTCGAAAAACTCGTAATCACTGGCATAGTGGAAGGGAAAAGACCCCGTGGCCGAAGCCCGATGCGTTGCTCTGATCAGATCCGCACCACTCTCGACTTTACCGTCTACGATGCTCTCCGGGTGGTGTGTGATCTGTGGATCACACAAACATTTGTCCCTGGTCTTTATATATTTGTTTCTGGTCTGGGTGGCTTTCTGTATCTTTTTTTTTATTTTTTATTTATACAATTATAAATCCTGCTCCTATCGTTGCTGCAGCACCCTTATAACAAAGTCACTAAATAATTCTGTATCTATTATAAATAAATAAATAAATAGCTTTATTGACAGACACATGGTCCAAATGTTACAAAGGAATAACAATTAGTAAATAAAGATGTGTAAGATATACACATGACAATAAAATAATATTAAAATTAAGTTATGTGGCTAGATCTCGCCACCGTCCATAAGTTGCAGACAGCAGCAGTCTGTCTGCCAAGCTTCTTATAATAGAATTTCTACACGTATCCACTCTGGACATGAACGAGGCAATTCGTCTACGTTGTATCGCGTTGAAGGTATCTACCCTAGCATTCAAGAACATTTCGGAGGCACTACAATACCACTTCAGACCCATCAGGTGTCGGAAGACGTTATTGTAGGCCACGCGAATAGTGTCATGCGATTTTTTAGTATACTGTGTCCAGAGTTGACACGTGTAGAAGGTTTGGCAGTAGGACTTAAATAGAGTGGTTTTAACATCAGATGCTGCTTTATAAAATTTTCTAGCGATCATATTACCCACTGTACATAAAGCACGCCTTTGGCGTTCCATGTCGCTGTCGTCTTTAAGAGTTGCGCTCACAATGTGGCCAAGATACTTGAAGTTCTCTACAACATTTACAGCTTGTCCTTCCAAGTATACACGTGGAATACAATTAGGTCCCCTCCCCGACCTAAAAACTACCATTTCTGTCTTCTTAGCGTTATACGTCAAATCGTGACTTCGTGCGTAGCGCTGGCATATGTTAATCAGCCTTTGCAATCCTTTGATTGAGGGGCTGAGCAGCACCATATCATCAGCATAGCTAAGATTGTTTACGTATCTTCCATCTAGCCGTAATCCCACCGGGGTGCTGCTCAGCTCCACGATCAGGTCATTAACATATAGATTAAATAGGTCTGGAGAGGTGACCCCCCCCTGCCGTACACCACATGACAGTTGGTAATCGTCGGATAGTTCCGAATCCCATTTAACATTATTGGTCTGCTCGCTATACCAGTGTGCGAGCAAACCAACAATCCCAGATGGAATTCCTGCTTTGTGCATCTTCTCCCACAACAGCTCATGATTTATAGAGTCGAATGCTCGACTCAAATCCAAAAAACATGCGTAAACAGTAGTGTCGTTCTTTGTGTAATATTTGACTATTTCTTTTAACGAAAATATTGCCATGTCAGTGGAAACGTGTGGGCGAAAGCCAAACTGACCATCATCGATGTTCATTGAGCTGATGTGGGAGTAGATTACTCTTTCTAGTATTTTGGCCACAATCGTAGCCAGTGAAATTGGCCTATAGTTTGCCGCGCTCGAGATATCACCCGTTTTATTTTTCGTTATCGGCACCACTAGTGTACGAATCAGATCTTTAGGTAAGTAATTGTGTCTCACGCAGAGATTATAAAGCCGCGCCAAAACGTGACATATATTTTGACCTGCGTATTGTATATGTTCAACACTAAGACCGTCGTGGCCTGGAGACTTGCCCCGTTTCATTGTTCTTATGACTGTCTCAATTTCTTTCGGCGTAATTACTACGTGACAAGGCTCCAGGTCCCGCCGTGTCTCAGCGCTGGTCCCTTCTGAAGTCTGAATTTTGACATCAAAATGCTGGCGAAATAGATTTGCTATTTTTATTTTGTCCTTTTCTCCTTCGATACTAATAGGCAAACTACTCTTGTTATCTAACTTTTTTGTTTCCTTCCAAAACTGTATAAAATTTTTGTCACTGTGATGACGAGCTAACAAGTCCATTTTTATTTTATCTTTATTTCTTAATACGTATTTGATAGCGGCTTTATACTTTCTACGTGATATAGTCATATTCTCATAATGATATCCCGAGCGCGGCTTTCCGTATAATACCCATAAGGAAAACATTTCTCTGGCTTTAGATTGGGCAGCTTTAACATGCGAATTCCACCCAACAATTACATTACGTTTTTTACTAGGCTTTACATCTGAACATTGAACTGCCGCTGACTGCAAAATCTCAACCACATCATCATAAAGTTTGTCAATACATTTAAAATGTCTATCATCTGCACATAAACCTTCACTGTCCATACATTCTAAGTTACAAAATCCCTTATCATATGTATTCATTAAATTATGTAATTTTCTGTTACAAAGCTTCGAATAATTAGTCCTCTGTTCCCTATCTCTGTTACCCCAAATGTGTTTCTTCGTAGCGTCTTTCTTAGTAGAATCGATAGTTACTTTTGGCCTTACAAAATTTAAATTACAGTCTAAAACTAGTGGAAAGTGATCAGATGCAGTTATATTATAATTAACGTGCAAGTTAGTCACTAGTTCAACCGCTGCCTCAGTGACAAGGCAGTGATCCAACCAACGACACGCGCCATTAGCCTCACTTACGTACGTAAATGTATCGGAATGGAGCCTGTCTAGGTCAATGCATAGTAACGATTGTTCCCTGCAATAATTTACCAACTCTTTACCATAAAGAGTTCCTGGATGCGCATATTATAAGTATGCATTTACAAAAGAAAAGTATATAAGTATTATATCCGTTATCCTAACTACCATAACACGAGCATTAAGTTGCTTAGCTTGGGGTTAAGTGGCGCTGTGTGAAGTGTCCTGAAATATTTATATTTATTTATTATATCTATACAATTTCAAAAATTTACCACAAACCGATTTCAGCGTACCTACGATCCTATCGTAACCCGATCATCGTGAGCCACTAACTAGTCGTACAAAATATTGCCGACTCAAATAAAAAACCGATTGCTATCTCACTTTGATGTTGTCGGAGGAAATGAGATCCGCTTCCGATCGCAGAAGGAAAATCTTCCCGTTTTGGGGTACCGCTGGCTTCGGTCGGAAACCTATTAATCTAGCCAATATTTACCTGTCGCTCGCCCGATGTCTGTTAACCGATGGTAAATAAATGCTTTAATATAAAAGATAGATATCAGTTTTAGTTCTTTGCAGGTGGTATTTTTTTTCTGATTGATCCACTCCTATGATAACTCCTATGCGCTGTATGTATTACTCTATGATCTAAGGTTTGGTTTCAAATCAAATGCTTATGTTGTACGGAAACCCCAAATGCTGACTGATTCGTTTTGTATAGAGAGTCAAAAGTTGTTTTAGCGTATTTTATTTGAACCGATCTTTTTCTTCCTCAATGAAAAGATTAGGAGTGTCATAATTCGTCAAAATCTTTTTTCATCTCGCCCTCGCTCTTCATTTTATTTTTTACTATAATTACAAGGCTTAAATACACCTTTTTATTAATTATCTACTTTCGATTGATAAACGACGGCGACTTTAAAGACTCAATAAATGTGTAAGCAGCTTTTTATAATTTTAAATTAATTTTGCCTTAATGCGAGCCACCTGTGTCTCGATCCCAAAAATTAAAAACCAGGTATTACCATAATTGACATGTCTCATCTCTACCCATGTCTCCGCACTACAGAACCACGGACTCTTCAGAACTCCTCGATTTTTAAACTGGTTGTAAAGGCTGAGGGGATGACATAGCGGCCATCAATTTTAGCATCAGAGTTAAGTATTTGCTGAGTTCAATTGTGGTGACTCTTGTGCTCCTAAGCGTATTTCTATAATTATAACCATAACTGACGTGTCACTGACGTTTTAGACTGACAAAATAAAGTTATTTTTTTTATTTTGTCTAGTCTGCCAACTCGAAAAAAGGACTTGAATACCATACCGAATACCACTGTTGTTGCATGCTCTTAGTACTCACCATCAAGCGAGCTGCTTGTATAACCCAAAAAAAATAGCGATAAATACTACCTTAAAGTTTTTATAATCTTGGGAAAAGGCTACGAGAGTGCTTTAACATTATTTATTTTATTTTTTATTTTTAGGAAAACTTATGTCCATCTAGGTCTTAAATTGGGGTACTTAAATATTGTAGTGAAGGACATTTACAAGTTTCTACATTTATGGGAAACTTTTATTTTGGTGTAAGACGTGGCTGACTAACAGAATTGGCGCAGAATAACGATGCATGAAGAACTTTGGGGGAGGTCTTTGCCCCGCAGCAGGGACACTATGACTAGATAAAAAAGTCGGTGTCATATCTTTTTGGTTTTTGAATCTATGTAAAGCCCCGTCCACATATCATCTGAAGGGCGGTGTCGACTTTTGACCGTGTCGAGTCGAGAGCCGATCTAATTTGGCGAATCGCGGAAGCATACGGAATTTAATCGATTCGCCTGAGCGAGAATGGGTTGCGGGGTTAGTGGGAACTGACTATAAATTGGTAGACTTCACTGAAGGATTCGAGGTTTTAAGCTTTTCGACAGTTTTAAGTTAACTGTGGTGGTACTTTGGAATTTATTCGTTTATTTTGGTTTATTATCGACTAGCTTTCGTTATGTTCGTCAGCCAGCGAATTGTGTTAGTGGATGTGTACGTCAGATTATATATTTCTGAGATTATTTTTACTAAATGCGTCCAGTGGTTTGAAATGTGCGTTGTGTTGATAGATTAATCACTCTCGATTCATTTTTAATAAGGTGAGACTAGTAGTCTTCAGTTTTTTATGCACTAGTAGAAAGAACTAGGAAAGTTATTTTGAATAATAGTAAACATTAGGTACGTACATTAATCGGTTCAGTAGTTTTGGCGTGACGTACGTCGACATATTATCTACCTATAAATTTTTTTAGCTATGATATTCTGTTATGGATTTATGTAATGGATTTTAATACGTAGCTAATTATCATGACCAATTCATGAATCCAAGATAAATTTAAAAGAAAAGTTTTATATAGTCAAAATGAGTGAACAAAAAAAACCTTACAAGTACCAGTAACATTCTAACAAAGAAAATAAGAGTAACAAAGATAAAGCAACCTAGCTTAATAATTAACAAGCAATCTAGCCCCCAAATAACGTCTCATGGTCCAAGTAAAAGTAACACGCACAAATACCTCCCTAATTAAATCTACCGCGTATCTAGCGCTCACAGTCGTGTGACGTCACTAAGTCAACGAAGAAAAAAGCCCACGGATTCTGAAAATATAACTTTACCCTAACAGAAGCTTTTCGTACGTTACATTTGGCACAATATACTCGTGTAAACAGTACTTCAATTTGTAAAATATTAAATATTTTTTGTTAACATTATAATTATTATACCGGGGGTAGACTTCCTTTGCAGGAGGTCGACTAGGTGGGTATCCCAACAGTACCAGTTATTCTACCGCCTGAGCAGTGATGTGCAAACATTACTGTGCTTCGGTAGGAGGGCACTGTAGCTAGTGAATTTACTGGGCTTAAGAGTCTTAACATTTTATGACTCTCAAGTAAGAAGCGTTGGCGTAGTGCACTAGGTAGCACTGTGCTAATTATAATGGGCAGCGTTATCTCTTACCATCAGGAGAGCGTCCTCTCGTCTTCTTATTTCGTTGTGTATAAAAAAAATACATTGACTGTAACATCACATCTGTTTTGCTCTGTGGTTTTGGTATACATATATTTTGTTATCTATATAGAAAACGCTTAAGTTTTACCAACAGTGCGCGGTCTTAACAACTTTTTGCCGTGGTGAAGCTGGGTTAATCTAAGTGTAACCAAACATAAGTCTGATAAACCTCAATTTAGCCATATATAACCTGTTATACTTAGGTTTAGGTCCCAGGTGATGATCACGCGGGCGTTATCTAACTTTTATGAGGCACTAGCATCTTGAATTAGGTACTATTTCATCGTGTTGTCTTTACTTTTAAACTAAAGTAACGTTTCACTCGCATAAAATCACTAACCATTGAGTGACTTAGATTGCATGACCTGTCTAGATACCTTTATTTATCTATTCGCGCTTACTTCATCTTTGTAAATAAACGGCATAAACTCACTCGTATTTACTTCGGCTTCGTGCCGACCGTTTCGATCCTGTACGAGGATATGAAGGAGCTTTATGTCGTTTATTTACAAAGATTTTTACACTAAACGATTCGCGAGTATTTAGATTCACTAAATACTCGCGAATCGTTTAGTGTAAAAATCGCTTACTTATTTCATGCATGATTAAATCTGAAGCTCATGTACTGTATTTATCTATACAACAGTCGTACCTTCCGCAGTCGCAGGTGAGATTTATCTTCGGATAATTGGATAAAGAACGCGTTCGCGAGATGTGATACGAGGCAGAAAAGTGGGGGGAGGGGGATCAGTAACGTATGATCTACTACTTCTGAATGTAAATCTTTTGTGTGCTATTAGAATGCTGAAATATATTACAAAGAATATAATATTTAATTTAAGTCGACATACACTTGAGTTGTGATTTTATTTGTGTGTTATTTTTAGGTTTACCTTGGACCATGATCTTGCCAGGTCTTAAGCGGTCATGCAGCCGAAGATGGTAGCAGATTAAACCTTAAAGGCGGGACTTATCCCTTCACTGAACATGGTGGCGGAACACAGTTGTTATGACCACCATAGCAATATGGTTTTGCCCAGTGGATGCTAACTAGCCACGGTCGAAGCTTACAGCGAGTGAAAAAACAGCACATAACTAATTATAGTTATTCTTTTGTTTTCTTTATATAAATTAACTAGGGTTTTTATAACACTGTCTTTGGACATTGCAACATACTGACGCATGAAATGTTACTGTTAATAAAAAAAAGTATAAGCGTTTCTTACATCTCATGCAAAAACTACTGAGCCGATTGGACTGGACTTTAACTCATGTAGGTACGTTTAACAATGTTAAATTTGTATCCACCTGAAACTCGCCTAAAACTAAAATTCGGTTTCATATACCTACTTGAGAGGTAAACTTATACATGAATATTAAAATCCGACCCTACTTTAACGTTCATTTGTGTTCAAATTATAATGTACCTCTATTTATCTTCCCACATGCTAATTATACATTTTAATAATCTCCCGGAATTACTAATGAAACAGAATTACAAATTATTTGCAAACGTGGACTGGCGCAAAATTGAAACAACGTAATAAGAGGAAAAAACTTATATTTATTCGTTAAAATAATACTGTATTTTATGAGAATTATAATATGTACCTCTACATGTTCACTCTTTTCATTTAATCATGAGAAGCTATTGAGCTCTCTTTCAAAAATAACTTAATCACGATTATTGAGATATAGTTTACTTATAAAAATTCAATTACCTACTTTTTAATAAGAGTGTAATTTTGGATAGTAATAATATCACTTTTTTGAAATCGTAGTCAAGGGGATCTTTTTATGCATATTGTATTAAATTTACATATATTTAAAAACTTCTAAAAAAACAGTGTCCACTGCATACCCAGTGCGAATCTATGCACATCACACTTATATAAAGGCGAAATTTTGTGAGTGCGTATGTTTGTCACTTCTTCACGCCTAAACGGGTAGACCGATTGAGCTGAAATTTGGTATAGAGATAGCTTAGATCCTGGACAGTACAGCGGGTAAAATCGCTGCTAGTAATGTATAAACCTAAAATATTATGTGTGTGTGTGTGTGTGTGTGTGTCATCGAAATCGTTGCATAGTTATTGGGCACATTAGAGCGAATAGTTACCAGGGACGCAGAAACAACTAAATTTGTATCCGACCGCATTATAGATTGTCAAACACAAATGTATTATGGATAGGAAGACATAATGCAACCGCAGGCTAACCATCCACATTTGTAATGAGCTATGCTACTCCCATTAAAATTCATGATATTTTTGACCACATCATTTACAAATAGGTATTTTGAATTTTGGTTTTGATAAAGGTTTGGTTTGTAATCTTAGTGATTATAATTATAAATGTGAGAATAAAAGTGTGTGTATTTGTTTACTCTTCACATATCAATAGTAGAACCGATTCAGCTGGAATTAAGTTAGCCAAGACCCTTTAACAGATAGGCTACTTTTTTGCTAGTAAAACCGTTGACAAAGCTAGTTGTCAATAAAGTACTCCAATAGAATACACTGTCAGATTCAGTTACATTATATATAGGTCATATTTGTAGTTTCAGGTCCTTAAGATTTCCTACAATGCCAGCAACAAAAATTAAATAAGGCTTTAGTAGAGTAATTTACCAATATAATCATTAAGGTAGGTAGATAGGTGCCTAACAACATAATCATTAAGGTATGTCGTTCAAGTGGCAAAAATAGACTATAAAATATGAGCCACTTTCAAATTTCGTGTAATTTTTTTGGACAAAAGAAACATTTGTTTAGATATCAGCTGCAATTTAAAAATATCCACACAGTGGCTCATCGCGAACGATACATAATATAAATAAATCACAAAAAGGCAAAACTTGGAAAGGTGTGTGAACAAGTGGTACTAACTACGAAGGACACGTATTTTTTTGTGAGAAGTGCCAGTGTTAAATACATATAGATACAGTGAAGCGTTAATATAAATTACAATGAAAAAACCACACATTAAAGACATGTTCAGGTGAAGAATTTTTGATAAAAGTTTTTTTTTATATGGAACAAGGTTAAAACTCTGAACAAAATCCTAAGATACGACATATAAGATTATTTATTATGACAAAAAAGAAAAAACTGAGAAATTGGAATACGACATTAAATAAAAATGTATAACTACTTTCATACGAACATGGCAATAACTATAAACTGTACCTAGGTTTTAATTTTTGATACAATTTGCCAGCTAATTGGTTGCATTAACCTTTGCGTAGTTTAATTAATTATTATATTCGATGTTAAATACTAATTGATTTATTTAATGTCGTCATATCGTTAAAAGCTTAAGTCGAAGTGCGTCACACATTAAAATTAAAACACCTACAAACCGAATACATTTCAAAATCAGGTAGTGAGTGAGTGGTTCGGAAGTATGTACACAAAGTGAAGGCCCAAAACACGAGAGGGTTAGCGGTGGAAATCAGTGCGTGAATAAATTCATTTTAGAATTACCTTGACCATTTCACAATGCGACGATCCCCCACTAGCATACGAGCTCTCCGTAACTTTACACTTAACACTCAACTCACTACTAATTTTTAAAGTTTCTTATATCTTCGTGCGCAGTTCAGGATAATAGCGGGTCCTGAAAATTAATTCGCAACGTTAATAAAATAAACTAATCAACTGTAACTGAGCACATGAAATTGTAATGGCATCAGAATGTCTAGAGACTTGGGGACTAACTTTCGTGAATGTTTCGTAACTGTTGATAAAGTCTAAAGTTTCGAAGCCATATTAGTTTATATTAACAAATTGGCAGTTAAATGTTGAGCTTTTTATTTATTTAGGCTTTTAACACACCTTCGTCTTAGAACAAATGTTTTATTTTTCTATGAAAATAAGATTACGCTCTACTGAGGTTAGAGATAACAGTGCCCATAATCATTACTAGGCCATCCAAGATTTCATAATGATATAGAGCTGTATACTCAAAATCCAGTCATATTAAAGTATCTGAAATATAATAATATTATTTGTTTGTTATTCATTGATTTGAGTAGATAAAAATTGATCATAATAGATCTTCATACAGTATGATACATCTATTTGTATGAAGCATCGTCCTTGTATGATGCATCTGCACAGATGCATCATACAAGGACGATGCTTCATACAAATACATGTATCATACTGTATGAACATCTATTATGATCAATTTTCATCTACTTCAGATGCATCATACAAACTCGAGACATCATCAAAATTAATGCATCTGTTCAGATGCATCATACAAGGACGATGCTTCATACAAATACATGTATCATACTGTATGAACATCTATTATTATAATCAATTTTCATCTACTTCAGATGCATCAAACAAACTCGAGACATCATCAAAATTAATGTATCATATTTGTATGAAGATCTATTTTCGATATATGTACAGTATCATTCTATTTGTATCATATTATACTATTATAATAGAAGATAATAATCTTACCCGTATGAGGATCTATTAGTAACACAAGTTTCTTTAGTTTTTAAAGTTAATTATAATAAGCGAACTAGTGATCAGGTTCGACTTCAGGTTTGAGATCAACAAATAAGTTGTTTATTCTTATAACTTGTGTATTAATAATCAGACCTTCATAATAGATTTTAGGTCTTTTAACTTGATTAGTTATCAAGATAGCGTTATAATTATTAGGAAAATTTGTAATGATCACATCATGCAGACCATATATATTATATTTCATGATTACAACTTTAAGTAAATCTCCTACTTTAATAGCTTTATGGATAATATTATTATTATTATTTTCTTTCATTGTTTGCGACATAGCTCGGGCAAAGTGAGGAAGTGAATAAAATAAACACAATAGATTACTGATTATAAAACTTTATTATCTTTACACCATTTTCTTAAGACTAATACATTTTTAAGGGCGCATACGTTATTATGATATACACAGCTTAGTATATCATTTGCTAATTCATATTCTTTATACAATGCAAGTATATTAGGACAAGTTCTATCTTCAAGATTATAAATCATAATTTCCGTATCGTTATTATGCATATTATTATATTCGTTAGATAGTAATTCCTTAAGCCATAACATTTTTTCCTTGCCTTTAACATAAACACATTTTTTTTGTTTAAACAAGCTACCAATTATATTTTTATGTTCTCTATAGGGTAAAAACCCCTGATTCCACAAAATGTTTCTATTTCTCTCAATCCAGTTCACTTGTCTTTTTTCGGATATACTTAAGTCATGAAATGGGTAGGGTGGTTTAAACAGTAAAACCAATGTACGGGTTTTATACATCATTGCAAATTCTTTTAATATAAATTTGTTATTATCATCTTTGAAGCCTTGTATATCCACTATAAAGCTCATGATATCTTGCGAACTATATTACTCAAGGGCTTATATTCAAAAATACGTTCATTGATAATTAAACAATATGCAGTTGTATTATCAGGTATGTCTTCTAAGGCTTCAATTTCTAGTCTTACATCGACAGGACCTGTTTTTAAACTGTCATTTTGTCGGGAACAGTCGATAACAAATAGTGGAGCCTTTTCTTTGAATTCTAACAAATTAAGCAATGGGCCTTCAGAACGATTGTAATAACACTGGCTAAATTTAGCATACATTTGATATAATATACTGTACTTATTTTCCTTAAAGTTTAAATTTAGTGACTCATATGGATAATATTGAGAGTTGAGAAATAATGTTACGTTATTTAATTGACAGTGATCAAACTCTGAAGAGTTACATGTTTTAACATTCTTTCTCTTTGTTTGTAAACAAAAAATAATGAATCGAGGTTTTTCTAACTGCGAAGCAGTCTTTACGGACCAAGAGTGCTTTGTTGTTCTAGGTAATAGCGGATATTCGTAAAGATCCCAATTTCGGAAAGCCATTTGTATCGGTTTATCTTTTTCTAATATTTTAAGCAGCGAGAGCCTTTCTCTATCAGATACTTTCACATGAGGAACACGCCATTGTATTCGATGTATATTTATATCTATTTCTTCGTCAGCTTGGATTTGTACGCTATTATAGTTCGAATTTCTTCTAGTTAGAATAAGTTCATGTTTACAGTTCATAATAATTTTATTGTAGTCCTCTGCAAATCCCATAATTCTATTAAGAGGAACGATAGCACTAAAATTACCATTATTTTTCTGTCCATGTATATCCCATTTCCACATTGCGGCTAGTCTATTTTCACTTTCGTTCATGGAAACATACGATTTAATTGTGGTCGTTATTCCAGCATTTTTTGATCTGTCTATTTCAATACCATTTATTTCATATCTAATGTCTTGAAATAAGAACATTATAGGGTTGTTAGTAAATGGAATTTCTTTCTGAAGGGGCTTGTGATCTTTAGTGATTGTTGCATGTCCTTCAACAAGAATAAAACTAGCTGAAGGCAATATGTATATATCTTGCTGATGTATGGGGATTCGAATTTCATCGTTTTCTCTAAAACTGTTATTGTAAGGGTTATATGAATGAACGTTATATCCTTCAATAGAATTATCGGATTCTGGTAAATCACAAATCTGAAGGATACTCATAGTTTATATCCCAGGGCTTTTAAAAATTTTTTATTAGCTTTGCTAATTCCTTTAACTTTCTTAATACGTCCTTCTTCTCTCGCACAAGACTTAATAATGTTATTTTTTTTCGCATAGTTAGAGATTTTATAAAACAAAATCATTTTGCTTTACGTATGTGAAGACGTAGTTGTATATGTTCTTCTTTAAAGTCAATAAGATTATTGTATTCGTCCACAATCTTTATAGTAATGGATGATATGTTATTTTTATTAATAGGAAAATAAATTATATTATTCGGCGCTTCAATAAAACGATGTCCAGGTGCTACGTTTGGTACAAATTCATGAAGAATATGAGACGGAGATCCGTTAATATAAGAGTCTTGTATGAGATCACATTCGATCCTTATGACAGAAAGCGGAAGAATGCTGACTGGCTTCGAAGATTCATGCCATTTATTGGCTTTCAATTTTGTTTTTTCAAATCCTAGAAGCTGACCGATGCTGTTACTTTTATCAAAATGTAAAGGCTTTGAAGAAAATAATAAACATTTGAATGTGTTATTGTTTGGTCTAAGTTCGATATTACAATCATCTAAATTTTGTAATAAGTAATCCTCTATATCATACAAATCGTAGCAACCGTAAGGTATTTTTAGCTCTTTAGCATCATCACCGTAGCAAAAACTATTATTATTTGAGTTAATATTTGAAATAGAGTTTGTGGTGGCGAAGTACAGTAACCCACATTCATATTGATAATTATTGAAATTTAATGACGGATAAAAAATTGTTTCCAGTAGAGATTCTCGACCCGTAATGGTTATCGTTACAGACATATTGAAATACTAAACAATTTTTACAATTAACGTACATTTTATTTAGTTTTATTGCACCAAAATGATTGAAGAAAACTTAAACATAAATGTCCACAATTGTAAGGATGATTTTTTTGAATATTTTCATAATTATAATGTATATTTTTACCAATATACTTAATAAGTTCTTCAGGTGGTTTTAAATTACCATAACTATCAAAATATTCTACATAATTATTTGATTTCGCGTAGGCTACCCAATGAGTACCAGGATTGTGAGAGCTATCTAAATTAACAATAGCACATTCTTTTCTGAAAGGATATTTCGGTAATTCATCTCTCATAAACACTCCTCGAAAATATGGTATACTTGTACTACACGCATAGCGAGCAATATCAATGTTACTGAGAGCTCGTTTGGGTAACCTTCGCATTAGTTTTTTTTATGTGATAAAAATAATCCCAAACCGTCTCGGTGAGGTTTGAGATGCAATCCATTTCCTATACACAATGCTTCCATCTTTTCATTATGCCTTTTCAATTCCGCTAACCGTTTTTTAGCTTCTTTAAACTCGTTTATGGCTTTTACAATTCCCGCAACTCCACCGCTCAAACTACCTGCAGCTGATAATCCAGCAAAAATCGGTATCAATGGTAATACACCACCAGTTTTTGGAATAGGAATGATGCGAGGTAGTTTGATGTTTCTATTCAATGATATTTCTTTTGCTGCTTCAATGGCTAGTTTAATAGCTGTATTTTTACATTTCGGTTTCATATTCTTTAAATGTTTTTCAGTGCGAGAAATAATTTGTTTAAACTGTTTTTTTACCCCCGTACCTTTTTTACGTGTTTTTACCGTATTACCTGAACCAGTTTTTAGTTTAGCCAGCATTGCTTTATTAACTAAATGAGCAGCCACCTTTTCACTGAAGGTTGCATCAGATGCATGAATTCGCTGTCTCGCCCTCTTCATTAATTCTATATCTGCTTTATGTCGTTCTTGAAGAGAAATAGATTTATCATAAGCTATATCGTGCTCTTTGCAACTTTCATCCAATTTGTTAATACCCTTATCTCCTCTAGCAAGCCTTTTCGCTAACTTAGTTCCAGGACCACAAAAACGATATCCAGGTATATGTATTTCACAAGGTAAATGATTGATGAGCCAGTTAAGAAGACTACCTCTACTCATAACTTCAAACAAAGTGAACTAGTTCATTGAATGATTTCATTTATATAACACTTTCATAAAATATTTTTTTTATCTATCCAACTGTTTTCATTTGATGATAGACCTAACCATTTTACATACACCTTATTTTTCTTTTTTCTCAAAACTTTTTCTACAAGATATATGTCTGGATACTTTGTTTTTTGTAATTCCTGTGCGTAAAAAGATCCTAGAATTGAATGACCTTTCATATCTTCTAATAGGAATGTAACTGGATTCGTTTTCTGTACATTTGTAACTTTAAATATTTCTGTCGACCAATTGGGTGTGTAGCCTTTATCAAAGACTCCTTTATGTTTACTTATTCGTACAAAATCAGATGTTTTTATTTTGCTATTTTTTACTGATTTTAAGTCTCTATTCATTAGTTCTGCATACCTTTTCAATATGGTTGTTTTATTACTATTACTAACGTCTTCAGGCTTACAACCGATTGTTCGATGAAAAGACTGATTATAAATCTTTACTATTTCATCTAAAGTACCATTAATCCAAATATAATTTCCATTTAAAGCAAATTTTTTAAATAGATTACTTTTTAATGTCCTAATTAATCGTTCGGCTATTGAAGCTTTCTTTGTTGAAAAGGTTGAATAGTGTTTAACATTATACGTTTGTATTAATTTTTTTAAATCTTTGTTATAAAATTCAGTACCAAGATCAGTTTGTAAGTTATTCGGTCTGATGCCTTGCTTGAATAATTTTTCAAAATTAGCAACAACTTCTTCTTTCGTCTTACGTTTTAACGGGAATGCCCATGCGTATTTAGAAAATGTATCTATAACTACTAAAATATATTTATATCCATGGTTATATTTTGAAATCGATTGTAAATCAATTAAATCAGCCTGCCACAAATCATTTATATCCTTCATCACTACATGTCTTCTAGGAAAGTTTTTTCTAACATTTTTATATATTTCGTTTATTATTTCTGCTTTGCTCATTTGTCTTAGTAAGAGATTCTGCGGGTTTTGTTTTATTCTTAACAATATGTTCAATGATCTGCTCCAAAGATTTTATTTTCTTCTCGTAACTCTCAAAACACTTGTCTACATACTCCTTAGTAACACAATCTTTGACATCAGTAGGATTCCCCAGGTCTTTTATCACCTTTCCTTGAGCACTTAGATTACCATCACTTTCACGTTTCAATAAAGATATTTTTTCGATGTATTTCTTTCTTTTATAAGCATGAAGACCGAATTTATCGACATTCATGTTCAAGAAACTCTTAACAACTAGAAAAAAACGTTTAAGTTCTCTATTTTATTGTTTGATGATACCTGCCTCTTTTAATTCTTCTATAATTGAAATTATTTCATTATCGTGATTGGTGTTACCAGCATCTCTTGATGAAATCAGTATTTTCAGTCGGTCTATCAATTCATTTGGATCATCCCAATAAACTAAATCAGTATTTTCTTTATACTTTTTTAAAAGAGGTATTCCCTCACCTATTTTATTTAAACTGTCTTTAAAAGCTGTATCAGTGGGTACTGAGTCTGTAAATAAAGGTTTAATAATTTCGCGGTATTTGACACTTTTATCGCCTTTTATTTGCTCATTAGGATTATAATATCTTTTGTGGGCGTTAGTCAGACATAAAATATCTTTATAAACTATTTGATCTTCAGTCGAAACCAACGATAGATCCGGACTTTTTCGCAGCAAAAGTTCTCTTAAACCAGGTGTCAAATCATAACGTCTATCATGAATATGAATTGAATGTATCTTATTGGTTTTAGATGATGAATCTAGTACGGATATAATTACTTTTGTGTTACCCAGAAAAAAATTTCTATTTTCTCTTCTTATTCCAAAAGGCACATTTAAATTATCATACATATCTTCAATATCATTTTTGTCGAGCGATCTTTCCATATATTCTGAAGAGTTTTTGTTTTCTTTTAAATGATGATTGTTGCTTAAAGGCGAATTTTCATCACTATACACATCTTCAAAATCTTCATATTTTGAGCTAGGACTTAAGTATTTAGAATTAGTTTCATCTTCCATGGTTATAGTAGATGTTGAGTTATCCATTGTTCCATAATTATGACAACTTTTAGTCTTTCTTAATGCATTCGTATCATTATCAGAAGAATTATTATATTCGTAACCTGGGCTGCCAACTTTTATTAATGTTTTCAACGGATCTGTCACTGGCTTTAATAATTTATTCAAATTAAGCTGTATTATACTTTCGTTATCTTGCATATTTTTAATTTTATTTTTAATTGCACTGACTGAGTCAATAAGTTGTTTTTTTGTCTTATTTTTATTGTCCATGTTTCTCTTCTAATGAACGACGTTAAAATAAAGAATATTTCAAGCTATCGTTATATTTATAGACCCTGCTATGATAATTATTTAATATTATAATAGTGCCTTATGTTAAATCAATGAACGTATCGAAACCTTTACGATATCTACCTTGTTTCATTGTACAATCTTTATTTATCAACAAGAAATTGTAAGGTTTCGTCCACACTATGCTACATATTTTTTTAAACTGATTCCATTCAATATCAGAATTTACATGTTCATTATAAATATGTTTTAAGTTTACCTCATCTTGTTTAAAAACAATTAATAAGTTGGCATTATCCCTAATTAACTGTTTCGGTATTTTTGAATATGTTTGTGAGAGATAGAAACAATCTATTAAGCGATGTCTGCCCATTGCAAAATAGTTTCGTACATTGCTTTGAGTTTCACATGCAATATCATCGAATATTATTACAGAATTTTTTAACGCTTCGTTTGGATGTACAACTTCTTCATGAGCATTAAACATGAAAAACGATATTTCTGAAATTCTCCTAAATACTTCATTGAGAAAAAGGTATTTTGGTTGAAAACATGTTTTAGAATATAAATACACGTTTTTGAACTTCAATCCATTTTTATCAAGCAGCAAACTTATCATCACATTGGTTTTTCCACAATTTGATGGTCCGCATATAATAGAACGTATTGAATTCGGTAAAAGGGGGCTATGTTTCACCCCTTGTTTATGAACTACATCCAGATTTTTTACATTTAAGGAGAGGTCTTGTTTAATGAGCTTCATCATTTAAGACTTCTTTATTATAACTGATAGTAACAGTAAATGTTGTGATTATAGAGAGCATAAATTATATGTATTGTGAGGTAATTAGCTTGTAAATAGGTAGTTAATTCATGCAGTTCTCGTTGTTATCTAAAGTTATATAGGAATTCCATGGTCTTTATATAGGTTCATAAGTATTCTAGAGATATAATATCAGCCTAAAGTCAGAGGTGTATTATAATATGTCGTGTCTACTGTAGAGCATAAATTTAGTGGGGATATTATAGATAATATATAAAATAAAGATACAAAATATTCGATTAAACATTATTTATTAATCCATTCATATATTAGCACAAACACTTAGGAATTACGATTAAATTACAATAAAGTATTACAATAACCCCATGGTAAGGTATGAATACAGTCGCTGTCTAACTGACGCTTGTCGTCATTACCATTAAGGAGTTGTTTATTAATTTCCTGCGTATAGATTACATGCTTTATCGATCTTATTAATTGCATCTTACATCTAGTACTTACATCATTATATAAAGTATTTTTGTAATCATTCAATCTCAAATGTTTACTTACAGATTTGGTAATGCCTTTAGCTTTTTTAATATTGTTTTTTTCGCTATTAATACAATATAACTTAGCTCGTAAGCCGACGAACTCCGTCAAAATATCGCCCGCCATTTCATCTTTAAACAACCCCGGAATTTTATCATTAACCTTAGGGATATTATATTTGTTATTTTCAGAATAATTGCTTGTGTCAAATTTTGCGATATTGTCATGGATATCTTTATATATATCGTCAGTATAAATCAAATATAGTAGACTATCAGTATCGGTGTAGCAAAGTTGAGCACGATTACCATACTTATTCTTCATGAAGTTATAGTGGAACTTATACATATGTTCTTTAGCATATTCTAACACAGAAAAACCAATATAAATAGGTCTATCTAATACAATCTTTTCATGATTCAATTGCACCGCAACAAAGTTTTTGGAGAAAATTGTTACGTTTTTAAGATTTGGTTTTGCAAGCAATTTTTCTGCTCCCAGGTGTTTGTTTGTCAAGTTTTTATCATCCGTCCATCTAGTTAATAGTTTCACATCCACTTGTTTACGTTTATTCTCTATAGTCTTTCCAAATATGGAATTATTAAGTAATTTAAAAAAATCTTTTTCGAAACAAGTTTTTGATGATTGTCGCAGAGATGTATTCAGATCAATATACTGCTTTAAGTAACTATCCTGTCTAAAACAAAGTATTCTATGTATTTTTTTTAACAATAAGCCATGCTTTAAACATTCTTTTAAATGCACATAATGAATAACATAATTCATTTTATCATACAGATTAGCTATGAGTTTTTTATTTTTACCGCCTGGGGGTATAATTTTTTCAGGAGCAAAAGGCAAGTCTTTATGTAATTCATGTAAATAATCTGGATATAAAAGATCGACTTCTAATATATAACCATATTCATTTTCGTCTGAAATATTTAAAACATTGAAATTTGTGATTTCTTTAGGGGACAAGAAATTAAATTCGGATATCGGATATTTTTTTGTCATTGCGTAGCCATAAAGATTGTTACAGTCCAAATATATAAGAAAGGAAGACTTGTCAGATTCTTTAAAGTTAGGTGTATATTTGTTGCTAGCAACAGCATGACGCAAAGAACACTGAGCAAGTCCGCCTCGTATGCCTTTCTCTAACATTTGGTACATATCTAAATCATGAATTAATTCTAATTGGACTTTTGTATAAAATAACATAGCGTCCCAACTTAAACTAGGTGATGTAATATAATAGGCCGGATCCAATTTATAATAGTGCAAGCTCATTATTCTAAATCTCTCAAATATATCGCATAAAAGTAATACATCTGTTTTCAAATACAAATCAGTATATTCACCAAGATTCATTATATCAAAATAATTCCAAACGTTTTCTGCATGTTCATAATCATCATCAGTAATATGCTCCCCTTTTAAAGAGTTGAAAAATTCAGATTTACATGGCAATTGAATATCATTGTACTTGGACCAATCGTCCATATAGTCGTAGGGATAAACGCCCTTTCGACGAACTAGATCGAACTGTGTTTTTTCATTAAACTCATGTGAGAGGTGAACAAAATCGCTTTCAGATAAACTTTTACTCAACATATCGAGACTTGAGCTTAAAAATTGAAAAGAATCTATAAATTTCATTTCTAATGAGCGACATTTTTTGTCTGAATTAATAACTTTGGTTATTGACAGATATTTTTCTTTTGATTTAGGAATTATTTTTACAGCACCCTCATATTTCATTAACTCATTGATAAACAGATGCGAATCGTAACCAGTAAGATTATGAATTACTATTGGAATGAATGGACATACTTTATGCATCAGGTTACATAGTGAGTGTGCCGCGCCTCTATATGAAGAAGTTATATGATCATGATCTAGTACTTTATCACCTAATAATACTTCATTGCATATATGACATCTGGTAGCATCGCGATATTGTATTTCTTGTTCAGGTGTTAGCGATGTAACGGGTCTCTTTATTGATAAAATCTCATTTATACTTTTAACATCTCTGATTAAATGATTGATAAATACTTCGACGCAATCATTTCCTCTGTACGATACATATTTATTTAAACTTGAATCATACGAGCAACAAACATAATAACCAAAACAGGAAGGTTCATGTTGCTTCAATGATTCAATGTTTTCAGATTTTCGTTGGTTAATATTTAACAACAAGCATTCAAAATCGGCATATATAATAAAAGGAATTTTTTGCTGTCTCTCATAATTTTTAAATTTTAAAATAGAGTTCTTTTTAGGCATCTCGTTCACTACATTTTCACAGTTATGAGTATCGTGTTTAGATATATCGCTAAAGAACTGCAAACATGTTTCGCATAAAATTAGTTTATTCGTTCGTTTGGTAACTTGACGCTGTACTAATCTGGAGAGGTTTGTAATCAGACAATAATGACCTATATTATCGCGCTCTATATATAGCAAGTTTACATGATTAATTTTACGATTCTTTGTTCTATATAATGGTCCTGTGATATTACATTTTTTATCTAAGCCATATATATTTACGCTAATATCAGGATTATTACTTTCAAATAAATGTATATCAGACTTTGTAGGTGGAAATGACATTCCTTCTGTATTGAGTATTGTATCATAATGAGGATATGATTTTACTTTGCATACATTTAATTTAGCAGGAAAGAGTGCAGCTGTAATACACCAAAGGAAACAATTATTATCAGAATTTCGTATGTTTATACAACTTTTCGAATTTTTAATTGACTTTGGCAATTCTATGTAAGTTCCGCCTCTCATGGGAGAATATTTATTTATATTAATTTCTAAATGACTGATGTGTGAATATGTCCAACCCGATTCACAGTGCTCAAATTCCGATAGTTTAGTTTTAAAAGTATCAATAAACTTACTTAAAGTTTCAGTTAAATCAGTACTCTCATATATGTTTTCATACTTTGTATTAAACGATTTTATTTCAGTTTTATCGGATTTAGACAAATTAAAATATGCGAATAACTCAAAATTTACCTTTATACATTTATGTTTTTTAAGATACATCTTTAATAAACGTTTTAATTGGTTTCGATTGTTGTCAAGAAATGTCTCTGGTGTAGGATATCGAGCATTGTGAATAGGATTCAGTCTTAAGGCTACAATTCTATTTTTAAAAGCAGTGGCAACTATATCAATGTTTTCAAATTCAGATCTTTTCAAGCTGTTAGACTTATGTAAATTCGTTCTTATATGATATCTAAAATCATTTCGAGGCATCTTTATATGACATTTATTACATTCAATAATTGATTCATGGTTATATAAGGTATTATGATTTATTTGTTCATTATTTCTCAATTTATAACGATACTTTTTACTATTCATTATAGAGGTATTGTTATCTGTTTTGCTTGATGTTGTAACTGTGGAAGAAATAAAACATATTATTTATAATAGAGAAAATAAATGTTTATTCTAAAATAATAATGCAAATTAATATATATTCTTATTACATAATTATGATTACAATGTTTATTTATTATTATTAAAAGGTTAAATATTTCGACTTATATAATATTACTTGTAACTTAAACACTATTGCTGCCTCCTCCAAAAGAGTCTACTGGCAACCCTCTGAACTCTTTCTTTACGGCGTTTACAAATTTCGAGAGATGGCCCCATGCCTCGGAGTCATCGTTCGTACGATTTTTAATAAATATAATGGCATGGCGCCATCTCAACACGGGCGAAATATCCTTGATCTCGTCATGGTTATACACTTTTAGTTCAATGTAATGGGATCCTTTTTTACTAGGATCACTCTGTCTAGTTATACCTCGCGACGTCCTCTTAGTTAGCTGCGACACGACGTTGGAAGTTTGCTTTTTTTCCGGTGTTATATTATCATCGTCGCTGTCTGATCCAAACAAGTCACGGGCCAAGGTGCGCTTATTGCTGTTGTGCGACGTTCCCGCCTCTGACTGGATCGGCGGGATGCAAGCGGGCGTAGTAGCAGGAGCAGGAGCAGGAGCATCATCAGCAGCAGCGGATCTCGGTGTACAACGATCGTCTGTAAGTAGAACGTTAGTGTGCGTTAGAAGATGTGTATGAAACGTATGTATCATAAAACTATTTAAGTTCCTTCAACTGTACTGGATAAATTAGATTAAATAGTACCAAGCCCTGGTCTCCGGATTAGTTCTGTTTTAAATCGTCATATCTAGCGCTCTGCTTGATATATTTAAAACTTCTCTGACGGTATATGTTTTTTAAAGTTATGTAGTATTTTCCGAAGTGGTTGAATTTAATTTGACGGTTGATTGCACAGTCGTTTCTTATTGCTATGATTGAAGGTTAATTAACTTACCAGCATGTTCTAGATCGCTCTCGCTGTCCGTCCCGAACATCTCATAACGGGATCGCTTCATCGGCGTGGCTGGAGCAATTCTTGGCAATCCGTTCTTCCGCTTCGGTATCCGGTATGAGGAACCGGCAACCGGTGCGGGAATCGCAACAGATGTCGGTTTCGACACCTGTTGATGCTTATGTTCCTGCACCGGTTCTCGCATCGGTTCAGGGCTGGCACTGAGAGCTGGCATGTCCCGGCCTCGTGCTGATTTCGATGAGGACGATCCCTCATGACGATGACGGTGCGGTTGACGATGCTGTTGACGATGCTGGCTGCTTGATGTTCCTTTTTGCTGAGACCTGGAATCAATAAAGTGTTTTATTAAGTTTATGTACATGAATAGTCGATTAAAATAATATAGGTACATAGAATATATAATAAACAGACACTTACATTATTATAATTATCGAAGTTCTTCTTGTTAGCTTCTTAACTTGTCGCTCGGGTGGTTGCGGGATGAAACTGTGATATTCACTGCTCTTACTACCGTTTAAATAACACTTCATCTGCATCTACTTTTCCCATATTTGAAAAATAGCCTACAATGCAAGCCTAAGCCTAAATGAAAGAAAGCAAAGCAAGCAGTCATGTATCTATAAATAATTCATCCTAGTTTACTTGTAAGTCTTCTCGTGTTATAAAATTGTAGGTACCTTTTAGTCGATAGACATACCGCATTACCTCTTTGCCAAAGTAGATTTAGTATTATAGAATCCACAGAAATCGTAATAATAAGTTATAGAAAAGCCTTTAAAGCTAGAATCAACATATTATAATACATAATTATGTTTTGCGGATTACATCAAATTCCTACTAATATTATTAATATTAAAGTATGGATGTGAGTTAGCGGATGTGTTTGTTACCTCTTCACGATAAAACGACTGGTTAATTCAACTGAAATTTGGTTAGTAGTAAGACACTGAAATAAAGCATTGACAGCATTCCAGCGAGTAAAACCGCTGGGTAAAACTAAGAATAAATGGCACGTCTATTATTTTATTGTTAATGTTTCTGATGAAAATTGATCGGTTGCTATGCCTGTATCAAGGAATGTGAGGTGTCTAGTGACGGCGCGTGCTAAGCTACTCATATGCAGACAAACGGTGTAAATCTGAACTCTAATGACAAAAACCAAAAAAAAGGATTTTCTATAAAACTCTATGATTTCAGTTCATAATTATCATTCAACATTCGGCAATCGTGACAAATCGCTAGTATATCTCATAGATACCTAAAATGTCGGTAAGTAGGTCCATTTTTTTAATCAGTATAGTATAATCATTGTTTATTGCCAATCATTTAACAAACTAACTGGTACACTCCTCTTTCAGTATTCACCATGGATTTTGAGTCCTCCTCTCAGCATTGACGAGTGCGGCATCTATCCTAACAAAATAGTGAATCCCAACGAAGTAAACTCTTTGCCTACACGCAATACAGAGGGATCTACGAAGCTATTTTCATGTTTGAAAACAGCGATTGAAGGAGTAAAAGTTATAAGAATTGAAATTTACGAAGCAAATCAATTTTTTAGCAAAGAACAATCAATTTGTAAATGTAATGCTGAGTTGTGCTGTCAACATATTGTAACAAATATAAATTCAGATTTGATATATGCTAAAGTAAGGGATGTATTAAAATCGATGGATAACAATTTGTATGTAGCATTGTAAAAGAAATCATGATAAAGATGTGTATCATTTAAAAAATATATGTATTGTTTTTCCTTATAATTAGTAATTAAGTCTTATTATAATAATATTAATTACTATCTATTGCATGAATAAATAAACAAAATCATAGATCTTCATACAAATATAATGCATTAATTTTGATGATGTCTCGAGTTTGTATGATGCATCTGAAGTAGATGAAAATTGGTCATAATAGATGTTCATGCAGTATGATACATGTATTTGTATGAAGCATCGTCCTTGTATGATGCATCTGAACAGATGCATCATACAAGGTACGATGCTTCATACAAATAGATGTATCATACTGTATGAAGATCTATTATGATCAATTTTTATCTACTGATTTGGTATTTGGTACACTTTAAGACAATTGGCACACCTGACGAAAATTCCGTCGCTGATCTGCTGCGACGTTACACCAATACATATGACTTTATATGCCCTAGACCTAAGGATTAACTATTTGCGTGCATCAAGATCGTTCGATTTTTTATAAAAGATGTTTCTATTGTAACGAGACATGCATCCTAAAGACAATAAAAGTGTTAACCAAAAAATGCACAAGCAATTTTTAACTCACTAAAAGCAAGTTAATTGTTACGACATCCATTACACTCCACAACTAAGTCATATAAAGTGCAGAGTGCACTCGGCTCAAAGTCAGTACGTTAAATCGTCAGTGAAATCGGCAACCAATTTCAGCGATCCCGGCACTGGATATCGGCAAACCAAGTTTTCCTTTTTAAAAGAGTTTCGAGTTTGCTTGCCGGAATTAGTTTACGCCGTTTGATCGGATATTCCTTTAAAGAAGTTAAGCGACGGGAGGGAATAATTTGTACTGTGTACAAACAAGATGGCCGAGTATTTTTAGGTTGATCGGCCACTGATCTGAGTGGCACCGATTCGATTACATTCTTCAAGTTGATGGTAAATTGTAATCGTTTTAACAGATCATTTTAACAGATAGGTACTACTATTTCAGAGGCAGTATTTTCTAAAGTCTAGTAAGTCCTGCATCTTTATAAAATAATTAATTTGAGTTAATAATTATGACGTGCCTTATAAACCTTATAAGAATGGCAAATTAGACTATTACGGGACCCTTTTATTTTTTGACCCGGGAAAAATGCGTTACGCATCATCCCTATGCCGGAAGGTGCGGAACGGTATGTGGGAATCCCGCGCAAAAGATGGGCGCGGCGGGGATACCCACTAAAAAACCTGGGGGTGTTCTTGCGGGACGCCATAATCCCGGGGCAGCGGGTACGCCGAAGAACTCATCCGCGACGACTATTATGGGACTCCAGTCAACCATCATGTCAACTAAATCCGAACCGAGTTCCGACCGAATAATTATAATTTAAAAAGTTAAAGCCATAAATCTCCTATAACTATTGTGTAGACGCACTAGAAACACATGACATAATAGACGCTTATGTATACGCAATAATGTCCAAACAATATGAAGTAGAATATTACAGATCTGTTTGAATATTTTATTTGAATTTGATACATTAATTTCTATTTTCAAGCAAACACTCATTATAAGAAGGTATATGATCCTGTTTACACGTTAAACAAAGTCTGCCAAAGTGAAATTGTTTTTCGCTATTTGTCAAATAACGCAAATTACATTTCCCCCGCATTTTCCTGGAAGAGTCTCGTATTAGGCCGTACCAGGTGGATTTCGTCATTTTTAACAATTATTTTGATCGTTTCATTACAAAAAAAAAGTATACAATGTTGGAAGGTTACAATTCTAAGACGGTGTACAAAAATCAATAGATCTTAAAAATTAGGAAGTAATTTTATAAAAACTGAAATTCTTTTGATGAAAAGTCATCAGATGCTAGGATATTCCGGAAAACATAGCATTACATTTTAAATATAATGTGCCTAAACTCGACGGGTTTACTAATAGCCATTGAAGAGTTTCAGTAGACACCTCCCGGCTCCATCATCAGATCAGCTCAGTGCTACCAGATTATTGAACTGTCATCAGATTTCTAGACATTTGCAAAGTTTCATTATGGTACGACAACCAGAAGTTGGTCAAATTTTATTTTCAAGATTTTTTTACCGACTTTGTATGGAAAACAAATTTAAGCGTCTAAAAAATAGACCATGTTTGGAAGCTCATAGCTGGACAACGATTGGAGATAGATAAAAAGTGTATAAGGCCAAAGTTGTAGAAAATTTTATGAGGTTTCATAATGTAGTACAACAAAATATCGTACAACGCACAGTTTTTGACATATAAGCATAAAACCTAAAAATGGGACCTTCTTCGGCCTCCCCCCCCCCCCCCCCCTCGGGCTCACCTCGGAGGGGTGGGGACTTTTAGTATGTTTATCTCCTAACTAGTCCAAACAAAGTCCCTAAGTTAGTTTTACTGCTTTCGACTTTTCGATCCACATGCCTCTTTTGGGCACTCGTTGACTGGACTACTAAGTGAATGTATAATATAATTTTTAAAACTCGTTTATAAAAGTTAAAACACTTAATACATCAAAATACTAGCGTAGGCTATTTATTATTGTACGATTTTTCATAACAGTTTCCGCGAGTCTCAGCTAGTTAACAAAAACGCCAATGGAGCTCTCCAATGTCTATAGTTTCAATGTCTCGCCAAATAAAATATTTCAATGTAGCTCCAGTACGTCATCGCAGTAGAAAAGCTGTCTTATCTTAGTTAAATTTTTACCGTCTTCTTGTTTGAACTCCTGAAAATTTAATAGGAAAAAGTCCTGAAGGAAAAGCGTAAACGTTTGTTTGCTCCATACAAAGTTGCGGAGCGTGGAGAGGAAAGAAATTGTTTTGTATTTCTACTTTAGAAGGACGATAACGGCTTTACGACTTGTTTGGTTTACGCCCACGTCTAGTCGATATTTAATGAAGTGACAATGATAAAAGACGGTAAGAAATTAAATGTTTTATTATAAAATACTGTCTCCGTATGTATTCATAAAATTCAATAAGAACGTACTATAATATTGTACAGATATATTTCATTTAATTGAATATATTTTTACAAATATTATTAATTCGAAAGTGTGGATGTGTATGTTACCTATTTGTATCACAACGACTTATCCAATTGATTGCTGTTTTTTTCCTGGAAAAAGACAAAGATTAATTTTCAGCGTGTAAAACCGCTGGGCATCGCTAGTAATGGAACAATCTGACAGTAAAAAAAAACACTTGCACGTTTACATCTATAGTAGAAAAATGAGTTTCAGGTGATGTGTAAATTTCAATAAGGTAGTTTAAAATATTTTGTAGGATAAGATACTTTAAAAAAAGTTCAAATAAAAATCCCCGACTATAAAAAGAATAAGTATGATTTCTGCAGTAATATTTTGTGCAACTATGCTCTATGCTGCATGAGCATCAAAAATTAATTATGGGTATAAAATTTTGCATTTACAACGAGTCCACGTTAGAGTTCCAACGATAAACACTAAAGTTTGTGATGTAAAGAAAGATTACTACTCTGCAATGTTCGGCCAAATAATAACAAGATAAACAGTATGGACTAAAAGAGCTATTTGGATTTTGGATCTAACCTTTTTGTTTTAAAACTGCTGAGTGAGTTTGACGCCAGAAGAATCCCCCAATTATTTTTTTCGTGGTTTGTAATTTGTCGTCGATTGGAGTTTGAAGATACTCCTGAAGATGAAAACATTTCCTTATTTTTATATACAATACAATAATATTAACAAGGCCACCCATTTCTTATTAATTAATTATTGGATTAACGGGTAGAAGATTTCTCAATGCGTATCTCGTATCCAATAGATTACCTAACATTCTGCCGATATTCGTTTCGGTTGGAAGTAAAAGATGGCCAGGGTAGGGGCTAAGGAGACTAAACATTTATATTTCTGGATTACGTGAATATCTTATGGCTATACATAGAATTATTCATTACGCCCAGCGGTTTTACCCGCTTTACTGTAGCCTATGTGTTATTCCAGGGTCTAAGCTATCTCTATTTCAAATTTCAGCCCAATCAGTCCACCCGTTAAGGCGTGAAAGAGTAACAAACATTCATCCAGACATCCATACATTCTTACAAACTTTCACGTTTATAATATTAGTAAAATGAAAGCATATTCATTTCAAAATTGTACTCATTATAACTGATAGTAATATTTTTATTTATCTATTGATATTGGAACAGCCCATACTGATATTTACTAACCGTGTATGCACCTGCAAGGTACTGCTTTAAATTGTTACCCAAGTCAAAATGTTTGGTTTTAGCACCGACTCGGGACGACGTTGCCAAGAATATGGAATAAATTTACTTTAAAATCCGACTATGCGACTTTTTAACGCCGCACTGGTTCTTTAAAGGTAGTTTTAGTGCCGCGTAATAGAATTTTAGATGTGGAGGTTGTGATCTTGATTTGTTTTTATTATTATTTGTTTTTGCTTTATGTTATACCATTAAATATGCAGCTAGTTTTTGCAGCAACGTTTTCTAGTAAAGAATGCTGTATTTTCTGTAGATTAGCAAGTGACTGACCAGTGGATAGTAAAAATGTTCTTTATCGATGTATCATTAGGGTATATGTTGCTGTTGGTTATAGGTTGCTGTTGTATTGTACCTAATCGAGGGTTAATAGGTATTTACTAGGTCTGTGTGTAACATCTCGACCGCGTCATCACTTGCCAACAGGTGAGACAGTGGTCAAACGCAGCCCTATTCTCAAAAAAAAAAACTATGAGAAAAAACATAAATGTATTTCTCGATTAAGAATTGGCTACAATAAATTGACTTATTACAAAATATAAGAGATTGATTGATTGGAAAAGCGTCTTAGCGTAAAGTTTTTTGATGTTCTGTTATCGAGATAACACAAATAGTACTTTTCCAACAATGAACTTGATGGAGAAAATGGATTATATAGTATCGGTATAAATTCATAGAATAGAGATGATAACATAATATCAATCATATTTTTTTATAAGTAGGCTAAAAGCTAAAAAAATGTACCAAAAAATCAATTCTGTAATAATATCTCAGTAGATAAGATCCATAAGAAAATAAAATGGATTAGCCATTATTAAAAATTCCTAAATCCGAACATCCTGCCATGAAATTCGGCTCGCTTAGTAACTGAAGCTTAAGCACAGGATTTCTTGTTTCTTAATTGATGACGAGGGTAATGAAACCTCTGAATAATTCTTAGGTCAAAGTTCGATTTATACCTCTAAGTGACTCGCGGAACTCAAATTGCTTTTCCTAGTTGACTAGCTAATTTATGTTTATTTACGAAATAAACCGAGTTTTATACTTCGTTACTTTAAATGAATTTACTTGAATTTATGTTTTCTTGTATTAATTTTAATTTGTTTTATTGTAATTTTTCGTACTGTACTGTACTGTGTGTGTACTTTTTTATATTAATAAAATAATAATTTATACACCACGACATATTACCAAAAAAATACAATTGTTATAAATAATAATGAATGTACATACAAGCGGCAGCCTTTCGTTAAAAAGCTATCATGATACATAGAAGACAAAGATGCTTAAATAAAAAAACCAAAAAAAATTAACCAAGTCGAACAATAATGTTAATATACGTATTAAAAAAACCCTATGAGCTTCTAGCCCATTCTTCTCATAGAGGGAGACAATAATTTATAAATAGGCGCTAGTGTCTAAAAATAGAGTAACATTTATTATTCTGTAAAATAGACTTGTGAAAGTGTTTTTTGTTGATTATTTGAATAATAAATGCATTTTTATAATTATAATCATTCCATATCAGCCCACATATACATCTCCTCCATTTAGTCGAGATTCACATTTTTATTATTTCTAGTGACAAAGAAGCTCAGCCCACTTGATTGTAGAAGGTTGCCGCCCCCTTTGGCAACTAGCCAGCATTTTTGCAGGTATAAAATTCAAAAATCTTTTGGACGTATACAAAAACACTGAGGTCATCGCGTTATCATACATAATATAATTTTGGTGGTGTGTGAGTACGCAAGCATAGTATTGTCTTTATTAATGTCGCCACTTGGATCCTAACATTTAAAGGAAAAAAATGTACCTACTTTTAAATCAAAGCTTTGCATCAAAATGCAGTAAGCAATATGATGGCATTTTTAATATATCGAACAGTTGGGTAAATTTTCCACACATGAATCTATTTATCCACCCATCATATCGACTTACCTATATCGTCCACCATTGCATTGTGGTGCATCTTCACAGTATTAAAAGCTTTACAGCTTAGTAAAATTATAACGAAAATCCACATTCAGCCCTTCAATCATTCACAAAAAAAATGCAAAGAAACTTTCGTTTACTTTTTGCAGAAAAACAAATGAATGGTTACTAGAAAGAAATAAAAAAAAATCCTGCGTTTTGGCTCACCTATTTAATTAGCTATTTGAACCAGTTATTCGTAAGTTCGAGATTATAGAGATATAGCCCACCTTAGGTCAGGCAACAGCCGACCTAATTTGCACTAATGAGACTTTTTCGCCCCAAAACAATAAAACATTTTTTTACTTGACGCGAAAATTTTTAATTGGCCCTAACAATAATATACAGCGTTTTGTTGTTGTCCCAATTCACACTGCTGACCGTAGCCGATGATAAAAATGGGTACCTCTACTGAATCATTTCAGTAACAAGAAAAATAAAGATTTTTCGTTATATACTAACTTGTTTTGTACCTAATCCTATTACTTTGGTAGGCAATAAAATTCTATTCTACTCTATTTTTACCAGTATTAGTTGTTATAAGTTTATGTTTTTGAAAAAATGGTTTTAATTCTTGGTTTGGTATTTTTTTTTAAATAAAGCTTGATATTTTGTATAGCAATGTGAACCACAACATCTAATATTATAATAATAAACCTTCATAGTAATTTTAAGGGTGATCGTTTAAGATTAAAATTTTAGAAAAGTAACAAATTTACATATATTTTTGCTTTGCGGAAGTAATATTACACTCGTATTAATTCCGCAAAGCAATTTTTTGTATAGTTAATATTTAATTCTGAACAACAGTCACCTCAATATGTTTAGCGATGCGTTAGATCAGTCATTTTCGCTTTCTATCCAGACAGTAAAAACACAACTAATTTATCGTGAATTTTCATTAAACAAAAAAATATTAAAAGTTTTGTTGCGAGCAGCACAAAGCCCACGGGCGATCTCAAATTGTCCGTAACGGCGAGAAGTGTTAGTGACACGCAAACCTCCAATTATGGGGTGCCCAGTGTTAAAAATTAATTAGGGGAGCACCCTCGCCTTTGAAACAAAATCATTTACTTTTAAAATTGGTTTCGAGTTTACGCATCGTATCTTTTACAATTTTAAACAAATAAGATAAAATCTACTTGTATTTCCGTTTCCACCATCCGATTGATATTAAAATATATTATTTATAAGGAAAGCGTGACTCAATGACTGATCGACTGATCTATTAACGTTATAATATAATTAAGTTTTAAAACACAACATAATTATTACTATCTCTCATAAAGTTAGTGCCTTAGGCAATGTTGCAAGCTACAGTCCATTTGATTTCAATTGAAAATATTTTGAAATGTACGTGAAAATAAAAACATGATATAAATCAACCGCATTTATAATTCAGATTATTACTATATAAAAAGTCGTGCTTTTAAATATACTGTACATAATAATATATAATAATGTATGTTAGACTTTGGTTGAAACATTAGCAAAATTTTATAAGTCAAACTAGTTCAATAAGTTTTATGGTCAAACTGACTGAAGGGATTATTTGTTGATAAATTCTATCTTGGTCGAGGTGACGTGTGCCAAAATGCAGGTGCAGCAGATACACGCCAGTATTATTTTGGACCAACGTATAGTTTTGAAATTCAACGAGGTAATGTTGCCATTATTCTGGCCATGCTGCCATCTGACTGTGGTTTGGAGCACTTAGGTTTCTGTAGATTAGCATGTAGTCGATCTTTAGTTAGTCAAAGAGTTTTTTTGCACTGTTCCCTTTTATATTAATAAAGGCATTTTCTACAAAAAAAAGTTTTTAGTGGTAAGAAACTCGGTTTGATACCTTCTATTGGATAAAGTACGCGTCAGCTTACTCTCTGTGAACCAGATTGTTCAACCATCCTCATAATACCAGAGAATATTTTATACGCAACTTTATTAATCGTCCACAAGTCCTCAATAAGGCTGTAATATTGCGCGGTATCTTGTATCGTTAGGCTTCGAGAAAAGTTCCTCCAAGTCAGTTAAAAAGAGCTATAGCCATCAATTGTCACCTGTAGGCAATAAGCGGTAACAGCGACAGAAACTTAGCTATTGGGAGAGCCCTTTATTAGAAAACTTTTATCCTTAAGGGTACGGATAAAATAAAGGTTGGTACGTGGTACAAATAAGACATAACGAGTGGTAAACAGAGGATTACAGTAAACGATAGGTCGCGGTGATCTTTTATTCGTACTGGTTTTTTCAAAGGGAGTGTTTGAATTAATTTTAAATAGTATCTAACCGAACGAATATTCTTTGTAAAAATGCAACTTTGTAGCTTAAAGATATAAACAGAGGCAGCCCCAAACCATTTCAAAGAAAAAGTTGAATAGAACAGCCACTTCAGCAACCATCGCATTTACGCGTTTCTCACGTTTTGTATCGCATATGTGCAAGCTGTGGAATGATCTCCCGTGGTCTTCTCGTAGGGCGACGACAAGTATCTGTTCAAAAAGCGTGTGAAAAGAGTCTTAAAGGGTCGACAACGCAAGTGCATAGAAATCTATACAGTTTTGTTTAGCTCCCGCCGGCGGCAGCGAATATCGCTCAGGTTTAAATAGACCTTAACACTGCAGCTATAATAGGCCGTCATTATTGCTTAACATCAAGAGAAGATTTCGATTATCTGCTAACATAAAATAAATATCAAGTATTTTCTCCCTTATTATTGAAATAGTAGTGATACATCAACCCTCTAAGAGGGTTCACAATATGTTCCTGTCAGTCTTAGCGCAGGTATGCGCTGACAGCTTCTACATCGCCTGCACCATACGTGCTCATCAATTTCCTGCAATGTTCTGCTCTCCTGGTACTTTATCATGACCAAGACAGTATAAGAGGTGCATTTTACTGGATAAAACGGGATGAAATTTGCACCTGACTTTAAAGTGCATCTGAGTGATAATGTCGGTGCTTCACTTCGCGCTAATTATAAAATTCTTATTCGAAATGCTTTATTTTGATTGACAATTTGACATTTCCAGACAACTTTTGCGTGTAGTTGTTCTAACGTATTAGAGTAGCGTATTGTAAGCATTACATTAATCTATTTAGCGTTATTTTCCTCTTTTAAACATTGTAACCATTTTCGGTAAAATAAGGGAGATAATAAAACCGCCAACTCCAATGCGTTGAATGGACCCAAATATCAAAACACTTGAGCAGATATTTCTTAAAATTTGAGACAAATTCAAAACCATCAAACGCTTTATTAATTTAATATATTTAGTAAATTAAAAGAAAATCGGTTGAACTAATTTCGTTGACAGCTGATATAACGCTAAGCTTCGTATGCGCGTGTCATACGGATTACGGATTCCGACGAAAGAAAGATTTTCACCCAAATACTCTTATTTCTAACGACACTAATGGCATTAATTACAATATCAAAGCCTCATTTGAAATATTTAATGCACGTGTCAATGTAATTCACCCTGTTGATTCAATTTTCGTAGGGTGCCATATTTCAGTGGTCGCCGAGATTTCAATTCATACATATTTGAATAAATAAATATGCATGAAACCAATTTATAGAGGCCCCTGTTGAGCGGTACAATATCTGAGCCCTCATTAGGTGCTACGACCGCTACGAGTTTCGCTACGGAAGCCTACTCTCGTAGACCCTCTACGACAACGTCAATATTGTTTATGAAGTGTGGGCGAAAGGCCAAACTATCAAGCTTTAGATCATTTTATATAACAAATAACATTTTATTGTGTAACAAGAAGGAACAAATATTTTTTTAGAAAATGTAATTGGATTGGATAATTGAATTTATCTTCAGTCGCTAGATCACGTTGCAAGCCATGCAGGAATCATGGCGACCTGAAACTATAACATATACGAGTAGATTGGCCACACAGCCTATGATTGTGATTTGACTCTGACAGCGTAAGGTTAACCTATTCTGATGGAGTATTAACCACTATCCACATCCCACTAAAATATAAATGGGAATGTATGAATATGTATGTTTGTCACACATCTTCTCTTCAAGCCGCTGAGCAGTGCAGGTACCATGGGCCCTTTATTAACACAAAACCGCAGGGTAACACCTTAACTAGTCAAGAATATCCGTATTTTAAAACATGCATATCCGAGCATGCATGTATGTATGTACCTGGTACCGGGTACCTACGTGTTGTGTATAATTCAGCAGTGATTGTGAGTCAAGTTATTTACACGTCAGCCCCACAGAGGGATTCACAGCTCGTCAGTTTACACCTTTGTCCGCTGTTTTCATGTTGATGAATGACATTTAAACAACGCATGACGTTTTAAATACCTGCATTCATCATAAACAGTCAGTCGTTATGCGCTTATATACCAAAATGTCATGTATCAATGCAATGACATTCAGATAGATTAATAGAATTGTTATAAATTTTAAGCACAACAAACCGGAGCCCGCTTATGTGATTTCGCAAAAACAATATCGCCAGAACATGGGTGCGGTAGTCGGTCGGCTAGTTTTGATCGTTCAAAGTAGAAACTCTTTGGTTTAAAGTCATTTGACAAGTGTTATGCAGTGTCGATGCGTATCGTCGGTAAGAGCATACCTCCGGTAACGTGCACTCTTATGGTTTAGTCCTTTACGTTAATAAGGTAATATTAAGGTTATTATTATATTGTTATTGTATTATTTAATATAAGGTATGTATATATTATTATAATAGTATTTAAATGATTACAATAGTATTCACTATCCAAAGTCATTGTTGCACGCCGGCACTATATCTTTCCTTAAATTCCCTTCCAACCAGGTTGTCTATAAGAGATTGCTTTATGCGATAAGACCGCCGATTGTTTACCTCTAGTTTTGTTTGTCATAATATTATTATGTTGATAACTATTTCTTGTATTTTGGTATGCAATAAAGATTCATTCTATTCTTTTAATAATTACAGTGTATAAATTGTCGAGATGTCTCAACAGTCTCACTAGTACAACAATATGTGTCGTATTTGAGACGAGCGATGAGCAAATGGTCGGACGTCCACGATACCGCCTGAAGAACCAGATTGGAATGAATCTGGATGCTATTCAGGCTGTCTTCGCAGAATTCGCGCAGAACCAGAAATATGGAGTTTTCTAGAATTGGAGACCAAATCTCATTTTGAATCACAGTTCTAAATTATAAAGAAAACATTTATAGAGGACAATATATAATTGTTGTTCGATTATTAGATATTATAGTTCGAGACAGTCCTCTTTAAAAAAATCCAGACATAAAACCCGTTAATTAAATAATAAACTACTCAATTTATTTCGAAAATAAACAACATTATGACAAGTCTTCTCTGTGTATGATCCATGAATTTTAACATGCCTTAAAGCAAATACAGGAATTTATAAAGATAAATATATAAAAGCAGGTGTACATGAAGTGAACAATGCTTTTACATTTTTGTTCTGCGCTTTAGTTCTGAACTTTTACCGAGTATTTATTTTCCAATGGACTCGCATTATTTTAATGGATTCCGAAAAAACTTTTATTCGATATATTTTACATGCTTTTGTAACTACACACTTCTATATCGGGTGTTGCAAAAAAGGTAGGTACGTAACAGGACTTTAACACCCCGGATTTCACAATGATTTAAAATTCAGGGTGCACTGCGCTAACGCTTCTTACTTAAGAATCATTAGATATTAATCTTCTCTTAAGCCCAGTATTTTCAACTAGTCGAATTCCTGCAAAGTACCTATCCCCAGTAAAAAGAAGGGTATATGTATATTATGTTTTTTTTTTCACTAGCCTAAATTAGTTCGTTTGAGTATTACTACACATATCGTACATTTTATTACCACTTCTTTATTTTTACCTGCATCCAGGATAGTGCACGTATTACGTGAAGAAGTTTAGCTTAATAGTTTTTTGATGACTTTGTGCCAAATTGAGCGTGGTTAGATCTACCGAAGAGTTCGTGCAATTTTAAAATGCAACTCTTTTTCTTATATAAAATGTTCCTGGGGTTTAGTGGAAAAGGATGTTCTTTAAATTGGACAATTATTTAATATAGTAAAGCGCATTCCGTGTAATGTCGAGACGTTATCGTTTAACAAGAACCGAGTGTCCGCCTTATCTCCTTCATTTGCTTGCATAGAACAGAAAAGAAGTATGAACAGCGCGAGTATTATGTATATCGTTGGACGTAAATTGACCACTTTATAATTGTAAGTCCAACCCATAGACATCGGGAACATGTACCTTGGTTTAGATGTGCAGAATTAAAATCGTTGAACTTCCGTACCAAACAAGTAAACCGAAGAACAATAACAGGTAAGCCAAGATAGACCGCTGTCAAACAATACCAAGAAGTCCTCTCAGTGTAAAAGCAAACTTTAATACCTCATCAATCTAAAGTAAATAATGAATTTTCTTTACAATTCCTAACAGAAACACAATTCCGACAACTCTGCACATAATAAATGAGGGGAACATCTCAAAACTGGAAACTAATTAAAGAAGACGTCTGCAAATCAATACTTTTAAATTAAGACTGCTTAAACTTGCTTAGGTAATTGGGGAGAAGTTTCAAATATTGGCACGGAAGGCATCGCTCAAAAAATACTATTTATACATCTTAAATGTCTTACTGATTGACAGATTATATAGAGCTCTGGTCACTGGAGACTTGAAAGGAGAGTACCCCTTAAAAAATCTTAATATAGATCCTAAAAAGGATTTTTCGACGTTCCGATTGTCCACGGAAATTACGGTTGTCCCTTGCTCATTGGAGCTCTGTCAGTTTGATCTCCAGGAATATTAATATTCCTATCTGTATACCAGGATAAGCACTTATTTACAGACGATTTAGATATTATAAATATTTTTCGCTTCATAACATTTGTAAGGGTGAGAAATTTTCAGAAAGAAAGGATATATTATTATATCCTTTCTTTCTGATAATTCGTCAAAAATCCACTATTCAAAAAGTCTCTTGGCAAAAAAAATGTCCAAAAAAACAAGTTGAAACGGCCATGAGGCCATATGTTGCTACAACATAAAAAATGAACTTCTACGGATGACAGACGTATTGAAAAAACTAAACGGTAACTATCATCACAATACATTTTTAGTGTTAGCGTTTTGGTTTTGTCTAGAAGGGCAATAGAATGTCACACAATGTTAATTTGGCAAAGAAATCTCACCTTTATTCCAATGTGGATAGGGAAGTCCGATGCTAACGTCGGCTGTGGATGCAGCGCCGGCAGCATGGGCAGTGGTAAGGGACAGGACATCATAGCTGCGCCAGCCTGCAACAAAAGACAATCAAGTTAGTTGAGGAAATTTTACCCACATATTTGTAAATTACAGAAACAATAGTCTTCTTTCAAGTTTTTCTTCTCACGTTGCGCAGTTAACTAAACATTGTAGTATTATTATACTGTATACCGTATACCTGTGCCTATTCACTATTTTGCATGAAATATATTTTTGTACCATTTTTTTTGTTTGTAATTTTGTGACATTATCAACATCATCATCATAGGCCTTTGCGTCTATTCCAGACGATTTAAGCACATATGACATATTCTAAACTAAATTGCTAAAACTAAATCTAATTCGATAATATATGAACTGAATAATAGATTGAAAAGAAATTACCTAAAAAATTATCAAACCTACTTAGAGAAACTGCAATTCAATGCATTATGAACTCTCAAATTCTTATATTGAATGTAAACACACTTTAACACGAGTTAAAAATAGCAAAAGTTTTAAAAAGAAGACGAGACCCGTACATTTCTCATTCAGTAATATTACTAGGAAAAAAAAAACAAATAAATGACAGTTTTAATGGCGGCCACGAGAACCGCGACATCTGCTCGGATAATTTGGAATGGAACATCCCTAATTTGGACGAAATGTACCCATTTATTTCAAAAAATAATCTACCTGCAAATAATTTTGTGAGGAGCATGGAATTGCGTTGTTATTTTACTGTTTTCATATGCTTCGTCTATTTTAAAGACATTTTTTAAACTTTACAATAAATAATTCGAAATAAAATTAAGAAGAAATTAAGGAAGGACTGAACCATTTTTAAAGTGCACGCTGTTCCGTATACAATTGTTATTTTGAAGGTACAAAGTAAAGGTACAATGCTACAATAATAGTAGGAGGATAATTAAAATTCAATAAATATCAGTAAAAATAACCACGGAATCCTCAATAATTTATACGCATGCATTTAATATAACTTACAAGCAAGCTAATTAAAACCGACTGAGCTCATTAACATCCATCTCAATAAATCAATAACAATACTTTATATTACGCCACAATTTTTTGCCACTTGCTATACTAGTGGTAGGATTCGGCCATGGCTAGTTACCACCCACTGGACAAAACCGTGTCGCCAAGCGGTCATAATGACCGAGTACCGGCGTGATGTTCAATGAAGCCAGGTTGAGATTTATCCCGCCTTCTAGGTTTAGTCTCCTACCATCTACGGCTACATCGTCACTTAACACCTCGCGAGATCGTGGTCAAAGGCTAACTAGCTAAAAAACTACCTAAACCTGTAATGAATAAAAAAAAATTAGGTAAGTTTCATATCCGTTATCTAGCTACTTTTTGAGCTACTTGGCTTGGGATTAAATTGCGCTGTGTATAAAGACGTGCAATATTACAAGCTTTTATTTACTTTCACCTGTCTGTCTGTAATGAAATCTCGCAAGTTAAATTTGATCGACTTCCCGGTTTCCGATTGAGCTGAAATTTTGCATGCATGTATAAATCGGATGACAATGCAATATTATTATGACATCGAGCTGATTTAATGATGAAGCTGGAAGGTGGCCATAGAAACTCCGTAATTAAACGACGCAACCCCATCGAGTTTGGGCTCAATTGATTCGTCTTGACTGGTGGTAGATAGTAATAATAATAATAAAAGTTTGTTTTTAAAAGTTTTTTTAATTTCACTTGTTTATGAATATAATACAATACAATACAATACAAATACTCTTTATTGTGACCATATTAAATGAATTTTACAAAAAAATTGCTTAAAAATAATATTGAGTATACAACGTTTAAAACTAAAACTAAATTTAGAATACTGGTCCACAATGGGCGGCCTTATCGCTTAAAGCGATCTCTTCCAGGCAACCGACTTTGCATGGATGAATTTGCTTTGCTTAGGATAAGTTGAATGTTTTATTGTAATGTTTTGTTACATTCTCATAAATTGTTAAACTCTGAAGTAACGAACACATAAATGCAAATAAATCGGATTTTTTAATTCCATTTAAACAAATATTACTCAAGACACCATACGGTTTTAACCCATTGTAAATACAGAACCAACATCCAGAAAGGATGGGAACTTTTAATCGAAACGTCGGGAAGAGTTACAGCTACCCAGAGGGATACCGGGATAAATTAATTAAACTATAGAGTAATTGAACGATGTGAAACAAATTAATTTGGCGGATCTGTTAGTGATAAGGTTGTTAACGGGTAAATGTTGCCCTTTTTGCGGGAACTTGTTTGAAATGGAGGTAACGAACTATTCCAACTGCCTCTATAATATAGTATCTAAAGTGTAATGAATGGTTGTATTAATGTAACATTTTAATGAGTGATTGGTCAATCTAATACAGTGGAAGACATTTTTTTGGGACTTTTTAGAGGTGATGTTATGCGTAATGAGAAATACGAACTGCTCCAGCTCATTATTCAAGGGAAGATTTAGGGGAATCGAAAACCAAGAAGAAGACGTACCTCATGGCTCAAAAACCTCAGAACGTGGTTCAATATGAGCTCAAGATCCCTGTTCCGTGCGGTTGTCTCAAAAGTTAAGTTAGCGATGCTGATTGCCGACCTCCGGAAATAGGAGATGGCACTACAAGAAGAAGAAGAGAGGTGATGTTGTTGGTGAATTAATGTTGCCTTCAATGAATGTTGACTTGGTTATTTGAAAGCTTGGATTTATTATGACTTTAATCATCATACTTCACACTTATATTATAAATGCGAAAGTTTATGAGTTTGTGTGGGTGTGTATGTTTGGGACTTCTTCATACCTAAACGGGTGGAACCATTGAACTGAAATTTGGTATAGATAGCTTAGTCCCTGGAATAACATATGTAAAGGTAGTACAGCGGGTAAATCCGCTGGACGCAGTAGTATCATAATGTTTTGAAAGTCGCTTTTAAAGCCCTAAGTGCTCAATAACTGTACATCTAAAGGAACTTTCATCATATCAGTATAATTTAAGCGAAATACCGATCAATTTATCTTCTAATTGTTAATGTAGTTAGTACTTTGTCTCAGTGACGCGTTTCACTGTCATAAACCAACATTGATTGAAATACTGTCAACTTGATGTTTAATATGACCCAAATTAATGTACCTATATGTTAAGTAAATTAATGATTACATATAATCCAGGAAACTTATTAATTTACAAGGTTTTTAGTCCTGTAAAAGGTTGAGATTCATGAACTGACGTAAACCTCTCAGATCCCAACCTAACTGACTTCAATGAAAATTATGCCGCACGGTCTTATCTAGAATCTATAATGTGCTCCCTCCATCAGTCGTGGTCCTCATGTCTGAGGGTCGTGACCCCCTCCATCTATGACTTTCATCCGAACAATGGAGCGCCATCTACTCCTATCTCCGGCTACCCGGAGAGCATCGTAGACGGTAGAGTCGAGCGTGGTGCGGATCTGGTCGGACCAACGCATTGGGCTGTGGCCACGTGGTCTTTTTCCCTCCTCTTTGCCGGTAACCACCAATTTCTCAAGATTGGCTCCGTGTAATAAGTTGCAACGGCTGAAATCTAACACAATAAATAAAAGGCTGAAGTAAAACTGTTCATAGTCCTTTGTGCAGCGAGGACAGAATTCGAAATCGGTGATCCACTTTTGAACCTTATAACCCCTTATCCACCATCGCTTCATAATGTATGTATCCATAGCCGTCTATAATAAATTCATTAAGATTGATAAAGTCATATCTCCAGTAAATGAAGTAAATTTTAATAAGTTCAGATAATCAATTCATCAGAACACCGATTGGCTTTCCATAATTTTGACGGGTCCAATTATTTTATCGCTCCTCCGCGAAGGATGGATGCCCTCGAAATTAATTAATTAACTATTGCTTTAATTAAATCAACCGTGCCTCGCGAAATTTATTCTTTCGAGTAGCTGAGTAAGTTTGGCGATGAAATTTCTGTAACAGTATATTATTATAATCATTAATTGTGGTTTAGTACTTATTATCTTTTTATTTAATTTCTTGTAATTTTATTAAGATACTCCTTTTATCTTCCTATTTAATTAGGTTTTGTATAAAATTACTAACTGACTTGAAATTTTAAAAGATGAACGAGTCCAGGCTTAAGCTAAAGCGATCACGATCGATACTGGAACTCGATCATAATGGCTGCTTGGCGCTTTGTGACATGGTTTTGTCCAGTTGGGGGTAACTCCACTTCGTCCGAGGCAAGTTACTGAATAACCGGACATAACTAATAACTAATATAATTATTATAGTCAGGGATTCGAACTATGTGATCCAGAAATCGAAATCTCATCTAAACTACATACATTTCTGGTAACTTTGGCATTTGAACTGGTGAACTACGTACGAGAGTAGATTAACCCAATACAGGATATCTGAGTATATTAGGGCTGTGAAGAACCTGGAAACTGTTAGATCGGCAGTAGCGGAACATGCCCACATCCCGGGCTCAAGGCACTTCCTGCGTTTCGATAGAGTCTCTGTGCTGGCGAAGGATAAATTCTACGTACCACGTAAATTTAAGGAGGCCATTGAAATAAATCACAACCCTAATTTTAACCGGGATCGTGGGTGGTCCATACCGACAGCTTGGATGCCGATTCTAAACAGAACAAATCGTCGCGCCTCAACATGGGATCGTGAAAGTGACACTCTTAGTTCGGTTTGCCAACTGCCGAGCGCGTTGTATTCAGCGGTAACAAGTAGTGATGACTCAAGCGACGAGGACCTGCCTCCGCCCCTCTCGCAGGGCGCGGTGCGTGCCGCAGCGCGGGCGCGGGCCAGTTGCCGGCGTCGCGACCTCAGCGCGTGAGCTCCTGATGAAGGACTTCGTAATAGTCCGAAACCCAGGGTCGAGCCTAGTTTCGACTTTTATATCCGTGAGTTTAGTCGGTATATTTACATAGTTAATATGGATAACGCTCGCGCTAGTTTTCAAAATCGTATACACTTTGTAGGATTTTTTTTTCATAAGTTTGTTTTTATTCTAAATCAGCGTGATGAAAAGTGCAGATGCGGGTACGATGAATCACGTAAATGCCTAAAAAGGTAGGTACCTATTTACTATGATTGCATTAAATGTATCAAAACGCTAATATTTCATCTTTTTGTAACACGTTGCATAATTTCCTTTCACTTTATTACCTAGGATATAAAGAACTTAATTTACCTAATACATTACCATGAATAAAAGAGCAGATTTAGAAAAGGGGATGATGTATGAGCCCTTAGAGAAAAATAACTATTATACTTCCGCGGTGCTGTCAGAAGTTGCTCCACTCTGTTCACTGAACGAATTTATATTTTCTCTTCATTATTTTACTTATACGGAGTATAGGAACCTTTCAACTCAAAGTTTTTTGACGTATATTGTTCGTTGTTGTCTTTTTTTTTATGTGGATAAGTAAGAAGACGAGCAAGACGCTCTCCTGATGTTAAGAGATAACGCTGCCCATAATCAGTACAGTGCTACCCAGTCTTTTTTGGGAGACAAATGCTTTTAATTATTCGTTAAGATACTATTTCTAAAAACTTACCTATTTTAAAAGAGTTCGAATGAATACAGATACCTATACACCTATTTTTACACTAAACGAATCGTGAGTATTTAGATTTAGCTGAAGCAAATATGAGTTTATGCCGTTAATTTACAAAGAAGTACCTCTACCTATCTAAAAACCTACCTATTTAAAAATAAACAGAAATATTTATAATTAAAAAATCCATTCTAGGATTCAGGAAGCAAAGTCGAATCCATATTAGTTATTTATTGAAAAACGATCAAAATCAATGAAATACATTCTATTTCTTCGCTTTAATTACGTTTTCAAGCTTATTTATTTTTTGGATTCTGACCATAAAAGGGATGTCTCCTATTAATAGTAAATAATACAATCGCATATCGCAAAAGATAATTCAGCAAAATGTCATATTCGCAATCTGCCATTTTCGTTACATCCGCATCTTCTAATAAACCATTCCTTACGTACCTCGTGTTAACCGCGAATAAAATATTTAGGAGCCATTTTCTTTCTCCAATTGAGTACTTTCAATTAATCACATCCAATGATTGAACGTTGAAAGCATTGCATATACAATTACCGCTCGTACGTTAAAGCCTACATTAGATAGCAATCCCAATTAATCTCACGCCTGATTAATAAGCAATAAGGCATTCAGCTTCGACTCAATCCGTTCCGGTTTCATATGTGCCTATACATAATATGGCCCTCAGTCCCACAGATAAATAAATGAAATTAGAATAGAATGGAAACATGCTTCATTAGAATAAAATAATACTTTATTATATTGTTATTTATTATGGTTCTGTACAAAAGGTGCTCACTTACTCATTAGGATATCTCCAAAACTACAAGACTTTAGAGTCTAAAAATTGGTATGAAGGTTCCTTTTAAGACGTATTTGCTCACAAAGACGGGATTTTGCGAAATTCTCACGGAGACGGGAATTATTTCAAAAACAAGTTTGTGTGGAAATAACACCAGCTGAACTAATTAAGAAACTCTACATTTAACTGCTACGCAATACGAAGTTAACGCGGGTTCACTAGTATCCTGGGTCTAGGCGGCGAGTACGGGGGTACTCGTCGCCGCAAGCACAGACCCACGAGGTGGCGCGCGCGGTGTTTCCGCGCGCCCCTTGAGAGGGTGGGGTGAAACTCCTCTTCACCCCACCGCGGAGGGGTCCTCCTGTCAGTGAGGACCAAACGCCGTCGGGGCCGCGGATGAATGCTTCGGCGTACCCGTTGCCCCGGCATTATGGCGTCCCGCAGGAACACCCCCAGGTTTTTTAGTGGGTATCCCCGCCGCTACCATCTTTGGCGGGGGAGTCCCACATACCGCCCCGCGCCCCCCGGCGTGGGGTGATGATGCGTAACGCATTATTCCTGGGTAAAAAAAAAAAAAAGGGTTCACTAGTATAAAATGTAGAACTACCGTTCGGTTCATAGCATTTTTGTAGAACGAACGTACAGACTGAGATAGAGAATCGAAAAATACATGCGAGCGACTAAGACAGCGCTTTTTGAGACCAATTTTTACTCGCACGTCAAATGCTTGATAACTTATCATGCCCGATCATGTACTTTATTAGTACTGTGCCGACCTTTTCTTAATGCTACGTTGTAATTTATTCCGCTAGGTTAATCTTTTTACGTTCCTTTGCGATTTAAACAACGTATGGTTGTTTTCAGCGGGTTCAGTATTACCATTTTTAAAATATTTTTTAGCTAAACAAAATGTTTTTGGCGCCTACGAGAGCGGTCTGCAATATAAGATTGGTAAACTGTATCTATTTAATAATATTTCTAATTTGTATGTGAAATACTAGGCTAAAGCTATATTCGAGACAAAGCAGGAATTTAGACAACGACCTCAATTTTCATATTATTTGTCTCTTACTTGTGAAGATTTACTCTAGTAATTCGGATATTATTTAAAAATAAACATTAAAGAAGAAATCAAATAACTATAACACTAAATAACTGTAAGAACATAAAGGTTATACAAAATATTAAGACAATTTTTCAATAAATCTAAGTTTCTACTGACATAACTAAATTCTTTTCTCTACGCAATTTACGAGGTATTTTTTATGCAAACTAGAGAAAAGTTCTTGCAGTTGGGATTGCGGCCTACAACAGCGAAGATGAAAGAAACCAATGGATGGTGCTTGGTGAAAATAATGAAGCATCTACAATAAGCCCAATCACTAATACACAACTTTTTGTTCGAGTTGGAAATGTTTTTTTTTATATAACAAAGTAAGAAGACGAACAAGACGCTCTCCTGATGGTAGGAGATAACGCTGCCCATAATTAGTACAGTGCTACCCAGGATTTTACAAAGATAAAATTCTGGGTGCACTGCGCCTACGCTTCTAACTTGAGAGTCATAAGATGTTAAGACTCTTTAGCCCAGTAATTTCACTAGCTACAGTGCCCTCCTACCGAAGCACAGTAATGATTGCACATCACTGCTCAGGCGGTAGAATAACTGGCACTGTTGGGGTACCCACCTCGTCGACCTCCTGCAAAGGAAGTCTACCCCCAGTGAAAAATGTGTATTACTTTTGTTATACTTTGTAGACTTTGGTTTGGAATAACTTCTTGGGCTCTTAAGCTTATGGTCACTCGTCTTTCTTACTTATGATGGATTACTACGGTCACTGTATTCATAGTGTTCATGTATAATCGTGTGGGCTTACTAGGGGACGTCATTGTTTTTTATTTAGCACCATCCATGGATTCTTCATTTATGAGCATCAGGTACAAGTTTCCATTATCTAGCTACATAAATTGGCTGATAAAGCAAATTGCTACCGGCGACCGCAAGTAATCGCCGCAACAATGCCTTGCAATAGTATTCCATAAGAATTAAACTTGTTTCTAAGCTAAGTTGGCGATTAAGTTGCAATCACGGCTTGAAGTTGGTGCTAAGCTTGTAGGTTTGTAATGGCAGTGCCTTAACAACTTATTTGTACAACAGTTATAATTTGTTTTGCTTTGTGTTTGCAACGTTTTTGCGAGTTTCATACGTGTAAATCTTAGATTAAAATAAAAGGGGAGACACGGTACAGGCGACTCGAAAATGGACCGCTTCAATTAGGTTCATACGCACAATTTCACTTCAATAACAATCAGCGCGGCAACCTACACTTTCCAACTCCCTGACTCTGACTTGCACTGAACTTAAGCTCTTAGCTATGTATGTAATGTAACTACTTAATAAACGTGTGCGTAAATCGTAGTATCTATGTTACATAGAGATAGACTATTACAGTAGTGCCTAGTTTGCCTATTGGAACGATAGCGAGTACCGCATCTTCCCTTTTTACAAGCTTTATATTACTTTCACCTGTCTGTTGTCTGTCTGTCTGTCTGTCTGTCAGTCTGTCTGTCTGTCTGTCTGTAATCAAATCTTGCAAGTTTAATTTGACCCACTTCCCGGTTTCCAATTGAGCTGAAAATTTGCATGCGTGTGTAAATCGGATGACAATGCAATATTTTTATGACATCGAGCTGATCTGATGATGGAGCTGGAAGGTGGCCAAAGGAACTCTGTCATAAAACAACGCAATCCTATCGAGTTTGGGCTCATTTGATTCGTCTTGACGAGTACTTTATGATGCAAGATGATAACAATAATTAAAGCTTGTTTTTAAAAAGTATTTTTTAAATTTCACTTGTTAGATAGATACAAGTAGATAGCACTTTATTGCATCACAAAAATTAGAAAAAACTTAAAACTAAAACAGTGTCAAATCTGAGTTTAACCATTGGCAGTCTTATCGCTAATAGCGATCTCTCCTAGACAACCGTGCAGGGATAGGAAAAAAATATATTTAATCTAAACTCCAAATAGGTTTTTAATTTATAAAACCCAACATTTATCGCGGCATCGAGAACCTCCCTTTTTTCAAAGTCAGCTAAAACAGTGCGAAGCTCAACAACTGGCACACACGATCAGTAAGTCAGTACAAACTGGGCGGCAAGTCGCATTGTGGAGTCGGATCGAGCCAAGTTCCGTTTGTTAGTATAAGTTTCCCCAATTATGTTGCATGTTGCTTCCATTTGCTTTGCGTATTAACTTTGAGTGATGGTTCGGGCTTGATGGACATCTTAGAGGTTTGATGGACATCTTTGTTCGCGATCTGGATTTTGTACTAATATTATATAGTAAGTAGAACTACTGAAAATATCTTTACGAAAACGAAGCCAAAAATGTTTGACGATATGTAGGAAAATGGATGTGTAAAAAAAATGGTTCAGGTAAATGATTTTTTTTGATAAATCAGGGGTTGCTCTTGTATTTTCCACCATTATGATGCAAAACCATCAAAGGACAATAATATCCTTCATGATTTGACTTGACGTGTTTCACCGACGACCGCATCCACACTTTCCATCATGTGGTCAAAAGTAGGCCTACTTAGAATAAAAAATAAAATGTTTCTGCCGGATAGGAAACACGTTATTTATCATTATTCATCTTATCAAAACTCGTGCAATTTTACAATGTTCTTTTTTTTCTAAAGATCGTCGTTTGTGTTAAGCATTAAAAATACCTTCCAGTTCTAAAGCAGAGTCGCGACTTATTATATTACGTACGCAATCGTCCTTGAGTCTTTTATAATTTTCAAGCGACGCAAAACCTTCCAGTATACAAAGAAAATATTTCTAGAACACTAAAAGTTACGACTCAAAATATTAGCTTAAATTAGTTTAATAAATCTCCTTATTATATCCAGGGAAAATATTCTATATCGTAAAAGCGGTGCTTGGTAACAAAATCTTTGCCGCCTATTTGGGCCTAATTAAAACGATTCAAATATTTCATAACGAAGTGAAAAACGCATTAAAAGTTTATCGGCGGACCGGGGAAAGGCGAGATGCCCTCGCGTAAAACAATGCCACAGAATATCAAAATACCTTTGCTAAATTAAGCTTTCTGTTTATTTTTATATTATTTTTTTATAGAATAGCGACCAGGGTCGCAGAGATGTGGAAGTGATTCGCTCAGAACTGGGAGTGGCATTTTTTTTTATTATAGGTGACCACGATCTCGCGTAATGTTAAGCGACGATGTGGCCGTAGATGGCAACAGACTATACCTAGAAGGCGGGATAAATTCCACCCTGGCTTCATTGACCATCATGCCGGAACACGGTCACAATGGCCGCTTGACGACACGGTTTTGTTCAGTGGGTGGTAATTAGCCACTGCCCAAGCCAACCAGTACAGTGAGTGGAAAAACCGCATAATATAACTAAGAATTAAGAGCGTATATATCGAGTGACGCTCTCTCGCTCGCACTATTTGACAAATTTTGAAATATAAATTGATAGAATTAATTTGTAATGTGTGCAGTGTTCTTAAGGAATTTTCAATAAATTAATTCTATCAATTTATATTTCAAAATTTGTCAAACAGTGCGAGCGAGAGAGCGTCACTCGATATATACGCTCTTAAGCGAGACTAGGTCTATGCCCAGCAGTGATATGGATAAGGGTATCTACAATTACATAATTTATTGTCAGCTAAGCATAGTATGAACTTTAGTTTGTCACCTTTACTTTTGTTTATTTTGAAGAGCGAAATTTAACAACACGAATAAAAACTCTGATCAGATTTATCATAAGTTTAACAATTACTTTTCTTTTATTATTTAGAATAGAATAGAATAGAATAGAACTTTATTCACGGCCATAAGACACAAAAAACAAGAAATATACAAATAAAAGAAACAGTTTTTCTAATTAGGAGCAAACTAAACTAAGTCCTGAATAATAATTATGTAGCCGCGAAATGGTGCCAACTCAGTATGTGTAGGCGAGTAAAACCTACGCTGGTCTTCCGTTGGAACCGTCAGCAGTGGCATCACGGACAGTTTTGTTAATTAAACACACAGTATCTTCTTAAAGTCAATTATCTTGGTTACATAAAACCGCCTACCACTTGTCTATTCTTGCTACGGCCAAAAATCATCCGATAAAAAGATCTATAAAATCATTCTAAGGATAAAACGAAGTAAAAAGCTGCGTGAAAAAGTTAGTCTAGATAAAGCGAGATCCCTAAAACCAGACATTGAATTTTCTCACGATAAGTACGCAATTATTCAGCGCCTCGCGAACAAAACGGCGATAAAACCACAGTACAATATATTATGATACCACCAAGATTGGAGTACAAACCTAAATTGATTTTTTATCTTCCTAAACCACACTAAATTGGAACTGAAACATTCAAACTTAACTAACTGGAGCAAATTGACACAATTAGGGTTGACACATGATTTAGTTTTACCACTACGGTAGGATTATAACACATTTCCACCTTAAAATCGACCAGAACTGTTATTTTAATGTGTGTTTTTCAGTATTGCATACGTATTGTATTTCCTTATTCCTTTCTTTGCGCAGTTGTATGGAAGAGATGGCCGTGAGCGATAAAACCGCCAATTGGTACACCATTAGTTTCAATTTTTGTGGTTGTAATTTTTTTCTTTTTTTGTGGTATCAATAAAGAGTTATAATATCTCATTTTCAGAAGGCAGTCTATATCATTTATTTTTACTCATTCAAGGCCGCTTTATTAGAAGAAAAAGCCAATTTTATAAAAGCGATCTATTTTAACTAAAGAAGGTGGGACAAATCTCTCCCTGGCTTCACTGAACATCGCGCCGGAGCACAGTTTAACGACGGCTTGGCGACACGGTTTTGTCCATTTTCACTAAAATTTCGTAACGACCCGGTTACACTCTCAAATTATTATTTACCGTGGGTAGACTTCCTTAGCTGGAGGTCGTCTAGGTGGGTACCCAAACAGTGCCAGTTATTCTACCGCCTGAGCAGTAGTGTGCAAACATTACTGTGCTCCGGTAGAAGGGCACTGTAGCTAGTGAAATTACTGGGCTAAAGAGTCTTAACATCTTATGACTCTTGAGTAAGAAGCGTTGATGCAGTGCTCTTATATTAGTTTGACATTTGTAAATATAAATCTAAAATTGCATGCTTTTTAAGGCAGGATACATTGAGACCATTATATAACATTATATTTACCATCTTGTATACATGTATTTCGTGCAATAAATGAATTTGATTGATTGATTGATTGCTCTTAGAATTTCACATCATTGTGAAATCCTAAGTAGCACTGTACTGATTATGGGCAGCGTTATCTCTTAACATCAGGAGAGCGTCTTGCTCGACTTCTTCTTCGTCACATAATAAAAAAAAAGAAGATGTGTAATTGTGTAATATCAAAAAATTACACATTTTATAGGTTTAGTTCACTCTTTTGATAAGTGCACGTTCCACTAAAATCATAAAGAATTACAAAATTTGAATCTACTATGAAAAACTCACATCATATTTACATAGGAAATGTAACGCTCAGTAATAGAACTTCCAATTTACTTTAGCAGAACCTACGTTTATTCCTAATACAAGGATCAGAGAATTAATTAAAGTTCAGCGATGTTGCATCAAGACAAACGTCGAACTAACGTATCGAACTAACGCTTATGACGTCTGAGCTAACGTTTGCCTTCGAAACACAGGTATTCCTCGAACTAGACATCTCAACTGCTTGAGTAAACAACTTACATATATCAGAATTGAACATTTGTGAAGTTCAGGTCAATTTTGGAGAAATTGGGATTATGTAAACTGGCTGCGTTCTGTAATTTCATTCGTAGTACAAAAGCAAATAACTCGTCTAATATCTTAATAAAAAAATATTGTAATTTTAAAGTTCAGCGCTAATTCAACGCGATTGGATAAAGAGCAGAAGAAGTACATTTATTGTAAATGAATCGTCACTATATCATTATGAAGTGGTCGTATAGTTTCCGTTTACAAGTACATAAGGTAAAACAACAAGTAAAATACAAGAACATTATTTCAATGTAACAAGATAATAACGGCGAAGTTAACCCCAAAATAGTTAAATTAAAGCTCAAAATCTAGACTGCGGAATCCATAACCATAAAACAGTTTTTACTGCTGATAAGTATTTGAACTCCTATTTGCCATAAATTAGTTTTGAGTGGGGTTAAAAACAACATTGTTGTGGCACACAATGTGTATCAAAATCTTGAACTTTGGTAATAACGTGGCTTCCTACATTACACTTACATTACAAATCGTTTGTTTATCACCTTTATACGATTTTAAAATGGGAGTTTCATTATCCACTTGTGGCTATAAATAAGGTATATTTCTTACCTGGCTTTGTGTTTATTAAAGAGGTCATATCTATTTACAAAGAATTCTCTAGTCACCACAACTCGAGCATTGAGTTGCTTAGCTTCAAAAATCTATCACATTCCATAAAATAACCGGAGGTAGACTTCCTTTGCAGGAGGTCGTCTAGGTGGGTACCCCAACAGTGCCAGTTATTCTACCGCCTGAGCAGTTATGTGCAAACATTACTGTGCTCCGGTAGGAGGGCACTGTAGCTAGTGAAATTACTGGGCTAAAGAGTCTTAACATCTTATGACTCTTGAGTAAGAAGCGTTGGTGCAGTGCTCCTAGAATTTTACATAATTGTGAAATCCTAAGTAGCACTGTACTGATTATGGGCAGCGTTATCTCTTAACATCAGGAGAGCGTCTTGATCGTCTTCTACTTCATCACAAAAAAAAAAAAAAAAAATAAGGACGTCTCCTCTTCCTTATAAAAAATAAAATATTAGCACCTTTCTTCACTCTTAACAGAATTATCAAAATGTATTTTTTGGTATAGAGTTGTTGATATCGAATAGCTCTATACCAGTATCTATTGAGCTTGAGCCAATTATATTGAAGAATATACCTTTATGAATTCTTATACCTTCACCTTTTTAGCAGAGACGAAAAAGCAGAATTAACGTGAAAGAGCGTACTATCCCATATTTTTGTTCAATGTGAATAACAGTTCAGCTCCATTTTCATTTCACGTCGTCAGTATACCCCATCTAAACTAAACCACGTCAAAGGAAATCTCATTTCGCATCTATAGAGCGACCGTATCAATCAATCGACCTGCTGATAATATTTCACTGGATAGGTAACATGTCATTTCGACCACCTCAATACCCCTACGTCCTGCATTTGTTTCATCGAACATACACGCAGAAGACCTGTCGATGTATTTGTTGCACGTCATGATTCACTCACCATAACTAGGCGTGCGAACCACAAAATAACGAAACATCAGGTTTGAACATTGAACAGGGCTTTAGTGTAAATTTAATTTATCTATTGGAATAATTTTATGTGTGTATAAATATTTCTAGATCAACTTTCGTCCTTGCCGTTAACTGCTAAGCCTTATATTTTTTTACAGTTCTTAATTTTCTCGTGTTAGATCCGCATCCTTTCAAAAAAATGATAATTATAGTTTAGAAAGATTCCATAAAAGGCCATATCACGCTGGCGTTAATAATTATTGAAAGCTGCACACTCCACAAAATAGGAAAAAGGCCGAGACAGAGAGAGAAGGGTATTTAGGTGCTAAAAGACCGACTAGTAACAGACAAGACAATCTCAATCGTTCTCCTGATAGGTATAATCTAGTTTGGACCAGCGTTTGTGTCAGATTAATTGCATAAGCATTCTCCTTGTGATTCGCCGGCATGTCAATTACTAATTACTTCTCACATATGAGTAGAGACACGTATTATGCAATTTCAATAAGCGAATTCATCGGATTAATTACGGACAAGTCGATACAAATAGGTGTAGCGATATAGAAAGAGGTCGAAAAATTTTATTGATGAAATTTTATTAACTGAATAGTTCATAATGATAATATTATTATTGTTGTATTTTAGTTGTAGAATATTAAAAATAGAATTGAACTTATTTTGATACTGGTTTTGCAATTTTAGTGTGAAAAGCAGATAAGGCAAACGTATAGTTTAGGACATCCATGGGCTAAATGGGGCGCCGATATTCTAAGGATCGCTGGAAGTGGTTGAAGGTGGAAGGTGTAAGGCCGATCGAGTTAAGTGGCGTACCATGAGGGAGGCCTATAATCAGCAGTGGACGAAGGTCGGCTGATGTCGCCTGATTCTTATTCTTATATATGTATTATACTTAAAAAATCGAGTGATACAGCACTCAGCACCCCCACCCACACGCAAAATGGGCCAAGAGGCCTAATTGCGGAAAAATTGCCCGCGTACTAGTATCAGTATACTTAAAAAGTTGTTTACTTTGTACTTGCATAATATTATGTTAACTAAGATTATAATTAATCTTCCACATAACTACTCACAAGACACTATGTTGCAAGCAGTTTTCTTATTACATGTTAAGGAATATAGCAAAGAATATAAAGACGTTGAGCAGCACGTTTTAAAAGAAACATTAACGTAATATTTTCAAACAACGTACGTCCACACTGTACAAGAATGATGGATTGGTCGGCGAGGCGATCTCAAAAACGGCTCCAAGTCAACTTTATATGGCTTGATATCTCAGCTATAAGGTCGATAATCGTATGTACATATTGGAATTTCCTTTACAAAGATGTAAACGCCGATCGGCGTGTCAGTGTGATAAGGAAACTTTTCATTTTGCCGCGCCTCAGGAAGGTTGTCGGCGGTTTGGAAAACAATTTTCTAGCTATTTGAGAGCTCATTTTTAACGTTATTGAGTAGAACTCGGAGTTTGCTGCGCTGGTGATGGATTATATTGTTATTACGGGGAGTGGCTTAATTGGAAATAAGGAACTTTAAGAAGTTGGGGAGATATTGAAACAGTTAATGTACCTATTCTCCAATTTTTTTCTGACTAAATACACACAATATTATAAAAGGCGAAAGTTTGTCAATGTGTGAGTGTGTATGTTTGTTACTTCTTCACGCCTAAACGGTTGGACCGATTGAGGTGAAATTTGGTATTCAGATAGCTTGGACCCTTTTTTTTTTATTTTTTATTTTTTTTTCCCGGGGAAATGCCTTACGCATACCACCCTGAGCCGTTTTAACGCTAGTCCAGGGTGGTTATGTGGGACTCCCCGCCGGAGAAACCGGCGGATATACCCACTAAAACCCCGGGGTCCTTCCAGCCGCTGTTCTGCAGGGACGACGAAGGTACGCTCTCGCATTCTTCTCCGTCGTCCCGGCGGCATCTTCGTTCAGTTTGGCTGAGGAAGCCTTCTCGCCTAGTGGTCTGTGCAATGCGAGCTGCCTTCATGACGCAGCACTCGCTAGTCCACTACGGATTAAGAAGGCGAGCAACTTGTTGCCTTCTTCTTCTTGGCCTCCTGCGGCGAAGCGGGTCTGCTCGAGTCGTCGAGAGCGGTCCAGAGAGATGGACATCTCTCTGGACCGCTCTGCTTCCTCCTTTCGTGATATGACCTCTTCACAAAAGGAGGAAACCGCCCTCCACGCGATTTCAGTGTCAAGCATGGCTGTTACCACGCTTGACAGTGATAAATCTCCGCCTACGAGCGCCATCAGCGCCTGCCGCTGGATCGTCCAGGCAGCACACTGCTCTAAAGTGTGCTGAGCCGTTTCCTCAGCGGCACCGCAGTGGTGACAGATAGGACTGACTTCCCGCCTGGCGATTTTGTATAAGTATCGCCCAAAACACCCGTGTCCAGTCAGGACTTGTGCTAGTCTAAAGCTGAGGTGGCCGTGTTTCCTATGTACCCAGCGATGTAACTCCGGACCGATCGCGCTCACAGTCCAAGTTCCCGCACTTGGCGACTCCAGTCGGTTTGACCCCCTGAAATAACACATAGGCTACAGTAAAGCGGGAAAAACCGCAGGGCGCAGCTAGTATACCTATATAAGGCAGAGGTACAAAATTACTTTTAACCATTATAAAATAGGTAGGTAATATCGTAGAAAAATAAATCACATTTAAGGCGAAAACACGAATAATGGACTTTTCGGTCGGATACAGATTTTAATTTACATTTTTCCACAAAACCCAAATTTGTACTTCTTTAATGAAACCGCCACTCATTACCAATTAAGAAGTTATATTTCACAAGAATATAATATCAAAGGGAAATATTGCTGGCAATACAATTTTTCTTCTGAAGTCATCCGAGAAATTACAATTTGAATGTTGTTGAAACCCGCGTTTATTCCGTGAACAATCATAAAAATCAACTAATTGGATTTGCAGGAAACTTATTGTATCTTTGTGAATTTTTTACGAGAAAAAAACCGTAGTAATTTTTGTGGTAGGTATAAAAGTATGGGAAGAACGATACCCTACTAACATGAACGCGAAAGTATGGATGTGTATTTGTTACTTATTCACACCTAAACTACTCAATAGCAACTACCGTTAGATTTCTATAATATTATTTTCTTCTATATGCATATATACGGAGTATAAGACTCAAACGTCAAACTCGAACAACTCGAGAGTATAAAAGTAAAAGCGCTGTTTTCTTATAAATAACTACAGAGAGATAGATAACCATTTTTTGAAACACAAAAGAAAATGTATAAAACAATAAGTTGTTTTATACATTTTCTTTTGTGTGAAATATAACTTCTTAATTGGTAATGAGTGGCGGTTTCATTAAAGTATAAATTTGGGTTTTGTGGAAAAATGTGAATTAAAATCTGTATCCGACCGAAAAGTCCATTATTCGTGTTTTCGTCTTAAATGTGATTTATTTTTCGACGATATTACCTACCTATTTTATAATGGTTAAAAGTAATTTTGTACCTCTGCATTATATAGGTATACTAACGGAAGAGATCTTTATTAGCGATAAGACCGCCAATTGTAACACTTAGTTATCATATATTAAGATATATGATAACTAAGTGTTACAATTGGCGGTCTTATCGCTAATAAAGATCTCTTCCAGACAACCATGCAGGGAGAGGAGAAAAATAATTATTGATAATCACATGGGTTAGGTGGTGTGTTAAAAATTTACCAGAAACAATGACTTTAAATATATTTTATTCTAAACTTACGTACATAGATATTTGTAACTAATATGCGATGTTTAAATCTTTAAAACATATGATATAAACTTTCGTATAATAAATAAATTTATTTTAAACTATGTAGTTTAAAAAAAAGATGCTTCCCTCGTCTGTCTGTCCCTATGTATGCTTATTATCTACTACGCAACCGATTTTGATGCGGTTTTCATTAATAGATAGATTCAAGAGAAAGGTTTATATGTATAATACATGCGTGATATAATAGAAGAATACTGATTATTTTCTATTAAGCACAACAAAGTGCGCGCGAGTCCACTAGTAACGATTAAATAAACAAGAATATCCGCAAACTAGCCATAAAACCCACCACAATTTAAACTGAAAGCAAGCAAATATCAACCTTTCATCGCAAATCCAAACCACCGACAAAATATTTTAATAGACTTGTTATTGTATTAAAGCATTAATTTGATATATTTTTTATACTAGAGACTTAGTGGAGATGGAAGGGAGAGCGTTAGGCAGACAAAGCGCTCGACGCCATGATTAAACTCGCAGGTTTTTTATGCGACTTGACGTAGGAGTATGTGACAAAAGAGAGATCTATGCCCTGTTGTTGACTCAGAAAGTCTTTCCAATACGACAGATACCATAATAATAAAAACCTAACCAATAATACTTGCTTCTAAGACAAATATTTTTTTATATATAAATTGAGCGGCAAACAAGCATACGGCCCGCCTGATGCTGAGCGGTTACCGCCGCCTATTGACCCTTCCAACACTAGATAGAGGTGCTATTAGAGCGTTGCCGGCCTTTTTAGAATTTATATTTCACAAATTATAATCACACTTATAAGGTGAAAGTTTGCGTGTATTTTTGATACTTCTTCACGCCTAAACTGGTGGACCGATTGAGCTGAAATTTGGTATAGAGATAGCTTAGACCCTGGAATAACACATAGACAGTACAGCGGTAAAACCGCTAGGCGCAGCTAGTAAATAATAAAATGAATCGTGTTTTATGAATTATTTTGAAGCACAAAAAGACCACCAAGTTGTAGTACTACAGCCAAGCAAAACGGGGTAAACATTTTGGCTCGCCCTCTCCTCCCAAATGTAGCAAACTATTTGTCAATACAATGTTTCAGATAGAGTATTCCATATTTACACGGCACATAATAAATTCTGTTTCATATTCACTTCAAACGACTGCATATGGTATCAAAAAGGAATAAATCAACGGACTGAAAGGCTCGATGTTTCGGAATGTTTCGAGCTGAGCCTATATTGGTTTTAATTACTTTTTTGGATGCAAATAGACGGTATGCGGGTAATGAGTGTATTCACACTTACAACTGTTTTTAGGTTTAAATTTAATTGGGGAGCGGTCTTACGGTTTTTACATTAAGTTTTTATCTCGTATTAAAATCCTGTAGTGTGCGTTGGTTCATAAGATGTAGAATGAAAGTTAGTTTAAAAAACGGTAACCGCTCGCCGTAAAGAGCTGTCTGTTTATATGTCGACGCTAAAAAAATCATTTTAAAAGTAATTAAGAACAAGTTAAATTAAAAAAAAAAATTACAAACAAACTTTTTTATACCATCTAGCACCAAAGTACTCGTCAAGACGAATCAAATGAGCCCAAACTCGATGGGGTTGCGTCGTTTAATTACGAAATTCTTATGGCCACCTTCCTGCTCCATCATCAGATCAGCTCCATGTCATAATAATATTGCATTGTCATCCGAATTATACATGCATTCTAAATTTCAGCTCAATCAGAAATCGGGAAGTGGATCAAATTAAACTTCCAAGATTTGATTACAGACAGACAGACAACAGACAGGTAAAAGTAAATAAAAGCTTGTAATAATTAATTAATAGCTTATCTATTCTAAACCCCAACAAATAAATTACATCTATTAATGAAAAGACCCATCTCCAATAATCTAGAGCAGACAGTTAAAATCGAAAGCATTTAATATTAAAATCTTATTATTTTACCAAACAATTTAAATAGATTACAAACCCTCGATTTATAAAGGCATTATTCCGTTCACTAATCGAAATCATGAATAATTCATCAAGATAACACATGATACAAAGGAGTATCCTAAAATCCGTGAAATATTGTAAAATGAATAATCAAATCTCCATATTATCTTTGAACCGATCCATCAAATGTACGAAAGTAGGTTCGTGTTTGTATTCTCTGACCGAGACTGGGTTGCCAGAATTTAGTAAACTCCCTTAAAATAACCATTGTTGTTGTTATTGTTAGCCATGGTCGTCGCCACTGCAGGACAAATGCCTCCCTACCTTCCTTCTACTTTTTGCGGTTTTGGGCTATCTTTGCTTCTTCTTTTTTTAAAATAACTATTAAAAGTTACAATTTATGTGTAATAAAATTTGTATTTGTATTGTATTTGTTGTAATTAAATAAATAAATAAAATAAATTAAAAAAATAAAAAGTTTAGTGACACTAGGGACGAACTTATCCCACCTTTTTTTTTTGACCCAGGAAAAATGCGTTACGCATCATCACCCCACGCCGGGGGGGCGTGGTTTAGTCTGGATGTAAAAACGCTCGGCGCAGCTAATAAAACATATTTATTCAGAAAGTAAAATCTGTAAATCTGTTTTGATTACAGCAAACAGTGCTTTTTAATACTGTATTTACCTACACAAACCTTTGATAAAAACTTGTACTGAGATTTCAAATATAGCGTTTTAAAATTAAACATTTCAGAATTAGGTACATGGAAATTATTTTAAAGCAAGCTTTTTAGTGGCTAAAATACATTTATAAATGTTAGTACGAATTTATCCGTATATTTTAATCGTTTGTATATTTTCAGCTAATTAGGGGTAAAACTGCATTTCAATAGGTTGAGTAGTTTATTGCTTAGCTTACTTAACCCATTAAATTGCCGGTTCCCTTGTTAAGTGTTAAATGACGACGAAGTCATAGATGATTCGATTTAGAAAAATCCCTAGCTTCATGGGATAGTTTGGTCTAAGAGTATAAAAAAATCTTCAATAAAAACATTTCCATAACATAAGTTGAAAAACGACTTTTTCATCTGGCAACACAGCCGAATTAACAAAGGATTTTAATTCATTTACCTCACTCTTTGTTACCACGTTATTCTTTATTCCTTCTTCCCTTTTGATGGGATCTCATACAATTTACTTTTCACAAAAGATACCCTTATGTTTGTGAATAGTAAGTAGGTATGTCATTACTTTAATAAGGTACGAAAGAGTACAAATGGAGATTTCGTATTAGAAGCGTTGTGTTGAAATTTTTCAAAGTTGTTTGTTTGGTTGAATCCGTAGGGATTTGTCTGCATTGAAGAATTTTATCTGCACATGTGAACGGATTTTTAAAAATGTTAATATAATTATTTGGGAGAGTGGCAGGAAGTGGATGGCTGAGACGGCAACGGACAGGAGAGAATAGCATAATCAAATTGAGGCCTATGCCCAGCTGTGGCAATAGAATTCTGAAGATATAATTACAGTCGCAGGTTTACCTAGGTATTGAATTATTGAAGAGGTCGGAAGTTGAAACGCAACACTGCGCTGCGCACTTGCAGAGACATAAAATATTAAGTTTCCTAATCATTGTGATTGTCATGACCACCTAACCGTTTTACCAGAGTAAATCGCGGTAGAATATTGGGTTAGGTCCTAGTAACTAACTCAGATGGGATCTCAGAAGAAACCCTCCCATCGTTAAATGTTTAAAATCCGCCGACAGAGTCTTGAAGTCTAAGCAGAATACTACTAGTGCATGTAAGCATATCACGAAAAAATGGTTATTAGAACTCTCATACACCGAAACTGAAAATTTAATTTGATCCTTGGCTCATCTTTCTGACTCATTTCCCAATGTCTAACATTAATTCATTCTTTTATACATATACGCAAACACTACACTCACATACACACACACACACCCACATACACACACACACACACACTCACAAACTCGCAGACATCTCTGTGCGTACTGTAGAATCCTCTTAACAAGGCATTTACTTTTATACTGTATCAATAATTACGAACCTTTAATAACACTGATTATAAGTATTTGTAACACAAATTATAATGTTCTACTACTTCTTAAACACTTATATCAGTAATCAGTACTAAATATTCCCTTTGAAAATGTGTACTCCGATTTTCTATTTTGTATTTTTATTTGCCATTTATAATGTATAATTATCTACAAGCAATTTCAACCTAGGAATCATATCCTTCATCAGATTCGGTAATCACTCTGAGGCTCAAGATACAAGCCTTAATTGAGCTTAGTTTGAGTCTCACGGTAATATCACTAACTTAGTATTAAGGACACCTCACTGGATGTTACCTATGTGTTAAGCATAATTGTTTTTTGTATTGTTCTTTTCTGGCAATAAAAATTATTCTATTCTATTCTATTCTATAGAATAAATGATATTCAAAATTGTAATAAGATAAGATTAAGGTTTTTTTTATTTACTTAAGTAACTGTATTTCAACATTAACCTTGTCTAGTCCCAGACAGATTTCGAAATTATTCTTCATCAAAAAATTTCACTTAATACCGAGATATAAATGTTATGATAGTAATTATAATTTTGCTAAATAAACACAAACGCTTTCAAACCAGCTTCTGAGTTAAGTTTAAATTAAAGGCTTGTGTCAAAATTCGACATCAATAGATTGCAAAAACGTCTTGACTTTTTAGTACTTTGTCGTGATATTATTTCGCTAGCATATTGAGTAGAAGGCAGGATGAATCTTAATTTTCTTACTGAGACGGAGTACTTAGTGTAAAGTTTTTGCGGGGCCGTACAAAGCAAAGAAGACGCTAGCTGAGCGAGCCCGAAGGCACCCCAGTGAGAAGATTTAATTAACTAGATATGGGTGTCTTTTAAACCCACTCTACCTACTTTTTGGTACATTGAAGATTAAAATTCAATGAGCTGACAAAATATTAAACAAAACCTCGCCACTATAGTTTTACTTACGCAAGCTTAATTAATGATTAATTAAATTTTATGAGTCATATCTAACGAAGTCCATCATTTTGATTGGAGCCTTATCTTGGTAACGGGGAATGTCTGCTAGTGCTTGTCTAGTAATATTATATAAGAGTAATTAATGTCCATTACCTTTGTAAATTTGATCTAAAAAGGAGCCCTAGAATCATAGTGTGAATAAAAAAGTTAAAAGTATTTGTTTTGAGTGTTATATAATTTTCGTTGAGAAACTATGATGCAGCTAGTTATAATACAATTTCACTGTTAAATACAAAACAGAAGTATATTTTCGTATGACCAATTTTAAGGAATTATAACTTGCTTCTATAAACGGTCTTATCGTCACATTCCATCTAAGAAAATAATTAATTGATAATTTATATACCATAATATTTATCAACAATAGGTTCGTCTGACTTCTTTACCATACAAGTATAACTTAATACAAAGCCGTTTCCCTGAAAGAGATCGCTCTTAGTAAGATAATGGCACCCGTTGTGGAATGTAATGTAATTAAATACAGTTTTTTAAAGTCAATACCGCAAACGTGTACCTAATAGTTTTAAAAAGGAATCAGTGTATGGTATTGTAATCATGCCCTCATAAAGTGAATTCTTCCCAAATTGTTACCAACAGCGATCATTTTTAAACTCCGTAATTCGATTAAATTTTCTGATATAAAATTGTTTTCATTATCCATTTTGTTTGGGACAGTGTTTCCGGTCGTGTATCTCGTAAATTATGAACGGGGAATATGTTTCTGCAAGCCCTCAGGCTCCTGTTGTTAAAGCGAATTGAAAACAGGTAATCGAATGCGCGTAATGGGAGCTATGTCAATATTTTAAATATCTACTGGAAGAGGGAAAATAGTATAATGATAGTATGGAACATTTATGGGAGTAATCCCCATTCTAGTTTTAGTCTGCCACGATATAAGGCCTCATCGTCGCTTAAAATCACGCGAGATCGTGGTCAAAGGGTAACCTACTCGTATAATAAATAAAATAAAAAAAATATCATATCACATGTCACTCCGACCGCTGGGCAAAGATCTTCACAGAATGGGTACCTAGAGAAAAGAGAGCCATTGCTTCTTACGCCGTCGAGGCCGGCCTAAGAAGCGATGGTGAGACGACTTAGACACATACCAGATCAGCTGGCCTGAGGTGGCACAGGACAGGAATAAGTGGGAGGAAGTCTTTTCCCAGCAGTGGGACAGTACTGACTAGAAAAAAAAATGATCAGACGGCAAAGACAGTTTCACCTGAAAACCTAGATCTCCGAAACAAAATAGTTTTACGTTGAGCGGTCTTATCACGATCAATGTCCTACCTAAAATACCGACATTTGTATGTATCAAATATCACCCCTCACCCCTTATATCATATTTGTGGCGTGAAAAAGTTATGAACATTCATTGTACCTCGTTCAGTTCGAATCCATACTGATATAACGAATGGAAGATTAAAATTTATATGAAATTCAATGGATACGGAGATGGACGTCCATTCGTGTATCCTGTTGTACAATGAAGCTGTAATATTTCTGAACATGACAGAAAGAGAAATTACGTGCCTTTAATTCATAAAGAACAAAGAGATTAATGAATAATATAATAACTGATAAATAAAAATATTTTATTGAAATACTCAAACTGCATGAAACTCCTTTGCATTGACTCACTCACTCAATGAAAATATGGTTTCATAAATAAAAAATCTGTGTATGTATAATGTGTATATTCCAATTAAAAAGCACGGTTCTTTTTATGCAAACAATACATAAGTTAAATTTGATGTAAGGTGATGTTTTAAAAGTTTAACTTACATCTATTCTGTATAAAATCTAATTCATAATTTACTTTACCCAAAGCATAAATTGTAAGTAGGTACTTGAACATAATTGACAAAAAAGGTCCCTCGAACTTTGTTGATACTTCAGTCTTGAGTGAAACATCTTTCTCGTCATCCGACGACATTGTCCGGCGAAATTAAAAAAGCACAACACCTGGCTCGACTTAATTAGAATTTTTCGAATGTTCGTGCCATCGCCCTCGAAGATTTTCACAAAATATTAACTATGGAGAATGGGAGCGCTCCCCTACTTACATAAAATATCTTTGGAACTAATTAAATGCACGTAATATTTCATAACTGAATGTTATGTCAGCTATGACACATAATATTTAGAATATTGGCGTTGTTTAAAGCTGGGCCATCAGGCATTTTAAACTTTTTTGGAACATATTAAAAAAATATAATGCGTCGGAGAGAGAGAGAATGTGGACTGTAGGCTCCCTTTTTACGGCGATCTTACACTCAGTATCCTTTGTTGTCATTCGATATGTACCGGTTAAGTAGGCGGGATACTTTCCTCCCAGCTTTATTGAACATCGTGCCTGAACACGGCCTTGGCGCTGACTGAAGTTCACCATCAGAAGGCGTATTGGCTATCGCCAAACGACATGTAAAACACTAGAATCCATAGGCAAAATTGCGTACATGACTTGTTTAATCCTCCTTATTTAATACGAGTAAAACAACAAACGCAGCAATGTACATTGAAGTGGTCATCAATCGTAGTGGGTGAGAATCAGCCAATAGACCCTCAACATTAAAAGATGCGTGTAAAGCATAAACAGGTGTGAGTGCAAAGATGTGTGTTAGATTCCAGATTATATTTGTCATTTTAAAGTGTCCAAATATTACAACCAATTAAACATGTTAATAATATTACACTTGTTAAAAGAATAATAAATAATAGTTCATTGATTGAACCATTAAATACATACATTAGCATAATTGAGTTGGGAGCTCGGAGCATGCCTAATTACGATTGAAACGTTGCATTACCTGTAACAAATGTAAATATTTGTCAATAATATTAATTTAAGCAAATGTAGAATATATTACAAAGGCTAATCGCAGTGATGTGATGAACCAAATTTCCGACAAAAATCACTTCGGAAACTTTAATACCAAAAAAGTAAAAACCAAAAAGTCTATGAATATGGCGATAGGTGGAAAGCTGGGAAGGGGGCGTCCGAAAAAGATTTGGATGAACTGTGTGAAAGAGGATATGCGTGCTAGGGGAGTGGATGAAGATATGACGAATGATAGAGTAGAATGGAGGAGAAAAACGCGTTGTGCCGACTCTATCTAGTGTGGGATAAGGGCAGGAAGATGATGGTACCAATGGCAGTGCAATTAAATATATATATTATTATACATAAGACTTCGAACACTACTCGAAAACGGCTGAACCTATTTTCATGAATCCGTAATAGCAAAACAACTATTAAACATTGGAAAATTAGAGAAAAAATAAATAAAGAAAAAAACATTTCCCACACAAACTGACCTTATAATATACCAGACTAGACTGACATTTATTTTAGTTTTTATTAATGTAATAAATAATTTTTTTTATATGATTTACTAAGCATATACATATATAGAGGGCGGGTGGTGCAAAATTAATCATCCAATTTTGTTTCAAGCATAAAGAAAATCGGATGATTAGTTTTCCGCTACATTGTATGTACTACTAGCTTATGCTCGCGGATTTGCCCGTGTGGCATAATCCTTTTTTACGAAGGTCTACGTTAAAAGTTAAAATCCTATCTGTATTCCAAATTTCAAACCCAATTGGTTCAGCGGTTTGAGCTGTGCGTTGATAGATCAATCAGTCACCCTTTCCTTTCATATAATGTATTTAGATTATGCAAGTGATACGAACGTTTCAGGCCCTCTAGTATTCAAATAAAATAGGTCGGATGTTTTTCAATCTCTAGAAATGATTCAAAGTCTATATTATTTTCGTTTCATTACACATTGTATATTTTAAAACAATGTAACGCCGGATATTGTGATGCAATGTTATTTGAAATCGTGTAACAGTTTCTACAAATAAACATCCGTCATCAGAGAAAACATTGCACTTGTTTGCTTTTGATTTTATTAAAGGCCCAGTGAATATTGAATGTGGGATTTTTAACAAAAGAAAATAAGTTTGTAATTTAAACCTGTTTTATTAAAAACATTAATAATAAGGAAATCCCTTTCACAAGAGGCATATTCCAGGGTCTTAGTTACATAAAAATATCAGTTTATCCCATTACGCATGCATACACATACATACATATAATCACACGTGGTTCTAGATGGGATAGGCCGAGACTATTTCCCTCTTGAACTCGTTTCCTTTAAATACATCCACAAATTCTCATTTATAAAATATATGTATTAAGTACCTAGTAGGCTCATACAGTCGAACGAGATGACCAACTTTTACCAAGACAACTTATCTTAATTAACATATTCCAGCATAGTAATATCACTATTTGTATGAGAGAAAAACTATATATATTCTTCCCAGCGTCAACAGGTGCTGGCATGAAGCCAGAGTCGTTGCCTGCAATGAGCCGGCTTATCGACGTGTGTCGGCTATGTATGAGAGCTCGCAACTTGGACCGCATCGAGTTACTTTAAGCACAGCTCTTGAAGAAATGATTTTATTTTAAAGATGAGTGGATGAGTTAGGATTCGGTTAAACATTTGTATTAATTCATCAGTGTAATAAACGAGTACGTAGGATGCGACTCAAAATAAAAAGACAATTAATAGGAAAATGGTTCACTTTCTCTATAATTTCTTTATTTTTGTATGTTCATGAAAAATATTTTTGCGTATTTGTGTAAATTATTTTTACTTTATTTGAGTTTCTTGTTGAAATTTGTGAAACCACCGTCCTTCCAGTGTTGTATATTTCCTCTCCCTACGCGGTTGTCTGGAAAAGATCGCTTGATCGAATTTAGCAATAATACCGCCAATTGATACACCTTTAGTTTTCATTGTTGTATTTGTAAAATTTCTTTATATTTGGATCAATAAAGAATTTCTTATCTTATCTTATAATTTCGAAATTAGTTTGTATGGAAGTCAAACAAAATAAATTATTCCATCCTCAGCCATTTTCACGTTTTATAGGCTCCCTTTATGCTACACCACCTGACCCAGTTCTTTTTTAGCATAATATATAAGTTAGTTAAAGTCGTGATATTCTTCTATCAAATTAAAAATACCAAATAGATCCAAAAATCCAAATGTAATAAGGTAAAGTTAACCATGTTTTATTTTATCTAGCATTATATTGACAAAGGGCAATCCCCCGAGCAAACATGACTTATCCCTTACCGGTACTAAATTTATATTTTGCCGAATGGAATCAGAAATGTTTATATGTTTCTATTTATGTTGAGAGATTATGCCGAATACATGTTTTAGTTATGGAAACGCGTAATACGGCGATTCTGGATGTCAATTTGGATTGTTTTTGGTATACTTATTATTATTAGATCATTATTTAACGCACTCTTTTGCGCTTAGCTTTAGGAATACAAGCCCTTGCATTTAGTCATCATAATCATCATCTTAGTGTCCATATGTACCAGTTGGAAGCGACTTGCATCCGGCGACTTCCGGGGACCTTTATAAGGTCGTCTGTCCACCTTGTGGGTGGATGTAGGACATCCACCCACAAGGTGGACAGACGACCTTATAAAGGTCCCCGGAAGTCGCCGGATGCAAGTCGCTTCCAACTGGTACATATGGAAGTCCAAAGGGGAGCCTATGTTCAGCAGTGGACATCCTACGGCTGAGATGATAATGATGAATTAATTCAAGGGCTTGTATTCCTAAAGCTAAGCGCAGACGAGTGCAGTCCACACGCATAATTGCGACGCACAACAAAAATCCTACAAAAACTTTAACGCATTTTATTACGCGTTGCGTCGATGTGCGTCGCGCTCTCTTTTGCGCTTACCTTTGAGCTTAATTTCATTATTTTAGGCTCCGCTGGGGTGAAGAGGTAACAAACACACCTACATACATTCATACACGTCTATAGTTTCGCATATACAATATTATCAATAGGAACACTTTACCTTGTAGGAATCTCGGCGACCTTAAACAGCAACATATAGGTGGTTTGATTCTGACAGTGTAAGAAGGGTAACCTGTTCTGTTGGAGTATAAAGTATAAACCCCAATTATAATTTTACTAGCTTATGCTAGCTTTGGCCGCGTGGCCAAATCCTTTCTCAGCGGAGGTCAACGTCATGAAAACTATGTGTATTCCAAATTTCAACCCAATCCGTTCAGCGGTTTGGGCTGTGCGTTGATAGATCAGTTAGTCAGTCACTCTCTCCTTTTATATATTTAGATATATGAAAGCTTAAAAAAGTTGAGCATGGATTTAAAAGTTAACCTAAGCTATCAAACCTGGCTGGCCTGGCAAAAATAACACCCCTCATTGTTTGCAGCTAAGAAATACGAAAATAAACGTTTACAACAGCGACGTTAATATAAGATACAGAAAAGAAGCCACATAAATTAATGTCGCCCGCAATAACAAACGCGAGATTGTGACTTAGGAAACTCGCACGGAAAATAAATTCTTATCATAAGAACTGGTACACATTTGGCGTTATGAAGCGTTTTAGTAACGCGCGATTTTATTTGATTATAATGATAAAAATAATTGCGCTTTATACTCAAATAGAACAGAGGGCCTATTGGCTATCGCCAAATGACATCTAAAACACCAGAATCCATAGACAAAATTGCGTCCATTACTTGCTTAAACCTTCTCATTAATATGGGTAAAATAACAAACGCAGCAATGTACATTGGAAGTGTACATACAAGTTTCATCAATCGTAGTGGGTGAGAATTAGCCAATAGGCTTTCTGGTTACCCTAGTTGCACTGCCATAGTCAAATCACAATTAATATAGGTTGTGTGGCCAACCTACATAATATTATATGTCACATTTCAGGTCGCCGAGATTCCTACAAGGGTTGTAACATGACCTGACGACTACTTACTACATATTATCAAATGTTAAAAATTTCTTGATGATTGTATATCAAATAACTATGATACTATTATGAATTTAGACTAAGAAAACTCGCACGGGAATTAAATTCAAATCATTAGAACTGGTACACATTTGGCGTTTTGGTAAAACGCGATTTAAGAGGTGGCCGGATTATTATAGATTTTATCTGGTGCGATTATAGTGTGTATAGCAATAACTATAGGGCCTGCTCAAATCTTCGATCTAATCGCGAAATCCTTTATTGGCGGATGTCTACTTCTCACTACTATATCCAATTGGTACAGCTTTAATTTCTGGGGTGTGTCATTATGTGTCGATATTTATCATATCTTCAGCTTATGTTTGTGCCAAATATAGCTAAATTCGTCCCGCGGTTTAAGTTGTGCGTAGATAAGTGTACACACTCAAGGATTTACTTTCTTGCCCAAAAACGCACGCTCGTATGATTTATTTATTCTAAAATTGTGTTGAAAACGCCATATGTGTACCGGTTCTAAAACAATTTTCTGGGATTTTTTCCTCAAAGCGCAACAGCTTAAGAACATGACAACAACAGGTAGGCTGGCGGCCCGCCAAGCGCTACGCCGTAGCACTGCTACGAGCCTACGATCGTAGCTGCTGCTACGCTGCACTTAAATGACTTTCACTTCGGACAGTTTTAAAGTTGTGCTTTGTTTAAAGTCTTTGTTTGTTAAAAGCTTTAGCTCGAGGCTGACGTTCGACAGTTATGAAGGCTTTATTGTATTCAGTTTTTTTCCAACAATGTAAGTAGATATTAATTTATTCTTTAAAAGTTAACTATCTATTTTTTTAACATAATTTAATTGGCCAAGGGAATTTTCGCCTATAGATTTTTCATCATAAAAACAAACAAAAAAAGTGTTAAGTACCTACAGCAGGAAAGTTCATGCAACATTTTGTGGCCCAAATGTGATTCTTTTCGATTATTTCTAGATTCAACTGCAATTTCGGTATCAGTCGATCATCTTTATCTCTGGCATTTCAACAAAAATAAAACAATTCAAATAAATCCAAATTTTCTTGGGCTAGAAGAATTCATGGACGTCCGGGATTTACTGGGCTAAAAAAGCTTTAAGGGCGCAAGTAGTCAGCGAACCTATAGGTAAATGATAGAATGATGAAAATTATAAAAAAAATATGATGATGACGTGTGATGAATGATGATGTGAATGACGTATGTTATTAGTCTTTAGCAATATGTTAGAGTAAAAACTGTAACTATATTAATTATAAGTTACTTTTCAGTGGGTAAGACGGCGCAGTTAGAATCAAACAGAAGTTAACCTCTTAAAATTTGAAGGTGATATTTCACGTGCAACCATACGCGACGAATCGCCCCATTCTCATTACGTTCGCGGAGCGGGGTTAAGCGGCGTATCGTGCGAGCGTTTACAAATTTTATTAGCCGTCTCTCCTCTCCCCTTTGTTCGTTGGTTTCTGCGTGCGTTGTCTTTGAGGGTGATGCAATTTTATCAAATTTAATGTTTGTAGCTATTTTATTGAATATTTGTACTACATTTATGGAATTAATGCTTGCGGCCGAAGAAATCTTTTCTTAAAATTTCAAGTCAATCTGTAGAGTATTCACTTATCCAGCAGGGAACCGAACCGAAGACCGATTTGTCCGAAATAATGTATGAAATGACGTATTACGAGTCTACGTAATTTCATACATTTTTGACAATTCAGTCTTCGGATTGGTCCCGGACAAACAAGTGAATAGCCCTGCTGCTGAACTGTTTGAACTAACTGTGCGTTGATTAACCTATCAGTCAGTTTTTCACGGATAGCATCTTTTTCGGGCGGTTACTTTTTTTAATATGTGTATGTTATACAGCATCAAATTGAACCAGTCTGTGCGGAGAAAAGGTTTGGGGGGTTTTTCTTTAATGTTCAGTGTTCGAATTTTTACACACACTATCACATTTAAAGCGGGCTTCGATTAGGATTACGTGCTTTATACATTATGTGTCAAGGTGCGCAAAAATTAACATAAAAATCTGTTAATATTTTATTGGAACCATCCTGTACAAAGCACCCATTATCAAATATCTTCCCTTAAGATCTCTCATCGAATGAATTATAAATTACATGGACAAGTCACACGTTTCTTGATTCTCAGGAATGGTATATTATATATACGCTTGTCAATTAATAATGTAACCTATTATATTCATACATCATTTACTCTAATTAAACATTATGGTCACATCTGCCGCATGTCGGACGAGCTATGGGCCAAGCGTACCACTCAGTGGATGCCCAGCACCGTTAAACGACTCCACGGCAGACCCAGGCCAAAGAATAGATACTATTAATACCCAGGCGGAGATGGCGGGACGAACTGGACTCCTTTTGTCCCAATTGGCAAACCATGGCCCTTGCACGGAAGTGAGGAATAGAAGGAGGGAAGGGAGGCCTTTGCCCTGCAGTGGGACGATAATGGATAAAATAAATTTGTCACTTGTGTCAAAGGTGAGATTGCGGTCAAACGCTTGTTTAGTCTGCTATAAAAAAAAATACACAAAGTATTTTAATGATTTATGTTTTTTTTTTTATCTTTTAGTAGCATACGCTCCGTTGCGTTTACCCCATATAAAATATTTCTACATCACAACAAAAATATATTATCTTTAAACCAAACTTCAACTCAAAATGTTAAGCGGTTTGAGCTGTGTGTGTGTCAGTGTATTTACTCTAAGTTTTAAGAGTACACTGAGAATTCCGATTGTTGATTATTGCCGTAATTTTGCAATAGTCTTTAAAATGAATCACTTATTTAAAATTCATTTGTAACTCGATCAATCGCAGCAGTAAACTCCCCGAGCAAATCTTCAATTCCACAAATGAAGTACAAACAAGTACATCGACAAAGTTGCGCTCCTACATTTATTTATCGGAGATCTTCGGAAAAGTTTTTACGATTTGATTTGTTACAAAATATGCCTATGGTTCGCTGGAAGCGGCCGTCATTTAACCAATAGGCCTAACAATTCTAGAGAGCAAGTTGCAGTGCAATAAAGAATGGCCTCAGAACATTTCGAGTTAGATATTATCTTATTAGCATAGTCATGTTTTTAATAGAATTAGTTGTTAATAATTGAACTGCTAGTAACATACAAATCTTTAATATTGAATCGCGTCCACCAGGAATATTGAGGAAATATCTCCAAAGAATGGGCCAAAGCCCGTCCTAGAATATAATGAGTGGCGCTATGACCTAGACATGCACCAGACGAACTAGTTCCCGAGATCCGTGGAGGGATTTAAGGGAGACTTTTCCCAGTAGTGAAACAGTGAAAAAAAATAACGCCCCTTATACTAATTATACTACTACATCACCAAGTAGCTTTTTTGTCCCTGGAAATATGTATGTGTTACGCATCATTACCACAAACCGGAGGCGCGGGGCGGTATATGGGTCTTCTCCGCCAAAGTTGGGAGTGGCGGGAAAACCCACTAAAATCCTGGGGGTGTTCCTGCGGGACGCCATAATGCCGCGGCAGCGGGTACGCCGAATAATTGTGCTTTGACAGTGTAAGTAGTGTAACTTGTTCTGTTGGGGGATAAAGCCCAATTAATATTAACATAACTTTAAACAGATATGTTTTTCTCAATAAAAGCATTCGCCACAAAAAAAAAATATATTATAGAGAAAATGTAAAAAATAAAAACGTCAAAATCTCTTTCAAAGAATATACATCTGCGTACCGTCACGTCTTGGCGCTTGGAAGTGTATACCTACAGCCACGCTCCGTTAGAACTCCTTACTTATTTGCAAATGTTGAAAAACTTCTCTTACTGCGGTGCTTTTACGCAATGAATCACTGACACTGGAGATGTACCTTGTTTGATATACAAACAGGTTTTGAGGAGTGTTTTAACCGACATTAAAAATTGAGGTAAGGTTCCCGTGTTCCGGCATGATTTTTAGTAAAGCGAGGGAGGGATTTATCCCGTATTGTAGGTTGAGTCTGCTACCATCTACGGCCGCATCTTTGCTTAACACACAGATCATAAAGCTAGAGATGGAAGCTAAAATGAGGTAACAGTCGCCAAGTCATATGCCTGAATCAACATAAGCTCGTAGCTCCGCCTCTTTTTCGTGTTCATTCCACGGCCGACATTGACAGCGTGACATTCACATACTTAATGAAAAATAATTAATAAAAATGCCGTATTGTTCAATAAAAAGGCGCGGAAAGACTAGCGCTACATTCAGTTACGCAATACACGAAATCTTATTACACAGGCAAGTTATTATTCCGATAATAATCATTGAAAAATGTTTAACATAAAATGCAATATAAAAATGGCCAAGTTTCTTTTCGTCTCATTCTTTCTTGGTAAATTTGTATAACATTATCTCGTTCTCTCTTACGCCCGGATAAACTAGTGATAAGACACAAATTTAAATTTACACCACAAATTTTATCGACAAAAATGTTATTGAAATTTTTGAAGTAGGTAGGTATTAGGTATATATAATGTACCAAAATTATCGGGGTTTAATATTATACAGGGTTAGGTACTGGTATTTAATTCATGAATGGTTATTATGAAGCTTATAATAAGAGAAGTGTAACGAAGCTTTTAAAATACATAATGTTAAATTTGGCACTAATTTAAAAACAAATAATTCGCAATCTAACATTTATTGTTTATTCTTATAGGGTGCGTATTCGCACGCATATTTTTTAAAATTAGGACTAAAAATTTTATGCGAGCGATGGACCTATTTATATTTTAGTGAAACTATATAAAATGTTTATTCGGGTACTTTGGGAGGTAATAGAGATGAGAAAACATTTAAGCTATAATAAAACAATAATTGAAGTTATATTAAAATATCTCTCGTATACAATACAACGAACTTTCTCATTAAACTTAAGAATAACAGTAACTTATATTTTCTTATCGATACGATATAGCGACTTTACCACATCACTAGAAAGTCATGTTATGCCTCTAACTATTACCTAATCTGTGGCGTAACTGTGACGTCACCTTGAACGAGCCAATCAAATCTAGCCACCCATCCCCCGCACCCCACCATGTTTTGGTGACTTTGTTTTCATACAAAAAATTACCTAAGCGCGGTATATATCTCTCTTGTATATGGCTTAACATCACGCGTGATCGTGGTCAAAGGCTAGCCTATAGTGAATAACGTAAAGAGAAATGGTTCTTGACTCATTAAATGTTTTTTTTTATGTTCACCGATTACTCAAACAAGCTGTTTTCTATTTCCGCGACAGACAAACAAGCAGATTTTGATGTGCAAACGTTACTGTGCTTCGGTATTAGGGCAGTGTAGCTAGTGAAATTACTGGCCTGATGACTCTCAAGTAAGAAGCATTGGCACAGTGTACTGGGTAGCACTGTACTAATTATGGGCAGCGTTATCTCTTACCATCAGGAGTGCGTCTTGCTCGTCTTCTTACTTCGTCGTATAAAAAAAATTATAGTCCGCCTTAGGCAAGCGGTTACACCAGATTTGTTGCCCACGCGTAGTCGGTCATCGATGGCGGTCGTGTAGGTGGGATAAATCCCTCTCTACCTGGCTTCACTGAGACGACGGTACTCGTGATGGGCAGATTTTATAATTGGTTGGTGCACTTTGTTATCCACAATGTGTCCTTTTTTTTTTTTTTGACCCAGGAAAAATGCGATACGCATCATCACCATACGCCGGGGGGCGCGAGGCGGTATGTGGGACTCCCCCGCCAAAGATGGTAGCGGCGGGGATACCCACTAAAAAACCTGGGGGTGTTCCTGCGGGACGCCATAATGCCGGGGCAACGGGTACGCCGAAGCACTCATCCGCAGCCCCGACGGCGTTTGGTCCTCACTGACAGGAGGACCCCTCCGCGGTGGGGTGAAGAGGAGTTTCACCCCACCCTCTATCCACGATGTGTCCTGATCTAAAGTTATTATGCAGCTACGGATGGTTACAAACTATACCTAAAATAGGCAGAATGAATACCCTGACTTCACTGAACATCGTCTAGGAATATAGTCATATTGGCGATACACACATTAAAATGTTGGAGAACCAGGTTTTGTTCAGTGATACAGTAAAGAATAAGCTGAAAGGTCATAGGTATTTAAACACTTAATGCGTAGTAAGCATAACATATCCGTATATCATAATACGTCACATCAAAAGACATCACTCTTCATACCCCAGTGCTAAAGTAAACCAGCCTTCAGGCAATAGGATAATATTCACATCAAAATAATTTGCCTTCCCACAGATATGAATCCTTTCTTCCAAGAATACAGCTACAATATTCAAAGCCACTACATTAATTAGAAAAAAATACAGAATCCTCATTTCAGAAGGACATAATAAAAAATAAATACAGTCGAGTTTTATATTTTATCAGAGAATCAAGGATCCGTTTTCCCAATGAAAGAAAAGGGGTTTTTCAACAAAGCGACTTTTTTAACGAGAAAACTCTCTTTAAATTACAAGATAAGTAATACAGAGTAATATTGAGGTTATCCGATCCTTTGGACCGCATTGCCGTGTTTGAACAGTAGCTAAACTTTGTGTGTACAAATTTGCCTATACGAGCATCCAATAAGGTTATACCGCCCAACATTCTATATTTTACTCGTTCCATTGTTTAACATTAAATATATTGAAAGTTTTTTTGGCTTTATTTTTAATGGTGCTAATTACATCTAATATTTTACGTGTTACGATATGATATAAAATATAATATTATGGATGAACTCAAGTTTAAGAATTTTTATTTTAAGACTTTAGCTGTCTAAATTTTCATAGAAATTATATTCTTTTAAATATGAAATATAATTATTATGGATATACAACTTTTCAACCCGAAAAAGAAATAGTTTAAGAAATAGCTAATTATTATGATTATAAGAACAATGAAATAAACAAAATTTACCAAACAATCTAAATTCACTTTAAAAGTAAAATTAAATACTTTTTTAAAATTCTAATCTAATTTATCATTAATATTGATACCTACTTGTATTTCAATTAATTTGATAATTTTATCAAAATATTTAGCAAAGTTATCGAAATAGTAATCTATATTAAATAGAAAAGAGTGACTGATCTACCAAAGCACAGCCTAAACCGCTTGACGGATTGGGTTGAAATTTTGAACATAGATTTTATGACGTAGACCTCAGCTAAGAAAGGCTAGCATAAGCTAGTCAAATATAATAATCAAGATAGTTATCAAAGATAACAATGATAGTTATGGTATCAACCCCAGAATGATCTTTGATTTAAGTCACTGTTCCACAGCGGTGGTCGTACAGTCGGGCCTGTAATGTCATTAGAGGCACAATGGCCCCGGGCGGACGAGCCCGGAACGGCCCACCAAATGATCCGCGACGAAAACTCACTGAAATCAATTTAAAACACTTACCCTTGTTAAGTGTTTCATGAATACGATGATTTAAAGATTTTTTCATATTTTTAACAATGTTTATTTACTGTTTTATTTTTTAATTTGGGTTTACCGCCTTTTCATAACACACAGCCATGGAAGACTTAAGAAAATCTTACGAATCTAATATTTAAGAAGATCTAAGTTACAAGTAAATTTGGAGTAAATCGGTGCAATAGTTTCAGCATGGAAAGTTAACAACCCTACTAATCTAAATCATCCAAAACGATTTATTATTGTACAATATATTTCTTAACTGCCCCAGCTATTCCACTCCCTAAAAATGATGTGTCTATTGTAAGGTCTAATTAAGTACTTTAATGTATGGTTCTAATTAACCAACACCTAATCACGACTCAATCTATTCAATGGTATGGACAGAAGGGTGAGAAGACCAATCCGCTGATCACTAAGCTATACATCTAAACTTTCGCGATTATTATTACAGACTAGCTGTGCCTAGCGGTTTTACTCACTGTACTAGCCTATATCTTATTTCAGGGATTCAGGAATCTCTATACCAAATTTCAGCTTAATCTGTCGACCCGTTTAGGCAAGAAAGCGTAATAGACATACATACATACTTTAAAAAATCGCGTTTATAATATTAGAGACTTGCTGCAACCAGCGGTTTTACCAGCTGTACGGTAGCCTAAGCTATCTCTATACCAAATTTCAGCTCAACCTGTATCTATAGGCGTGAAAGAGCGTGAAGGCATTATAAACATACATCCAGACATCCATACATGTTTACAAACTTTCACGTTTATAATATTTCCAGGTTGTCTGTAAGAGATTCCTCTATGCGATAAGACCGCCGATTGTATACCTTTACCTTCATGTGTATTGTCTACTTATGAAAAAAATTCTTGTAACCAGGTTTGCAATAAAGTATCAATTATTGTATTGTATTAGTAGGAAGTAGGATACTAACATGACAAATGAAATCCACCCAATAATTACAGAAGCCCATGATCCTGGATAAGAATCCGCGTATTACCCGCCATTGTTGGTGGTTCATTCAGAGGAAATTTTAAATCGATTCCTGGCGCTTTCCAGAAACCAATCCCGTCGTACAATACGGCCGGTTACAATAGACGATCTTATAGCGATGATGTGAATTACGCCATTTACGTACCATGAGGTTTATACTCCTTTGAATGAGGTTTCCATTTCTTGGTGCGATGTGAAATTACTGGGAGAACTGAGAACTACCTCTAGAGTATAAAATAAAGAGCGTGAATGGAGGGCGCTAGTGTGTGGAACTGATTTTGCGAAGTTTTACCACCTACTTAACTTCTAAATGCAAAAATATGGATGTAAGTGTATGTGCTTGTTACCTCTTAACACCTAAACGGCCGAACCAAATGAGCTAAAATTTTGTATGTAGCTTGAAATACACATGGCGACTTTTCGGTGGATAAAACAACTGGGCACTGCTAGTTTTTTATAATATAGAAGAAATTATCATTGTTTCTCTACTATTTTTGCTTCTCTACTATTTTTACTTCTCTAATTATTTTTATGTTACTATCTAATCTTACTCAATAGTCATCCAAAAGTCATCCAAAGGATCGGATAAGCTCAATATTACTCTCCTTTTTGTATGTAGTTTAGAACTTATGTTTACGTTCTACACTACTCATCGTCTTGGCACTCATTTTGGGATGCTTAAAAAGTAACAGCTCTATATGAATAGAGTAGCTTACTACAGAGTACAAATCAGCATAATATTTGAAGTGTAATTAATTAAATTTCTGTAGTTCCAAAACTGTTGCATAAAACTATCCAGATTTGTACCGTATTTATTCTCTCGCGTGACAATGGAACAAAGAACGAGAAATGTGTCAGACAATGGTGGACAAACTACATTAGATGACGTGGCACATTTTTGCATGAACACGTCCCAAACTCGAGTGGTCTGAGAACTTTGTTTTTCCTTTGGATTTCGTTTAAGAACACTTCGTTCAAGTGCACTAGAACTTGTATGGGAGTTGATTGAAAGATTTATGGATGGACAATATAAGAATTCTTGTGTATCATAAAGGAAAATGTTTGTGGTGTTTTGATCTATCTATAGAATAACTCTTTGTATTATATATTGTTTTTACTCATAAGATTCTAGATTTTTTTGTGGTTCTCCACAAAAGTTAGTTAAACTTAGTGATAGTTGCTTGAAGTCAGTACATCATTTAATGTCACTCTTGAAATAAAATAAGAATAACGCTTTCCCGTAATAAGAATACATTTTTTCTTAGCCTTATGACTCCTTACCTCCCACTATGGTCTTTCTGGAATTACTTACGTCTTGAAAACTATCATAAAATAGAATTACTCTATCATAATTACTGCCCAGCAGTTTTACTCGCTACCAAGTGGTCTATGTGTTATAGTACCAGGGACTGACTTACCTATGTATATTATACCAAATTACAGCTTAAAGTTTAGCTATTTGGGCGCAATGAGGTAAAAAACCTATATTATGTCATTTAAGTGTTTCAGGATGTTCCATATACGTACCAAATATTAGCTTAATCGGTTCAGCAGATTTAGGCGTGAAAAGGTAAGACACAAATACAACAATACTTTGATATTTATAAGATTCGTGTGTAGTAAATGAAATTTAAAATGTCTGATTTTTATTTTAATGAGATATTTATCAGGAATCAGGATATACCTATATTATGATGTGTTCCGGGAAATTAAAGGAATAGTATAATTTTCTAGGAATATCAATTTACTGTTACGCGCTACGACGCTACGAAGTGCGCACAGGTCCGCTAGTATAATATAAACTGCTTTGGAACACTTACCTACTTTTAGAGCTTTTAACCTTCGCGAGGCCCTTTTTAGGATTACTGGAGTGAATGCTTTAATGATTTAGATGTCCATAATAATAAAAGGTCCTTAAATATAACACTAAGCTTTATTACTTTCGCATGTGGCTTTTAATAATTTTTAATATTTAGATAGTTTTAACAAAAGTTAATACATAAAAATTTTTGTATAAAACTTTTTAGTTATGAAAGACTTAATTTTTATGTGCTTATTAATTACTTACATTAAAATATATTTTCGTTTGAAATAGAAACATAATATTATATTAATAATTATAGGTAATCTATGAAAATTAAGCTTTTCCTCTTTTCACGCTGTATTTTTTATACACAAAAGATAAAATTTTGATATACTCAAAACTAAAAATTATATTCTTATTTTAGAGTTTTATCTATATGGTGAGACGTACTGGATTCCTTCTGCAAGAGCTGGACAACCATAGCTCTTGACCAAAAAGAATTGAGAGCGGGAAGGGAGACCTTTGTCCAACAGTAGGACAGTAGGCAGAAAATTAATAAGAAATAGATGGTCGGGCTTTACTTTTTACTCATTTCTCTCGACATCAAGAGCTCAATAGCGTTCTAGTTCAAAGTCAACTTTATTTTTCACGAACTTTCTCTACTCTGAGGACCTATTGATTATCGCCAAATGACATGTAAATCACTAGCATCCATAGACAAAATTGCGTACATTACTTGCTTAATATTAGTAAAATAACAAAAGCAGCAATGTACATTGAATTTGTCATCAATCGCAGTGGGTGATAATTAGCCAATAGGCCCTCAGGTCGTATAGTATCCAGTTGTTCCCCTGTAATGGCATAAAGCATATCTCTCAACGTAATACATGACCTGAATTGAATATAACGTGTATTATGTCGACGTTTGACAAGCGTCCAGCTTGTTAGCACGATCGTAATTATATTAATTAGTGGATATCGGGTTAAATATCGATAACAGCAACGTCAGTTTCAGGTAAATACGGTACGCCACTGGCATAACATTGTTACTCGTATAGTACTCGTATTATTATAATAATACTACGAGTATTATATAAATATTATTATTATATACTTTTTTATACAAGGAGATTACGAGACGAGTCTCTCATTAGATCTCTCGCTAGACAGTACAATAACCTGGAAAACCCATATTGGAGTTACCACCTCTCGAACCCGTAAGCTGATCTTTATTTTTAAAAATCTCAGACACATAATGGACGCTGAATCACTTAAAACTGTATATTACGCATTAGGACAATCAGTGCTCTCTTACTGTATTTCCTCTTGGGGGGGAGCAGTAAAGTCCCATTTATTAAAATTAGAGCGTGCACAAAGAGCCGTTCTAAAAGTTATGTTCTTTAAACCCATTCTTTTCCCTACAAATAATCTCTACTCAATATGTAACCTTCTAAGTGTTAGGCAACTCTTCATTCTAAACACTATTCTTCGCAAACACTCAGAAACTGTTTTCAACCCTTCTGTCCTGTCCACGAAACGTAGATCCGATATAGTTTGCCTAACTCAATCTTGCCGCTTAGCTTTAGCGAGTAGGCATTATCATTTTATTAGCTCAAAACTGTATAACAGAATAAACTCTAAATTAAATATTTATTCTCTTCTTAAATTTAAATGCAAGGAAAAATGTCAAGACTGGCTCTTATCTCTAACTTATGATGAGACTGAAGATCTTATTCGCTAATCATCTCACTTTCTTACGCAGTAATTACATACACAGACAGACAGACAGACATACACACACAAACACACACACACACACACACACACACACACACACACACACACATACACACGCACACACACCCAACTCACTCAGTAATTGCCTGAAATCTGTAATCTTACTCAAAAAATGTTGTTGTAAATTTAGTATTAAGTTCAGTAGATTTGTTTTTCTAAATACTTAGTTTGTTTTAATTTTGTATTTTGGATAACTTGTTATAATATTGTCACCGGAGGTGGGCGTTGGTGTCTGTAACACAGTCTCACGACTATAACAGGCATCATCGTTCCTTGACTATGTTTTATTGTACCCCTTTTTCCAAAATAAAGAATTTGTATTTGTATTTGTATTAAGACATTGTTTAGAAAGACTGAATTAGACAACAAAACAACAGTATGTACATTACGATTCTGAGAAGCTCTTGCTTATGATGAAAGAAGCTATAGCATGTGGGATAGACAGATCCTTATAAGTGCCAAAACATAAAATAACAGAGTTATTTTTCTGTCAGTTTTTAACCGATAGTTTTAGCTATTACAACCAATAAATTTTCTTTAATTTCTAGACGTCATGTCAAAGCCAGTTCCATCGCCAAAAAGTCCAGGCAGATCTTCTGTAGACGAGATCCTTTATGTAACAACTATTCTCTCAATATTTTACAGGTCTCAGTTTAACAAGACTAACAAAAAGCATGATTTTTTTCTTTTGCACGTGCTTATTTCTGAAGAGAAAAAACTTCAATTGGCAAGAGAATTCTTTGATGTAGACTATAGTACCGTTACTTATCATTTTCCTGTTCTTATCCCACTAAGGGACTCATGTTTTCCTGCTCCATTCCACTCCATCACCAGTTATATCCTCGTTCACTCCCCTAGCACGCATATCTTCATTCACACAGTTCATCCAAACTTTTTAGGATGTCCCATACTAACATTTCCACTAACTATCTTATTCATAAACCGTGCCTCAGAAAATTAAATTTATATTCACTACATCCAATGAAAACATCAAATATCATCTTCCACTATCTCACAGCTCTTCATTGTGCCAATTATTCTATTACCATGTTAATCAGTACATACTCTAACATGTCTAGCTCACATCAATTTAGAGCTAAGATACTATTGCCTTTGAAGGCTTTGACGCTCTTTGAGATGAGATACTGAAGCCTGCATGTAATCCATTACGTCTGTAAGCCTTTACATGTGACAATAGATCGAACCTCCTTTCAAATGACACCTTTGATTTCTAGGTTCACCTTTAGGATAGTGTCTTATATATTTGTCCGTATTTTGACCATACTTTTTAAATGCGAAAAAGTATGGTTAGGTTTTAAATTGCGCTTCTCAGGCGTATAAAGGCAGGGAGGGATTTATCCCGCTTTCTAAGTTTGGTTTGCTACCATCTACGGCCGCATCAGGCGAGATCGTGGTCAAAGCCTAACCTGAAATGAATTTAGAAAATATCAAAGAGTTGATTTTTTTATATCTCTACTCTCTACCTAGTTAAATGAACATTAAAAAATGCGGTTTTCAAATGTCTTACATGAATTAAAATGTGTAGTGAATATTTCAACTATATTCTTCAAAATTTTAGGGCTTTGTAATGCATTACAGCAATAGTGTCTATAATTTACCGGGGGTAGACTTCCTTTGCAGGAGGTCGTCTAGGTACCTACCTAGACTGTCGGGGTCTGTCACTGTTGGGGTACCTACCCCAACAGTGCCAGCTATTCTACCGCCTGAGCAGTGATGTGCAAACATTACTGTGCTCCGGTAGGAGGGCACTGTAGCTAGTGAAATTACTGGGCTAAAGAGTCTTAACATCTTATGACTCTTGAGTGAGAAGCGTTGGTGCAGTGCTCCTAGAATTTCACATCATTGTGAAATCCTAAGTAGCACTGTACTGATTATGACAGCGTTATCTCTTAACATCAGGAGAGCGTCTTCTACTACATAACATAACATAAAAAAAAATGTACTCAACCATTTATTCATGACGTCACAGTTCGCAGTCATGTATGATCAATGATCATACATATTATGATCTATCCTACAGCTTTCTATATATTCACTCCCTATTGTCCACCCGATTGATTACTATTCCCATTCTAATAGTTCACATGTGAATGCAGATCGTAATTACATGAAGCTTTGATCCGATTAATGTCTCGTATTATGTTAATTTGTATACTAATATAATTAAATAGTTCAGTTCCAAATGTGACGGGATTTGCCTTAGATGTTAACAGCATTATACGATTAGCTGTAATCGATTTTCTAAGTTTACTTAGTTCAGTATTATATGGGTTTTCTTAGCTTAATATTATAGATAAAGGTTGTTGCAAAAACTTGTAGAAATTTCTGAGGGCGTCTTATTTACTTTTTATATTTCTAAACTAAAGTTGTAATTATAATAATTGCGGTTTATACTCCAACAGAACAGGTTACACTACTTACACTGTCAGGGTCAAATCATTTGTGTTCCTATAAAATAGTAAATCCTTATCTAGACAAATTAGGATTATTAAAGAATATGTCATGAAATCTTACATAATAACTGATATAAATGAATTGGTATTACTTAGCTTTCATTTTAAGATTAAGTACTTTTACATAGCTAGAAACATCCCGGGATACCAAGTGTTTCAATATTCAGACGGAGATCGCGTCAAAGCTTGCATTGTGATCAAGGCTGACGTTGGTGCTGCTCTTGGTTTGTCTCAATACTCATCTTCCAATTTAAGTGTAATCCAACTGAAAATTAGACATCGTAAAATCATTATAGTGTCCGTATATGTAGAACCTCGTATAGATGAAAAGAATACCCTAGACAAACTAGACTTCCTCATACAAAATCATCACGATGCAGATATTGTTATCGGGGGGGATTTTAACGGCTGGCATCCTTTGTGGGGGTCAGTTGCTGCAAATCGCAGAGGAAACGATGTTGTCAACATAACTTTATCAAACGGTTTAATCATATGTAACACTGGTACAACGCCAACGTTTGAGACGGTAGCGCACGGAGTCAGAAGGACGTCAATTATCGATCTCACTATGGTCTCCGACACATTAGTCTCTGGGATTGATGATTGGAAGGTCAATCCTGAGGCGTGCCCATCATCAGATCATCAGGCTATTGAATTCACACTTCTCTACGATCTGTCAGAGGTGATAAAAGCGAAGAAGAGATCCACTTTCTTATATTCTACCAAAAACGCGAACTGGGATTTATTCACCTCCAAACTTAATGATAACATCGATCGCACTCAATTGCAACAACTTGAAATTGAAACATTAAATTCACACGGTATTGATTATTTTGTAGATATATTAACTCAGACGATACAGAAAACCTGCGATCAAGTATTACCAAAGAAATTAAACCATGGCAAATACAATCCTTGGTGGAATGAAGAACTAGAGGTTCTGAAGCAGGAGGTGATACAATTTCATCATCGTATTCATCAAATGGCCCGTAGACGCGAACCGCTAGACTCCATCCTACAGCAAAGAACGGAAGCTAAAACCACCTATGCCGAAGCCATAAAAAATGCCTCCACTAAAAATTTTCGTGAATTCTGCTCACGCCAATATAAAGAAAATGTCTGGTCTTTAACAAATAGACTTCTCAGCCGTGCGCCTCCTCCTAAACCAACGTCCACATTGGTATTTGATGGGGTGCACAGCCAAGACAGTCAAGATACTGCAGAGCGACTCCTCCAAAAATTTTACAGTGACGACGTTCCCGACACATCACATGCCCATAGAATTACCAGAGAACTCAGTCAACGTTATCTTGATACACAAGATGATAAACCATTTGTTGAAGCTGAAATATTATCTTGCATTCAAAATATGAACCCAAATAAGGCACCAGGGCCAGACCATCTTACGTCAGATATAGTTTCCGAATTTTGCTCCAATTACTCCCAGCTTATAACCCGGCTTATGAACCGCTGTTTGGTTCTATCATACTTTCCAAATGCCTGGAAGACAGCTCAGGCCATAACAGTGCCCAAAACAAATAAAGGTTCATACGATGATGCATCTGCCTACCGACCAATCGGGCTTATTAATGTTTTTGGGAAGTTGCTAGAAAAACTAATCTCTGGAAGACTAACTCACCATCTCAACGTCTCAGGTCACTCTAATCCTAAACAATTCGGGTTTAAGACACAAACCTCAACAGTTGATGCCTTGAATCACGCAGTTGCATCAATAAAATCTGCCCGGAGTGCCGGAAAACTTGTACTAGCAGTTTCTCTCGACATCAAAGGTGCTTTTGACCATGCCTGGTGGCCAAAGCTCCTCCAGAGACTTCAGTATGTAAATTGTCCGAAAAATCTATACCACCTCATCTGCAACTATCTAAACAATAGAAAAGTCACACTGAATTTTGCAGAGGCAAGTGCCACAAAAACAATGACTAGGGGATGTGTCCAAGGCTCAGTCTGTGGGCCGAGCTTCTGGAACATTATTCTCGATGACCTGTTCGAGGCTGACCTTCCAGCCGGCTGCCAGCTTCAAGCATATGCAGATGACGTGCTTCTAGTCTGCACTGCCGATAGCGTATCAGAGGTGGAGGACATCACAAATCGTGCGTTACAAATTATCACGTCATGGGGTGAGGATGCTAAACTTGCCTTTGGACCTTCAAAAACACAACTTATTGGCTTCACTCCCACCGCGCGCAAAGCAAAAATATTACATTGTGGTCAAATTTTGGCATTTACTCCTAGTATCAAACTACTAGGATTGATAGTGGATCAAAGATTGTCATTTGTTAAACATGCAGAATATGCAGTAAGCAAAGCGATTAAAATCTATCGAACCCTTTGCAAGTTCGTACGCCCCACTTGGGGTGTTCATAGCGACAATATATCTACAATATACAATCAAGTAATTCAACCGATAGTCACCTACGCAGCTGGGATATGGGGAGATGCTGTTAAATTCAAAAAAGTGCAACAAAAACTTCTTTCATTACAACGCGGCTTTGCAATAAAAACTATAAAAGGCTTCCGTACAATCTCCACAAACGCGGCCATTGCTCTCGCACAATTCAAGCCCTTAGACCTACAAGTGAAGGAGGTGTGTGTCACAGAACGCACAAAACTATCTGGTCATTGTCCATACTTACCCCTTGACATAGAACTGCAAAAGCCCACTGCACCCTGTAATCTGCCACACCCATCCGATCGTACTGCAATAACATTTACTAAAGTCTACACTGAAGAAGAGATTGATGACGCGTGCCCACCTGACCGCATCCGTATTTATACTGATGGCAGCAAACTGGATAGCGGGAAGGTCGGTGCTGCTTGTGTCATTCAAGTACCTAACTGTTCTCCTATAATTAGGAAATTCAAGCTACATGACAGCTGCACCGTCTTCCAAGCGGAGTTGCTGGCCGTTGAAAGAGCGGTCACGTGGGCTCACGAGAACAATGCATCTTCTGTGACCATTTTATCCGATAGCCACTCATCCCTGCAAGAACTAGGAAATAGAGAATCTACTAATCTGTTTGTAAATAACATACAAAGCCAGCTGCGACTACACTCAGGTTCCGTAGAGTTTCTGTGGGTGAAGGCTCACGTTGGCCTCGCTGGTAATGAAGCAGCGGACGAGGCCGCCAAGAGTGCTGCCTCCTCTCACCTAACGCCTGTCTTTACGAAATTCCCAATGAGCTATGTTAAAAAGTACACTAAGGAGCTTCACAAGGATCTCCATAATGAGAGATACCAGACATCATCGAAAGGCGTTTACACTCGTAGATGGCTACCAGAATTACGTGATATCGAAAAACTTTTTAAAACTGTGGGGTATTCTTTCCATCTCACACAATTGCTCACCGGTCACGGATATCACCGCCAATACCTTCATAGGTTTAAGATATCCGCGACTGATAAATGTAACTGTGATTCCGACATTGTCCAAACAATGGATCATTTATTGAGTGAGTGTCCCCGGTTCTCAAGTGCTCGACACAAACACGAACAAATTTGTTCTCATTTTGATATATTAAATACTCGTATATATAACATCTCTGAACTCATAAAAGACGACATAACTATAAAATCATTCGTAGAACTAATAACAACAATTGTAAATAATCTCAAAGAGTATAATAAATAGAATAGGTCCCTAACTTATAGGTTAAGGGCCAAGTCCAAGTTGTAAAACTAAACGTAATGTAGTAGGATATTTGTATAATATTAATTATTTAAGACAATATTATGTGAATTGATTAAGACCTAAACGTAGAAATTAAGTTAAGTTAAGAAAGAAAAAAAAAAAAAAAAAAAAAAAAAAAAAAAAAAAAGTGTACAATTATCAAGAACAATGTGAAAGTGTGTTAAGTAATATTTTAATATTGTAAATAAGTAATAATAGGTTAACCTAGCCATCTGTGCGAAATTGTACATATAGGTACATATAACATACAATGGGGATAACGCATACTTCTACTTCAACTAATTCTCATTTAAATTATCTCTGCACGAGGGGGGTAAGAAGTATCCCACTAGCCTCAAGCCCCTTTCACAAAGTGCCAATCAACAGCCTCAATAATAAAAAAAAAAAAAAAAAAAGCCTATGTTAGCTATTTTTCTTATCGCATTACTTTTTATCGAATTCCTCGCAAGAAAATTCTGGCTCTTAAAATACTTTGTAACTTATGCACTAACAAAGCTCACACCAACTTCATCGCGAAAAATAAAAGCAGTAAATAACTTTCAGAAGAATCACGGAGGACTAAAGGAGAGCGAAAATTGTTTCTACCCCAGCCGGTAAAAAAGATGCCATGGAAATAAAGTGCCTCGTAAAATACCCGAGTTTCCCTTCTTGCAAAACTGGAGACAAGCTCAAAAAAATGTACGTTTTCACACGATAGTTAAGTCGTCCTTTTTTCTGTTAAATAAAGATTTTCCGATTGAGTATTGCCAGTGTTACTACGCGATTTGCATATTTATAGCGGTGAGAAATATGGGCCGATCATATTTTTCCTTTTTGTCTGATATTTTTGCTTTACCTACAGCAGTTGCACAGAAATGGTAATTTACAAGTGATGATAAAAATAAAAACTTATAACGCAAACCAACATTTTAATAGGTATGGGTGGATTTTCCTACTTGATCGGACAGTCCATTAATTTGGACTTAGTACGTATTTTGGATATATTCTATTTATGAGGGAAACCAACGGGTTACGACATAGGTACATAGATGGTTAAATAACTATTTATTAAAAAAAATAAGAATACAAATCGAAATAAAAATTAAAACCATTAATATAACAAACAGTAACAGCTCACCATTAGGCCGACCACCAGACTCAGTATCGGTGTCTAACATTAAAAAAAAATCTCTGATTAATTATATTAGCAACCATCTTCACATTTCGGACAAATAACCAACCTTTCATTATCATCCAGAAGATTAGCACAATCATAACAAATCAAAGTTCAAGACAAACTGGGCTGATCCCATCGGATCGCAGCTTAAGGTCGGCTTAATGTCACATTTTTCCATTAGTGAGTCTCGTCAGGGCGCGACAAATCGGCGACCTGTTGCCTCTAACGTATGCCGACCGATCTGAGACCATGCAAATTGTTCTTTAGTTTACTTTAGGGCTACGGCTCGGAGCGATCCTATTTTCCTCCTTTATTTTGGTTACATTTAGGCGTCGTTTGTGATTGTAAACGTAGTTTTCGGAATAAAAATTGGTTTTCTGGGATATATTTATACTAAGTGTTGCTACGTGTGAAATAGGCACTAGGGATTTGTTGGTTACGTATCATAATAACTACGGTTTTTTCAACTACAATCAATAGTTATATTGACGGTCTAATTCAAATGTCTTATTGTTTAAAGTTTCGCCTATGTTTACAATAACTACCTATAGTCAAAATCACTAATGATGTCGTCCATTACTCTACACTCTAAGGTGCCGCGGCACGTCCGGCGAAGCGCCAGATACGAGTTGTTTTTGATTACTGAATGGTAATTAAATTCTATAGATGTTCAGGCAAACCGTATCATATCTTGTTCGTGCATTTATTATGTAACCGATTTGTTTCATCCATTAACTGTAAAAAGAATTAATATTATCTAAATAACATGAAATCAGTCGGTAATACAATAATATAGTAAGTAATATTTCAAAATTTAAGTCTCTATTCTTAATTTTTGGTTCATTTGACCATTATGTACAATTTAAACAATATGTCCTGACGCTTTTTACGCAAAGTATAATATTCCTTCAGACTTTTAAGTCAACAAGATAAAACAATATTAAAACAAATAACCAAGAGAATACAGAGAAAATACACAAACGTTCTTAAAGAGCGCACTAAAGTAGACCTAAATCGGATTAAGCTTTGACTCAACAAACGACCTTTGTGAACATGCATCCTTAATCCGCGTTTACATGAAAGAAAATGTAAGGAAGTGTACAAGTGGGGTTGTTAGAGGCCTTATCAGGCTCTTGTCTTACGGCTAGCGATTAGCGATGGACGATCGACGATTTAGTAGTTTGTAAATGCATTAGGCAACGTGCTGTACAGAACTAAAAATCAAATTTAAAAATATCAAATAACTTTTTTTATAATCAGTCTACCCACGTTTGACCACATCCCACCTGATGAAAAGTGCAGATGCGATCATCGATGAATCACGTTAGTGCCTAGAAAGGTCAAGTTACTCTCGTGATTCCCAAATTTGTACACTAAAAGATTTTTCAAATTGTATCGCTATAAAGAAGTATAATATACTGCCCATGCCACTCGCTGTTTTAAAGATACTACCGGTCCTACCAATTTTACCTGGGGTATACTTCCTTTGCAGGAGGTCGACTAGGTGGGTACCCCAACAGTGCCAGTTATTCTACCACCTGAGCAGTAATGTGCAAACATGACTGTGTTTCGGTAAAGGGCACTGTAGCTAGTGAAATTACTGGGCTGAAGAGTCTTAACATCTTATGACTCTCAAGTAAGAAGCGTTGGCGCAGTATACCCAGAATTTTACCTTTGTACAATCCTGGGTAGCATTGTACTAATATTATGGGCAGCGTTATCTCTTACCATCAGGAGAGCGTCTTGCTCGTCTTCTAACTTCGTTTAAAAAAAAAAGATCAGAGGGCCTATTGGCTAATACTCACCCACTACGATTGATGACAACTTCGATGTACATTGCTGCGTTTGTTATACTCATATTAATGAGGAGGTTTAAGCAAGTAATGTACGCAAAATTGTCTATGGATTCTATGTTTTACATGTCGTTTGGCGATAGCCAATAGGCCCTCAAAGTTAAATTAATCACAAGTTCTATACAATAGGTGCAGCGAAAGAGTGCCAAGTGGAGGGAACCAGTCTCTGCCTACCCCAGCGGCCAGCCGGAACCAGGCGTGATAATAATATGTATGTATAATGTATATCTATAATACAATACTCACAAATAATGTTATAAAATATATGTAATAACTATTACATATGTATCTTTAATTCACACACTATTATCGTCGTATTGTACTTATTAAAGTCTATAAAACCTCATTTTCCCTTACGAAACTTCAAAGACAGAAAATCGCCAATCGCTCATCGCTCACAGTGTGACAAGCGGTTCAGTGTGCGTACAAGACTATTACTCGGTACTACGGCGAAGTGATTTCCGCCAGTAAAGAGCCTAATTGGCCCGTTGAAATTCGAGCTTGGAACTTACATACATTGATGTACTAATGGCTATAAGTCCCTTGAGCTTACTTGTACGAGTCCAGAATATACATAAAAGAAAATATCGGTCCTGAATGAAAATAAAAAGATCGCCTCCGTTGATTTTATCGCTTTTAGCGATAAGGCCGCCAATTGTAACACTTTTTCTAGGTGTCTCTTGTTCTAGGTGCACTGCACCAATGCTTCTTTCGCAAGAGTCATAAGATGTTAAGACTTCAGCCCAGTAATTTTACTAGCTACGGTGCCCTCCTACCGACGCACAGTCATGTTTGCACTTCAGTGCTCAGGTGGTAAATGACTAGTATTGTTGGAGCATCCACCTAGTCCACCTCTTGCAAAGTAAGTCTACCCCTCGTAAATCCTGATTAACTCCAACAATAAAATGTTATAGTATAACTTTAGTTTAATATTATAATTCATTAACGAGTTTTGACAACAACCTCCCTTAATCAGGGTCGAGCTAAGTCTCAATTAAATATTTATTCCTGTCTCTAATCTATTCCGAAAGCCCACAACTTGTCAATAAAGAAAACTTCCAATATTGACGGCTCTCACTATATAGAGTAGGACAGTAAGGGCTTTTAAACAAACAAATTATAATATAATAAATGTTATATTAACAAAAACGCACTTGCGATTATTTGCCGCTATTTATTTAGAATGCGCGATTATTTAAATTAAAAAAAATGAGACAAATAAACGCGGTTACGCTCACTTATAAATTTTGTTCATAACGTTTAAGACCTTAATATGAAACTAAATATCTCGCAAAATAATTACACAACAAATTGGTTTATTTACATTATCTAATACATTTGCATCCAATTACATACTGTGATTCAGAATAAAGGGCGATGTTAACCATAAACATGGGGCATGACGATATTCACCGTAGATTTTTTACCGTATTCTTCTACGTATCTAAGTAAGAGCACACAATACATCTTAAGACACAATCTATTGGAAATTAGGTTTTTTGATGGCGAGCGCAGTGCTGTGCTGCATAGGGCTTAGTACTTAATTATTGGATACAACAGTGCAACAGTAATAAGAAGGCGCGATAAAGGCTTAAAGTCAGACCAAGAGACAGATTCGTCTATTTCATTAACATAGATTTGTTATGAATTTAGAGGCCGACTCATTCTCACCCTCATCTACCGATTTTTCAATTTGTGTCAACTGTTCATACTGTCCATTGATTGTTTTCAGGCGCCCTCGATATTAATGTCAGAAAGTCATGAATATTGTATAGCTTTGAAGGGACTTCATCTAAATAATGCGCTGGACTGACAGCCGTTTTTATTTGATCGATTTGGATACTTGATGTTTGGCTTCAGGTGGCTTTAATATCTTCTAAATATATAAAATGAAACAGTGACTGACCGACTGATCTATCAACGCCAGCCCAAACCACTGAACGGGTTGGGTTGATATTTAGAACACAGATAGGTTTTATGATGTAGACCTTCGCTAAGAAAGGATTTCGTCATGCGGGCAAAACCACAAGTGTAAGCTAGTATAATATAGAAAGACATAAGGTGAAGATAGTCCAGTTTTAGCTTGCACTTTTCCGTCATAGAATCTTACGATTTTATTTTTTACTGTATATTATCTTACTAATTAATATTATAAACGTGAAAGTTTGTAAGAATGTATGGATGTCTGGATGTATGTTTGTTACCTTTCACGCCTAAACGGGTGGACCGAATGAGCTACAATTTGGTATAGAGATACCTTAGACCCTGGAATAACACATAGGTAAAACCCCTGAGCGCAACTAGTATGTCCATAATGTTAAGGCTACCGGCGTGCATTATATGTAGAGTGGACAATCTCTAAATGCATCGATATTATAATGTTGTGGGAGAAAATAGACCAACAATGTAACATAATGTTATGATCAACATGGGGCTCTTTAAAATGAGAGTGTAGAGCCGGTATCAGTAAGTAACAAGTAATGCTCCTAGCAAATATGGTTTTTAACCTACTTAAAGAGGAAGATTATGTAATGCATATCATTTTGCAACAAATTCGTCTTGTCTTCTTATAAAATCAAGATGCAATATTCGCACTACTATAACACTAATATAATTATCACTTAAGAAATCGCTAACAACACTAACAACTAGTTATAACCCTTAATGCATGCATATGCGGGAGGGCGGGTGGTGCACTCGGTGGTGGAATTATTACTATATTTTTCTTTGGTATCGTCAGAATTCCTCGCCATTACTTAAAACTTAGTTAGACTCACAAATTTGAAGCGGAATTAACACTAAATATTATAAAAGCTAATCAATTTGTTACAATGGATTTCCGCAAAGTAACGCCTGATTCCATTAATTAAGAGATCGCTATTAGCGACAAGACCAATATTCAAAATGTTTTACGTTTTGCTTTTCTATTTCTTTAAAATTGTTGTGCTTACTTTTACAAAATATTTTTCTTTATTTTTCGTTTATGGGAACTCCCTTCACATTCAAAATCGTATGCATTTTATTATTTAAGTACTACTTTGTCGTTTACTGCACTGTATATCTATACTTATTTAACTTATGTTATCTGCGGAAGCTAGTAATTAGCCTTCATTGTCTTATATAGCTTTCTATTATGTTACCTAGCTGTTAGCTTTCTTAAAATAAATAAAATAAAATAAATAAATAAATAAAATAAGATCGCCAATTGTAACACTTTTCAAATGTAATTAATTTAATGTAATAACAAACAATATCTAATAATTTGTTTCATAACTATAGTTTACAACAAAGGGTCATCTATCTATCTATCTCTCTATTATAAATGCGCAAGTTTGTGATGTTTGTTACATCTTCACGCCTAAATGGGTGGACCGATTGATCAGGAATTTGGCATAGAGATAGCTTAGACCCTAGAATAACACATAGGCTGATAGCACAGCGGGTAAAACCGCTGTACTATATTATATGGGCTCAGCTAGTAATATTTATAAAGATAACTATAAATAATTCTTCACTGATACCACACAGAAAAAGAACACACAAACTCGTACAGACACAGTTTAGAGAATATATTTATATATTCTATATTGGCAGTATTTTAATCTAATCTTTTAATAATATAAAATAATGGTTATTATAAAAGCGGTAACCGTGAGCCGTCCATGTTTTAATTAAACTTTATTTTATCTCCGTTAAACAGTGATTCGGGTTATTTGTACTCGAGTTTAAATTCAACGTGAGGAAATGAAATAACAGATTATAACCAAGCCATTATACGTTTTCAAACAGATATAAATACTTGGGTATTATATTATTTACTTACATTATGAAGATTTTACTTTATGTACTCTTCTGTTTTTGTTTTTTTTTATCCTTTCTTGATATTTCGTTTTTTTTTACTGTTTTTATTACAATCCATATTTTATCCATTTTTTATTACAATATTTTTATCACAGCCATTGTTTACAATCTTTGCAATTTGTATGTAGGAGTAAATGTGATTTAAAATTATTGTCTAATTACTCCTTATACACTCCTTTGTAAAAAATGATTTTTACTAATAGGTCCCGAGTAATTTATCTACTCGTCCTACAAGCCTACGGCCCACATGGAACCAAAATCAAAATTTATTTCTATTAACTCTTTATTGTAATTTACAAAAATAAACTAAATTTTAATCTTTTTTTGCAAATAGCGCCTTAGGTATCGTACCTAAATAGGGCCGTATCGTCTATGGTCCAATCTTTTTTGGCGTCAATCTCATTCAGAATAACATCGGGGGAAAATGAAAAAAAAAATACAAAAATATTTTTTGAAAACCGACCACATATTCAACCATTGACATTTTAACAATTAGTGGGAAGTAAGATAAGGTGTGGGACGTACTTAGTACATAATAACAAACCTAGTATAGCTCTAAGCACTCCAGCTAAAACAGGTAGCAAAGCGTAGGTTGAACCACTAAAAGAACACCTTACTTCCCCACACATGAAAGCTTAGTGTTGGGACAATATTATAAAAGTAAAGTTCGATGAATATCATCATGAAAGGTTTTGATGAACTGAGTAAAAGAGGGGATACCTATGCGTGCTACCCTACAAAATATGGGATAAGCGTAAGTCATGATGATGAAAGTACGTTGAATATCATAAATCTTTAAAAAATAGCACTCCGGGAGTGCCGGCAGAAGTGAAAACTTCAATATTAACGTTGTGTTTAATTATAAGTATAAAAGTACTATCATTTATGAGGTAGAATACAATGTTTATTTATTGCGCTATCGTACACAAATATGACAATTTATATGTTGTTATTTATAATATTATATCGTTATTTATATATTACATTAAATTTTATCTCTCAGAAAAATCAACTTCCATCCATAATTTCGACGACTTTTACACCATCAACAGAGCAGCACACTCAGGCACGGTAGAAAGAGTGGGAGATACTAGTTCCTCTCCCTTCCCCTCGATCTTACGCTTTTTCGATCAGCATCACGTGACCCTGACGCGAGTTTTAAAGTTTTTACCCATACAAAAAAGTGCTCAGCGCCGCTAAAGAAGTTTTCACTTCAAAAAAAACTAATTAAATATTATTTAATTTCACAACTGCTTAGGGGGGGGGGGGGCGTCCATAAATTACGTAAGGTGTTAAAGGGGGGGAGGGGGTCGATTCAAATCTCATCTAATCTTACGTTGGAGAGATGGGGGGTCTCGGCAAATATCAGGCAATTTTTTTTCTGATTGAAACAAAAAAAAAATATATTATTTTGGTCCATTTATGGTCTTAACTAGTCGTAAATAAAAAAAGCACGAAGCAAATTTTTTTTTTCTTTTTACAATAACAATCCAACGTATTTACGTAAGAAACCCACATTGTGAAAAATCTCACGTGAGATTGGGGGATGGGGGAGGGGGTTGAATAAAATCTCACAAAATCTCACCAGGGGGGGAGGGAGGGACAGAAAATTGAAAAAAACACCTCACGTAATTTATGGACGCCCCCTTATGATTAATCCAAATTTATAAAAGGTATTATTAAAGGACACTGATTGATCTATCAACGCACAGCCCAAACCGCTGTTCGGATTGGGTTGAAATTTGAAGCACAGATTTTGTAACGATAAAATACGCGTTCAAAGCTGCGAGCATTAGCTAATATATTATTATATTTATTCATGTACATTTTTTTTTCTAAATGCAAGGTTAATTGTATGTATATTACGTCATATGTGTAACTATATAAAACGTACGTCAGACGGACGTCAGAGAAGCAATGGATAGGCAGCGATGGCGGCAAACCATAAGTCGCATCACTGCACCAGCATCATCGGCTAGTGATGACCACGTTCCTCAGTCATGAGGGAGCGACTTCATAGAGAGAGAGAGTAACTATTATATATAACATAATCCATGTTGGACCAAATAGTGTAGTAATCTCGGCGACCTGAAACTGCAACATATAGGTTGGCCACAGCCTATACATTGTGATTTGACTCTGACAGTGTAAGTAGGGTAACCTGTTCTATTGGAGTACCTACAAACACCAATTATTATTATTATTATAAGTGTTTGACTTAATTAGTGTTGGACAATAATACTAGTAGGACATTTTGGATCTTGGACATTTGTTGTACAAACCAAAATAACATAATATCTTGATGTACACCTTTTTTATCGATGTTGAAATTGTCCCACCACTAGTATAGGGCAGAAGGGTACCGGATGGGCGATTAGCCGCGGCGTTTCTGGCTGCCCGCCTTGGAAATAGAAAATAAAGCCGCTGCGACACGACTTCAGGACTCGTTTGCACTACTCCAGTGCTATTTTAAAGCATCCTTTTAAAATTGTATAAAAGAAGAAAGTAAGAAATAAAAGAAGCATTTTTGTTTTATACAAAATAGCCCTACGTTTGACCACATTCCACCTGCCCCCGTAGCACATTTCGACATTGACATAAGACTAGCAACTCCCGTCCCACTGTCAAGAGTAATTAACGTTTGTAAAAGCACAATGACATTGGGAGTAGCTACAAATTGTATGTGTACAATGACAGTGCGAGTAGCAGGAGTAGCGTCTTGATATAATATGTCAGTTTAGTCTTGATAGTTGATAGTAATGAGACGGGAGTTGCTAGTCTTATGTCAATGTCGAAATGTGCTAGAACTTTAGGGCCTAAATTCTGCACAAAAAAGAGACGGCGGCGCTGCAAAACGTAAGCAAAAAAAATAACCTATAAACACATTTTTATTTTCAAAAACGCCATTTTGAGGCGCATAAAAGATGCTTAATAAGAAAAATTGAAGTTGCATTTGAGTTGGTACTGGCATCGTAAGAATTTTCAAGATTTTTTTCAAAATTTTGTTAAAATTTGACAGTGGGCCAGCAAAACGAGAAGCGATTTTGGACCGGCATATCCTCACAGATCTGCATAAAGATATAACATTTTAGACTTCCGCGATTTAAACTCATATTAATTATATAACTCGGGACTTATCGCGTTGGTATTTAATGCTAGTTTTACAAAAACATTATAAAACTAACCTCGACGTTTCGATACAGTTGCATGTATCGTGGTCACGAGAATACTGCAGGGACGATCATCCTACGGCGCTCGAGACGATAGATTTACATCTACCCTCACTTGATCAAGAATGTTCTCAGGGTTGTCACGACACACAACACTAATGGTATCCTCCGGTTTCTGAATTACGTTAGGACGCAAACACCTTATTACCGGATTCCACGCAGATGACAATTTGAAACCATCTTCACGATAAAGAATAAAGATGTCATTCTGCATAAAGATGTCATTCTGGATCATCGAGTTCGAATCAAGACCCCGCACCATTGAATATTATTAATTTAGTTATGAGCATTCTAGCTAGTTACTATCTACGGGGTAAAACCTTCTCGCAAAGCGGTCATTATGACCACGTCCCGGCTTGATGTTTAATGAAGCCAGGGAGGGATGTATCCCGTCTTCTAGGTTAAGTCTGCTACCATCTTCTATGGCCACATCGTCGTGTGGTGTGGTGTGACGACGTGTCGACTACTCGCATGATGGTAACATCATGCGAGTAGTCGATCATCGTAGTCAAAGGCTTAAAATTGAATTTAAAAAATCTTTTTAAATTATTTAGCAATTATGATATAGAAATTTACGTAAAAAAATGAGCCAAAAAAAGTGTCTTTAAATAGTTAATATCCGCGATAACATGGGCGAATTTAATTCATACTAGATACTTATCTGCCAATCTAAGTCATATATAATACGTATCTAATGAAACCTTTATTTACGAAAACACGTGAAAACTAAATAAAAGAGTTTCCAGTAACTGGCGCAAGTTAATCCCTAGCAACCAAACGCTCCCTCAGAGGGCAGGCGATACAAGTTAAGCGCGGTAGTGCACTGTGCACGTGACTGTTTGCTTATTTATGCAGATGTCCAGCGTCCCAGGGTTAGGGTCCTACGGGCCGTTGTTTAAAATGTCAGCGGAAAAAATTCTAAGGTAATATGAAAAAATAATATAGTGGTGTATCCTGGGCCTTTTTTATGCAAAATGTATACTGCATAAAGTATTATATTATTGAAAATCGTAGTTTCATTAAAAATATATTGTACGCGTTATACCAAAATTCACCCTACATTTATTACGAGTATGAGTGCATAGAACACCGAGTTTTTATTGAACAAGGTTTTTACATTTAAAATTACATCGCTCAAATATTTCACAATTCCCAACTTTAATTTACAACTTCAAAATAAACTGTGTTATTAAACTATTATGGGCTAAGTTTATTTAATATGAAACCTAATTTATTTGTAGTGTAAGTAATATTAATGGGGCTCTTTGCGCGAGCTTTCATGGGCAGAGATTGTGAGTCATAAAGTATGATTTTTCTCTATGAATGTTATGAGAAAGGGAGGCGACAGGAGCACGCTCGCCGGTTCCCGAGAATTATGTTATTGTCTATCTCTGGCGTTATAAGGTTCTTGTGAGACGAATTACACTATTATGAATAGAAAATATTTTGCTTACTGGAAAAACTGTGCATAAAAATATGTTGCTAATGAAAATATATTGCTAACTGAAAATAATATAACTATCACTATGAAATAAGACAAAAATAAAATAGTCTCGTAAAAGACGATACAGTTAATAAGTATTTATCAATTTTGTCGTATAACTTAACCGTAATAACGATTTTATAGTGTCTGTCACCAATTCATACAAACGAATAACCAAGATAATCATTGTAAACACATATTTAAAAAAACCGGTCAAGTACGAGTAGGACTCGAGCACCGAGGGTTCCGTATAAACCTACGGGTTTCTACGGAACCCTAAGGACAAGTGGGTGTAATATTATATACTGTAGGTTTTGATTCCCTTGCGAGTACTTGCGAGTTTGAAAATATGCGGCTAAAATTGCTGTTTCTTTTGATTGCGTTGACATAGATGTTTATTTTTTTAAAAGCTTAAAGATATTATAAAGCTGAGTATTTGGTATGAATTTCAATTTAATAGCTGTACGCGTTCTTGAGGAAAGGGATAGTAAATACAAAATTATTAAAAATATTTTTTTATATGATGTAACTAAAAATTTACAGTTTTCGCAATTTTTCCTGTGCCTGTGATTTAAGACGTTGCTGCGAACCAAATTTCAAGATTCTGAGTTAACGGCAAGTACTCTGTAGGTTTTGATTCCCTTGAGAGTAGTCGCGAGTTAAAAAATACGGCTAAAATTGCTGTTTCTTTTGAATGCGTTGAGATAGAGGTTTGATTTTATCACAGTTCAAAGGTATCATAGACTTTAGTATTTGATATGAATTTCAGTTTAATACCTGCACGCGTTCATGAGAAATAAGGTAGTAAGTATGAAATTATTAAAAATATTTTTTTTATATGATGTAACTAAAAATGTACAATTTTCGCAATTTTTCCTTTATCTGTACTCTAAGGAATTGCTTTTTACCAAATTTCAAGATTCTACGTTTACGGCAAGTACCCTGTAGGTTTTGGTTTTTTGAGAGTAGTTGCGTGTTTAAAATTTCGGCTAAAATTGCTGTTTCTTTTGAATGCGTTGAGATAGAAGTTTGATTTTATTACAGTTTAAAGGTATTATAGACCTTAGTATTTGATATGAATTTCAGTTTAATACCTGCACGCGTTCATGAGAAATAAGGTAGTAAGTATGAAATTATTAAAAATATTTTTTTATATGATGTAACTAAAAATGTACTATTTTCGCAATTTTTCCTTTATCTGTGCTCTAAGAAATTGCTTTTTACCGAATTTCAAGATTCTACGTTCACGGCAAGTACCCTGTAGGTTTTGGTTTTTTGAGAGTAGTTGCGTGTTTAAAATTTCGGCTAAAATTACTGTTTCTTTTGAATGCGTTAACATAGAGATTTGATTTTATTACAGTTTAAAGGTATTATAGACCTTAGTATTTGATATGAATTTCAATTTAATACGTTTACGCGTTCATGAGAAAAGGGCTAGTAGGTATAAAATTATGCAAAATATTTTTTTCATATGATGAAAATAAAAATCTATGGTTTTCGCAATTTTTCCTTTATTTGTGCTCTAAGGAGTTGCTTCGTGCCAAATTTCAAGATTCTGAGTTCACGGGAAGTGCCCCGTAGGTTTTGATTTATTTGGTAATGTCGAAAATTTGCGACATATTCGACTATATCTTTTGATTGCGTTGGCCTAGAAGTTTGAATTTTTCACAGCTCTAAGAGGCAATGGACCTTAGTATTTCCTATAAATTTCAGCTTGTTACCTCCACGCGTTCCTGAGAAAAAGGGTCTTGACAGACAGACGGACGGACGGACGGACGGACGGACGGACGGACGGACGGACGGACGGACGGACGGACGGACGGACGGACGGACAACAAAGTGATCCTATAAGGGTTCCGTTTTTTCCTTTTGAGGTACGGAACCCTAAAAAATAATAAACCCTATGATTTTCCTGGTCGTTCTTCTCATGGAGGTGCTTTTCGATAGAGCGGTTGAGTCTTAAAATAGAATTAAATAACTTGCAAAAGTGCTCCATTGCAGCATATTTCAATAAATGAATCTTCAGTATGAGATTGAACCAATACGGCCGCAGGTGGCTATACAGAGGTGAGTAAAGAAAATGTAAAGCACAAGCAACAATACTTAATACTCCCAAACTAAATACACACTCGTTAAACATAATAAATCAAACAGACAAACGGCGAAAATCAATCATCGCCAACGTAAACCGTTTCCGTCCAAGCTTGCGTCTCAGCGGACCAAACGTTCCCATTTGGAAGCGGACCTTCGTCACTACATTTTGAAAAGGGAAAATCCCATCAAATCATTTGGGGAAGCATTAGGAGTTAGTAAATCAGACAGAGTATAACCACCTTCACCTGTTGGCGGTCGGCTAGATAAAACGTAGAGTATAAATCAATCATTCAATAAGCGAGCACCGATTTGTCATGAGGACTAACGGCTCCCACTAGACTTATGTTTTCTAAAGGGTGGGAGGACATTTTTTTCTTTTATTGTCAGCTTGAGTTTTATTTTCTAGAGCCGGTAAATTGAATTGCGATCGTCTTTCAGTCGCTTAGCCGTACCTTTAAATTTCGGTATCTATTATCGAAATACACAGGGGTCGAGATTATTATAAGCTTTTTTTATAAACTAGTTCAGATACTAGATATGTTTCAATTAATAATGGTAATCAATAATATTATAAAAGAAGGCTTTTTAGGCGTTTAAATTTGAACTCTTTTTAACAGGATACAATTTTGTGTAAATACTTATTTAATTGTCTTATAAACGCTTCAAATCCCAAAGCAAATCTGTTTTGGCAATTATTATAGGGGTAATGTAACAGGGACTCTTTACCAAAAAAGTTTGCAAATCTTATAGTTTTTTCGCGATGACTCCCCTAGACTGAAGATGCATTTAAATGCTTTTTCACGTGCTCAATGGGATAGAAACGATTAAGGGCCACAAATCCCTAGAGAGCATTATAAATATGTAGCAAAAAATAACAGATGGTCTACCTCTAGGCGTAACGAACTGTGAGATGGACCTCAACAAAGAGGACCCTAGGGTAGGGTTGCCATTTGCTAACTTTTTTAACCTCAAAGGTCATTTTGAGAAACAAAAGAATAAATGTAAAGCTAGTACCTCTGTATGTAAAACTGAGACTATAATGAGCCGGCGTTTTCGCTTAAAATCAGGCGAGCATTGTGTTGTATAATCTAATCTATCTACTTCAAAGTCCATTTTCTTCATTTATCTACTGCTTATTTCTTTTTTTAATTACTCGCATAAAAATAAGTCAGCGTGTCCAACCAAGTGCAAAGTACCGTGTACACGAAAAAATGTACAAAACGTAAACAAAAGATATGTGACAGGTGATATTTGAATTTCCATATTATAAGGTATCGAGGTAACCCTAATAAGACCGCGAAAGAGGACCCCTGGGCGGATAGTTTGCATATGGATGCATAAAAAATCTGCTGAATTGGTCAGAGAGAGGTTTGGCATAGAGATAGCTATCAGCTATTGTGACATGATATCAGCTAAGAAAGTTTCGCAATAGGTCCGAAACATGGAGCGTAAACCAGCTATTTTGTCACAAAATAAATCCCTTAATATTAATATATGTAAGTGTTTCATAACAAATATTCAATGAAAACGCTGAATATTGTATTAAAAAGGAGGCACATTTATTGTCTCACAAAAGGGATCGGGGACGAATCATTAAGAATGTATGGCGCTTGAGAAGACGCCTGCTTTAAGGAATCTAAGCAAATATGGCTATGTACGATTTTCAATATAATATGGAGTTTCTCTCCGTGTTTCGGAAAGCACGTAAAACTGTGTGTATAAGATGTAAGAGGCAGTCGTTAGGTCGTGGTGCAGGCCCTGTAGTAATCTCGGCGACCTGAAACTGCACCATATAGGTTACTAACACAACCTATAAATTGTGATTTGACTCTGACAGTGTAAGTAGGGTAACCTGTTCTGTTGGAGTATAAACCCCAATTATTACAATGCAATATTATAGGTATATGCCATAAAATCATATATTCATGTAAGGTAAAATGCTGTTCCACGCGAATTTTTGTAATATTAGAGGCGAATGCTCTCACTGAAACATCGCCTTAAAAGAAATCTTTTTACAAATACTTTAATTCAGAAGGAAACAGATGGCACAGCTACTATATCCAATTTAATTTAAGGACAACAACTGAGGTTTCTCCGAATAATTTGTCATAAAAACTTGAAATGGGTTTTGTAATAATACAAAGAATACAAAGATATTAGAAATAGCAAAATTAGAAAAGCAATGAAGCATCCATAGTAAGCCTTGCGTTACATAATATCGGTACTAAAGACATCCCTATTGTTGGTGTAGTGTTCGAGCAGAATCTTTATGTGCCTGCCTGAAAGTAACACCTACATAATATAATTATGTGTAATGTTAAAAAAGTGAAAAAATAGTTCAAGTCTCGTAATCATGATTACGCAAAAACACAAACCAAAATTTAAGTCGTGATTATCATGGCAAGTAAATACAATTCGGTAATATAAAAAGCAAAAAGTCTAGCGTTTACAAATAACACATGTAGGTCGTACGTACCTACTAAACAAATAGGCTGACTATTACAACCTCAATTTCTTTAACAATCTTAGTCCAATTATTTTTCCGTCTATATAATAATCGTTGTAAAGCCACTCGATTATGGCAAGGGCTACCTCGTTAGGGAGAGGAATTTACGCAGAAACGTAAAAGATTGTCGTTATTGTTCGCTTGTTATTTATTTTATTTATTATGCTCGGATTATTTGGACAATTTAATGATTTCTTATTGAGATTTTGTAATCCGCCATTATTTTGTAGAAACCAAACCTACATAAATAGGTATACTTATTTGCATATCTTTTAATAGGAACATAGTACTTGATTAGAAGAAACATATTTTGGTTTGAGAAGTAGCTTCACAGTGCTTTATGAAAAGGTTAGTAATAAAAAAACCTTAATTAAATTAACCTGGAATATATTTCAGTAAGTCCATTTAGATAGGTACCTACGGAAAGAAAAATCTATTCACTTAATTAGTGTAATATATATTTTTCAATGTATTTTAGATCAATGTAGAGTATTAAAAATATCTAGAAATCAAAATAGTGCTATTCTTGTAAATAAAATATTATTATCCTAACAATACTTAAAAATGTATAACAGCGCCATCTATGATTTTACGCGTGAAGTACAATCACTAGCAGTAACTGTACGCAGGGGATTGAACCATCGCAACGCAACGGTTCACGAAGACGATTCATGTGCGACACCAGCGCTGCAGACCTTGACGGAAAATAGCGTAAACTAAAGTTACTTTGAAAGTTTACTTGGGAGCTTTCCGAAAACTTGTCCGGAGTTTTGGCGCGAATCGCGAAGTATTTTACGGAGTTGATTTTACCTGAAACAAACGAAAAATACTGATTAGTACAAAATCCATGTCCTTACATAGTAATAAAAAAAAACTTTTAAAACTACGCATCGAATGTTTAGAGTTTCGTCCTTATACCTACTAGCGACAGCCTCGTTTACACTAAGTATACCTATAACAAAATTCGAAATAAATGTGTACCTACCTATTCGTAAAATTGACTTTTTGAAGATATCTCTCGATAAAGCTGTAGATATAATATATTTTTTAATATTTCCTAAAGTATTTCCAGTTGGTCACTTTGAAAATGCGAGAAAATTTCCAAAATACATTTGTATTTTCTGTTTTAATATATAAATTCTGTTATTATTATAGCAAACTAATTTTAAAATTTAAAAACATGTATCTAGAGCTTTACAGAGCTTACCCACAATTTATCTAATTAACTTTACCTAATCAAAATCATTTAAAATGAAGGGGTCATTGACTTAATTTTTTATTCGTGGACATCCGATGCATTAAAGCGTAAATATTTGATGGCACGCCGGACGTGTCTGGCTTGAATATGAATTACTTGTAGCTTTCAATCATTCGGTCAGGAAGTCCATAAAGTTATTGAAATAATACGTTTAGAATAAAACTGGGGCTATTTTAATGCTAAACTAGTGTTAAAGTAAATTAAATTGAAACTAAAATTTATGACGAATGCAGTTTTTTCCACTCTGTGGTGGTAGGCTCCGGCCGTGGCTAGTTACCACTGACTGGACAAAACCGTGTCGCCGTGATGACCGCTTATGTTTAGTGAAGCCAAGGAGGGAATTTTCTCGCCTTCTAGGTTTAGTTTTTCACCATCTACGGAGGCATTGGCGCAGATTGTTGTCAAAGGCAAAGGAATAAAATAAAAAAATACTTCCATAATAATAATAATATAGATACCTATATTATAGAAGTAAACCTAAAACTTGTCCAATTTCCCTTTCGAAAAAGTTAGCGTTCAAGACCTTCGTCGTCTTTTCACATGATCATTGATATAATTATCTCATTCATGGTAGATAAAAAAGTGGGTAGACGTTCTATTCAGTGTTTACTGAGGTAGGTCTGTAGAGATAAATCATTTTAAAATTGCACTTGATACCCAAACAAAATGTATCGAACGTTTATGAAAACGACCTGCGAGTTAATACTGGTCCAGCTCTACCTACACAGTCCACCTGCGTCAAAAGCGTGCGTCTATTGTAAACAATCTGCAGGCGTTGCATCGTTGTTTATAGGCGTACGTGCCGTGTGCGTGCTTCTCGCAATTTATGTACTCCTGGTACATGCAGAGTTTCTTGGCTTGGCAGCGGCTAGTTTTGGCCATGATTAATATAAAATGTAATACGAACTCTAACTAAATGTGCCTACGTAATACCGAATACTTCGAAAACAATTTAAATTTCCTTTGAGAATACAAAAAATAGTATTCTGGGAACCTATATAAACTTTAACTTATCAAAAAACCGTGCGCGAAAGGACGAATGCGTGACCTAATTCAAGTGTTGCAAAGGAGTATAAATTAAGTCGATATTAGATAATAATAATTAAGTAGAAAAGAATACGGATCGAAATCTTCCAAAATCACTGTGCAAGAGAAAAAGAAAACGGATATATCTAATAACTTTCTCAGGACAACGAGCGACGCGAATGTTTGTGAAGCATTTGGCATTGAAGACATAAGTAGCAACGTAATGGTTAACAAGGTAAAGGGCCGCACATAGAGGACTCAACCATAAGAGCGCGTATTATCTGAGTTATGCTTTCGGCTTTCGCCGACGATACGCATTGACTCGGCGTAACACACATCAAATGTCTTAGAGTTTCTATTTTGAACGGTTGAACGAGCCAATCAAAACTAGCCAACCGCCTCCCGCACCACCATGTTTTGGCGATTTTGTTTTCATACGGAAAATCATATAAGCGCGGTCTGCTTTAGTATGTGGGGCCGCAGTACCGTCATCAAATAAACGTTTAGTCGCGTCGTGCTTGTCTCATTCGCCTACATGCATAAAAACCCCACATAATTTCATGAATTCCAGTACTGTAGAATGAAATAACGGCACTAAATACGCCAAGGTGTGTCAACAAACGTTTAAACAATTGCATTAAAGCAAATAGCATTGCATGAGCTTTGCTTTATTTGCAAGCATACGTGCCGCGTTCAGTTGTGCCAGCTCACTGGAACACTACTGGAATAATAATTGGGTGACTATTAACTGAGTAAGTTGTCGGCTTGATCTGCGAGACGGGCAGGTCGTGAGTCGTGATTGAATGTCTTGTCAATGAATTCATAATACTAATGAAGTTTTAGATTTTTTTCCAGTGAAGTATGAAGTTCTTTTCTAAAATAAATTTATTATTCTGTCCTAATTTTTAAGTCAAGACGAAGATATGTAGTAGATAATTTAAAATATCCTGTATTAAATGCTGGCAGATGACCGAGACGAACACGACGCCACGGTCGCGTGAATATGAACAGCATGTAGATTCTCACGAAAAGAGACGACGGAGCAGCAAAACGTATAACCTATAAAACACATATTTATTTATAAAAACGCCACTTTGAAGTGACCAAAGACGCTAAATTAAAAAAAATTAAGTTAAATTTGATTTTGTACTGACATCGTAAGAATTTTCAAGATTTTATTCAAAATGTTGTTAAAATTTGACAGTGGACGTTAGCAAAAAGAGAGGCGATTTTGGTACCGGAATAACCCCGCAGTGTTTATAAGCAGTAGTTTAAGCAGTGTTACTAATAACACAATGATAATGAGTTTTTTTACTGTTTCCAGTGGAAAGGCAAGTAGATACATATGTTTTTATTCAGGAGTATTACGAGGAGGTAAATTATGATTGAAAATAACATTGTTCTACATACGACCAGCTGATGATTTCCTAGCAATACGTAATTAACTTCCAATTTTAAAGTGGCAGAGCAGTAATGACACAAAATTGAACTAAAAAGGCTATTACTACAGGAAATTATGTTTAAAATAGGGGTAAATTGCTTGGAAAATCGATCAAACAATTAGCGATTATTGTAGCTTTATAGGGATTACGCTATAGTGAATAGTGCTTGTGAGTTGTTAGTCCCTTACTTTAATATCCCTACTATACCTTATTTTAATTGGTGACCAGAAATTTGTGATTTAGACGGTGAGCTGACTAAAACAGGTAATAGTAAAGGGTAGGATTTCAACCAAGCTGTCAGTCTGTAAATGCACATGACATGTCGAACCCATTAGCATTCTCAGTCGTCACTAGAATAGGCCTCTAGATTGAACGACAGATGATGTGATGGAGTCATGAATGTCCTAGAAGAGGCTTATGGCTCCACGTATAAACATACTCTTTTACCCATAAAGAAGCAACGGGAATACAGCGTTGGCTTTGACTACCTTTGTTTCCGAATCCATCATGATGCATAACGAATCGAATTCGGATATTTCTTTTCGCACTGCTGATCGAATCAGCCATGATGGATTTCATGCAAATATCTAATATTCTAGACTCTAGATACTTTGGTCGATCATCGGTCCATAGTTAAAGGTAACGCTTAATTTGATTTTTATGTACTCTCGGGTAAGAAAATTTGGAAAAATAAACCAAGCTGAAAATTGAAAATGGACAGAAATCTGATGTCTTGATCGTGCTTATGGCAACTGTACAAAACATTCTAGGGCTTTCTAGGGCTATGCCTGATCGTTACTTGTCACTTGACGGACACTAGTCGGACTTGTGGCCGTAGCATGACGTATGAGATCCCGACGAAACTTCAAGAGTAGAACTGTCATCCCACACATTGTACTTATGTGAATGTATGGGGTGACAGTTGACTTGACAGCAAAACAAGTCTACGCAGCGTCTGTGCTTGAGGGGCTGGGTCGGACGAGGCGCTTCTAAGAAAGAATAAGAGTAATGTAATATCCAGTGGCTTTAAAACAGTTGAGCCCAGCCGCCCGCGGCTCCGGACGTCACCGCGACGCAAATGGCCCACAATATAATAGGAAGATACGGGATTTTAGCGCTCAAGGTCTCAGACAATTGTTCCATTTGAATAATTGTCTCGAATTATTCCACGCGCGATCGAGGTTGACTCTGTTTAGACGGTTGTGACGTCATCAGACAGTTTTTGAGCTGTTTATGAGAAAATAAATATGGGAATGCATCAATGCATCGGAAATGTACCTAATAAACGTCAAGATAAATAAAGTCAAGATAGGGTCATAATTCACCATAATTCGCTAAAGTTCTTCAACTGCATCTGAATCGAGCTGGTTCGGTTACATAACTTTATAAATTCTTATATTTTCGCACAATTTGGTGGGTAGCCAGCATTTGAATATGAATTTGTGTCTCTTAATATAACAAGACAATTATTTAAGCAATTGAGCCATATTCTAAATTTCCATAATAAGATATCATAAACATGATGCACCACCTAACCAGTATCCAAAGGCACGTCATATATTGACGTCAGAAAATATCAGTTGACCTAACTGAATGCATCACAATATTCATTTAACTAAATCCTCCTAAGGTAAACCGAGTTGGGATCCAATGCATACTAAACAGGGCGACTGAGCTAGGCTGTTTTAAATAGCTAGATTAAGCGGAATAGTCTTCTTTGAGCCAGTGGAATGGAATTTCTGTTCTGGTTACAGTTCTTCGTAGCGTCAATGCAATTTGATTTATGTGATTGATCACAACACAGAATAAGGTTGTACAGTAAGATGTTAAGGATAAAACCCGATTAGGAATTGATGTCGCATTCATAGCGAGTTAAAATTTCAGCCCTACATCAATGATTAGGAACATTATGTGCAGTTTTCAATATACCTTCATACTGCTGGTAGGTTTCGGACGTGACTAGTTGCCAGTTGCCACCCAATGGACCTAAAAACAATGTCGCGAAGTGATCACTATAATCGCGTATCACGATATTTCAGTAATACCTGGCAGATTTATCCTAACTTCGAGGTTTGGTCTACTACCATCTCCAACAGCATCATTGTTTAGGAGCAGACGAGATCGTGGTCAAAAGCCTTTTTTCGAAACCTCGACACCTGTATCCTTTTCTTTTTTAAATTTTCTACCTTATTAACACCATGAAGACCAGGCATTCAGACATAAAGTTCGATCCGATCAGATAACATATGCGAGCTACTTCATCACGTCATAGATATTTCCTAAACCATCGGTACAGCAAGTGGGAACCTCAGGACCTTACAAAAAATAAAACGGCATTATTTTAATAACTGCACGCCGCGCCGCTTATCTTATAAAGCTTTCCATAAAACGTCCATGAAAATTTCCTTGAACAAAACGAGAAATCGTCCGTTCATCCTAATTTCATTCAAACAATAAGTTTAATTTTTAATTCGTGCCATTACCATAATAACAATGCAGAAGGCGGTCTGAGCCGTTGTCATAATGTCAGTTTATCGCGGTTCACAACTCAGCGTCCCATTCTACGTACAAAACATATAAATATTAGATAGATGCCGCAAATTTGTATAGCAATGAGTCGATTTTATTTGGTTCTATGTGCTCTGAATCATATTTTTTAACCAAGGGCCAAGCCCAGCCAATTATAGGCCAATAGTTATTAGCAATTAAGCTGTCACTTTATACTTATGAAAGAAAATAGCTCTATTTTTTTATTTATATTTTGACAGTGTAATTTGACAGCATATTATTATAATATGTTTTTTTACTTAATACTTTATACTTACTCTAAATCTGTGCACTGAACATGCCGCTGTGAAGAGGGAAGAAATTTCTTTAAGGTGCATTGCTCTACATACCTCACACACATAGAGGTGGAAAACTCACGGTATTTACTCTTATATACATCTTTGTCACAAAACATCGTTCTGCATAAATAATGCGAAGTGACGTCACACGCAGACCCCGTCTCTGAATCGCATTTGAATGGGTAGTGCCATGTTGCTGGTTGATGGGTTTAATCATCTTTTATATCAGTTTTTATAGTTTTTCAGTAGTTTACGTAAAGGCATGTTACGATAATTATTAAGGCAATACATACAAATCTCGGCGACCTGAAACTGCAACATATAGGTTGGCCACACAGCCTATAATTGTGATTTGACTCTGATAGTGCAACTAGGGTAAATTGTTCTGTTGGTGTATAAACACAAAAAAAAAAAAAAAAAGGTAGCACTCCGGGAGTGCCGGCAGAAGTGAAAACTTCAATATTAACGTTGTGTTTAATTATAAGTATAAAAATACTATCATTTATGAGGTAGAATACAATGTTTATTTATTGCGCTATCGTACACAAATATGACAATTTATATGTTGTTATTTATAATATTATATCGTTATTTATATATTACATTAAATTTTATCTCTCAGAAAAATCAACTTCCATCCATAATTTCGACGACTTTTACACCATCGTTATTATCAGAATCATCATCGCAAATTTTTACAACTGATACAATTGGTTTATGATAACTGAAGTAAGAAACAAACAGTTTTGATTCGAACCTATTTAAGTGTCTAATAAAGACCGCATCAATAGTAGTTTTGTATTTCGTTGTGCTAAAATTGCGATCATTTGACATAGTTAAACCAAATTCACAGAGCAGCACACTCAAGCACGGTAGAAAGAGTGAGAGATACTAGTTCCTCTCCCTTCCCCTCGATCTTACGCTTTTTCGATCAGCATCACGTGACCCTGACGCGAGTTTGAAAGTTTTTACCCATACAAAAAAAGTGCTCAGCGCCGCTAAAGAAGTTTTCACTTCAAAAAAAAAACATTATTAAATCTATCTATTTAGCCCCTTTTGTTCAGCTGACTGTTCAAAAACGAAATACTTGTGGTATGGTAGGTACAATAAATTTGCAAGTTTTAAACTCAAAGTGTGTTTTGACTTTTTAACTGACGTGAAGCGGAAAACTCGAACTTGAGACCAATCAGCAATGGATTTTTTTATATCTCCATTCTAGTACTGTTATTCGTCGATTATATTTTGTTCTGCTCCGTATCTCTGGAAACGTCCCCATAAATCACACCCATATAACAATATACATCCTTTAAAAGGGTAAAACACCTAAATTGTGTATGTATGTGTAGCTATATATCAAAAAGCATGTCTATTCCGAACAACACAATAAATATCACGAAGTGACGTCACATTCAGGTCCCCTCCGCGATAACATTTGAATAGTTGCGCGGCACATTGTACTCCTGATGGTACCTACTCTGCAGATTAGATGTAAACTACGAATATAATAGAGGTACTTCTGGCGTTATTATACAAAATATTTACAATAATAACTGATTAAAATAACTTTAAAAAACTTGAGAGGTGTCAAGGGACACCCGGATGGAACGAAGTTCGATTAATGAAAATATCTGGCTTGCTTTCTATAAGAGAGAGAGAGACAGACAGAGAAACATGCGCACGCCGCACAGCTTACAATAGCTTACTATAGCAAAAAGTGTCGTGACAACTTTTCGTAAGAATTGTTCCCGTCTAGCCCCCTTTCACAACGCGCGATAAGGAACTTCGTTCCAAAATTAAATCTAAGACTATATACCTACTGGCACTGTCATTACATACAATTTGCAGCTACTCCCAATGTCACTGTGTTCTTACAAACGTCAATTACTCTTGACAGAAGGAAGGGAGTTGCTACTCATAAGTCAATGTTTTTATGTGGTCGGGCCGCAGGCGCGGCGGTCTAAAGAATCACAAAAGAAATCTGCCGAAAAAGTATACTGCTATATCGCCATTTCGTCAGGATCCGAATAATCACCCTTTAAATGAACTCCTTTCAAATGAAAATGCCCCTTTCAAATAATTCAGTCATAAATAAACCTTCAAAAACTTGCACCGCCCGGATCAGAATTCAAAGCACGTAAACAATGAGAGCCTGCGAAAATGTCCGAAAAAATATGACTAGCATATTTAAAAATCATGATGACACGCGCGTAAAATGTAAAGGCAGAAAACGCTAGGGTTGGCAATAAAATGTTATAATACACTTCATACACTTACACGGTGCCCATTAGCTGGTGACTACAAAAAATACAGAAGCAACCCTAACTTGAAAAAGTGCAGAGTAATACGAAATGCGAGACCTTCAAGCCCTCGATCAAATATTAGTTTCGCGTTACATTCAGGCGGCAGTAAATTCTGCTGTTTACTGTTTTGGCACTACTCTACTGTAAAGTTGTATTTTACCGCGTGGAAAATTATAGGCTACGGTCGATTTTGTAAAGATGTGATCACATTAGTTTTATTGTTACCTACTTATGAATGAGAATAAAATAGAATAGAAAACTTGCGTGCACACCACTAATAAAATAAAATAGGCTAAAAAGATAACACTTTAGAAATAAAGTGTTACAATTGGCGGTCTTATCGCTAATAGCGATCTCTTCCAGACAACTAAGCAGGGAAAGGAAAGGCATAAAATTGAGCGACAGTTGTTACAAAAATATATAAAGGGATATAAGTAGGTACATAATAATATTATTAAGAAATATTCTAGAAATACTAGTAGTCTTTCTTCATTGGATTTTTTTGGAATTACTGGGCTTTAGTTGGAACCATTTAAGATGGTCAACAGCGAAATCACTAAGCTTGAATTACTACACATCGTATGTCTCAGGATGACGAACTCGGCTCCATGTTTCGTAGGACTTCGTGCCTTTTGAATACCGTCAGGAGAATAAAAATATTTCTTGAATAGATATGTTAGTCAAAGGAACCTACCTACATATTAACATAGGTCTAGTGTGCACTCCAACACCTTGGGGCTATTGGCTAATTCTCACCCACTACACTTGATGGCAACTTCAATGTACATTTCTGCTTTTGTTACTTAACTCATATTAATAAGGAGGTTTAACCACGTAATGTACGCAATTTTGTCTATGGATTCTAGTGTTTTACATGTCGTTTTGCGATAGCCAATAGGCCCTCAGGTTATTGTGAATCGAATGCAGTAATATCGTACTTTGTGTGTTAGTGCAAAACTGTAAGTTTTAGTGCAACTAAACAGAAACGAAAACAGTGTGTGATTTATTGAACGGTGAACATAAATTTTGTCTTTGCGTCATGATCTGCGTCTCTTTAACACTAACCGTGTTAAGGAGACAATTGAGCGAAACCAAGGCTCCAAAGTGTTCGCAAAGGACAAGTCTATTGGGCAAAGCCAGCTGACGAAGCTGAAACGGGAAGATGGCAGCATAGCGTCGACCAAAGCAGAGGTTTTAGGGGAGATCGAGAGGTTCTATGGACAGCTTTACACTTCGGTCGCAAAGCCCGTTGACAGCTTGGTAGGAGATCCAAGAGCCAAACTGTCCCGACATTATACTGAAGATATCCCGGACATCAGTCTTTACGAGATTAGGATGGCCCTGAAGCAGCTTAAGAACAACAAGGCGCCGGGCGAAGACGGAATCACTTCAGAGCTTCTGAGAGCGGGTGGAACACCGGTACTTAAAGTCCTCCAGAAACTTTTTAATTCCGTCTTGTCCGATGGCAAAACGCCTGAGACGTGGAGCAGAGGCGAGGTGGTGCTGTTCTTCAAAAAAGGTGATAACAGCCTATTGAAGAACTATAGGCCCATTACGCTTCTGAGCCATGTTTATAAGCTGTTTTCAAGGGTCATCACGAACCGTCTCGAACACAGACTTGATGACTTCCAGCCTCCCGAACAAGCCGGTTTCCGAAGAGGCTTTAGTACCATAGACCACATTCATACGCTGCGGCAAGTTATACAGAAGACCGAGGAGTATAATTTGCCACTATGCTTAGCGTTTGTGGACTATGAAAAAGCCTTTGATTCGGTGGAAACATGGGCGGTGCTCGAGTCACTTCAGCGATGCCGTATTGACTATCGGTACATTGAAGTTTTGAAGTACTTGTATAAGAACGCCACTATGTCAGTCCGAGTACAGGAGCAGAGCACGAAGGCGATTCCATTAAGAAGAGGCGTAAGACAGGGAGACGTTATCTCTCCGAAACTGTTTACTGCCGTAATGGAAGACACCTTCAAGCTCCTGGAATGGCAAGGACTTGGCATCAATATCAACGGCGAATACATCACTCACCTTCGGTTTGCCGACGACATCGTAGTCATGGCAAAGTCGATGGAGGAACTCAGCATGATGCTCGATGACCTCAACCGAGCTTCACAACGGGTGGGCTTAAGAATGAACATGGACAAGACGAAGCTTATGTCAAATGCCAATGTTGTGCCCACCCCAATATCTGTTGAAGGATCGGTACTCGAAGTTGTGGACTCGTATATCTATCTAGGACAAGTAGTCCGATTAGGTAGGTACAACTTCGAGAAAGAGATCAACCGCCGAATCCAACTCGGTTGGGCAGCGTTCGGGAAACTACGCAATGTCTTTTCGTCCGATATACCTCAGTGCCTCAAGACGAAAGTCTTTGATCAATGTGTGTTACCAGTGATGACTTACGGCACCGAAACGTGGTCCTTCACCAATGGCCTCATCTCGAAGCTCAAAGTCGCCCAGCGTGCTATGGAAAGGGCTATGCTCGGGGTTTCTCTACGAGATCGAATCAGAAATGAAGAAATCCGTAGACGAACTAAAGTCACCGACATAGCCCGGCGGATTAGCAAGCTGAAGTGGCAATGGGCAGGCCACATAGCGCGCAGAGCGGATGGCCGATGGGGTCGAAAAGTGCTCGAGTGGAGACCACGGACTAGCAAACGAAGCGTAGGACGTCCACCCACAAGGTGGACAGACGACCTTATAAATGTCGCCGGAAGACGCTGGATGCAGGTCGCTTCCAACCGGTACATATGGAAGTCCAAAGGGGAGGCCTATGTTCAGCAGTGGACGTCCAATGGCTGAGATGATGATGATGATGATGATGAACATAAATTATTGTTTTTGCGTTCGGTTGTACTAGAAATAGAAAACTATTTAGAATATAAAAATCTTTATTGAAACTCTACAATGATACAGAAAACTTAAAACTAATACACAAAATCACTGCTGTCTTATCGCTAAGAGCGATCTCTTCGAGACAACTTTGCAGGGAGAGAAATATTGATATTTACATTTTTTTATTCGTTGCAAAGCAACTTGAACAAAAGGAAAATTAAGTATTAATTCCGCTTTCTTTTATTGATCTCCGTGACGCCAAGCGGGAGCGCAATTAAGCCGGAGAGGGATTTATCCCGCCTTCTAGGTATAGTCTGCTGCCATCTACGGCCGCATCGTCGCTTAAGATCAGGCGAGATCATAGTCAAAGGCTTACCTATAATGAATAAAAAAAGTAATGGTTAATAGGCGGGTCCACATAGAGCGAACAGCCTCGCGAAACAAATGCCTCGCGACCCTGTTTGCTAACTCGCGAGACTGCTCGCTCAGTGTGGACCCGCCTCACAGATACTTGATTCTGGGTACAAAACTCAGTCTTTTCCACAAACACTGAAACGTTCAGCAAATAATATCGTTTTATGTGCGGTTTTAGTGCTTGTTTACAATCGCACAGCAATACAGTTGCGGCCAATTTGTTGAACCAAAATCTTGGGTCAGATAGCAGAAGTGCCGATTGTCTGAAAGACTGTGCAAAATGTGTAGAGTTGTAACATTACTAAGGATGCATGTCTTTTTGTCAATTTGAATGCAAGTTTTAAAAAAATGAGTTAATATTTACTAAAAATCTAGTTTGGAAAGTTTATTAAAAGCTGAAGCCTTTTTCCCGATCAATAATAAAATATTATTTTTTAAATCTATTTTTTAACCCCCGACGCAAAAACGACGGGGTGTTATAAGTTTGACGTGTCTGTCTGTCTGTCTGTCTGTCTGTCTGTCTGTCTGTCTATCTGTCTGTCTGTCTGTCTGTCTGTCTGTCTGTCTGTCTGTGTGTGTGTGTGTGTATGTGTCTGTCTGTGGCATCGTAGCTCCCAAACGGATGAACGGATTTTGATTTTGTTTTTTTTGTTTGAAAGTAGAGTTAGTCGAGAGTGTTCTTAGCCATGTTTGGTGGAAATCGGTCCAAGATGGCCGCCGCTACAAAATGGCGGATTACTTTTTTTCTTCCACGACCCCCTCAATATGGGTATCAAATGAAAGGGCTTAACGAGTAGATTACAGTCCACTATATAAAATTTAAAATCCAAGATGGCCGCCATACAAAAAATGGTGAAATACGTATTGCGTTGGGGGTTTTTTAAATTTTTAATTTAATTCACTTGTTACGATATTTGTTGAAAGGCTGCGTCTTAGTTATCTGGAGGAGATTATAATTAACGATTAAACCAATTTCACTTTTCAGATTACAATTTCATTTGATCATGAATGTGTAGTTTAATAAATTATTATATCTATGTTTTATAACTCGTACAACAAATAAAACGTATTAAGAACCTGCTCCTATTTAAACCTGGTTAAAATGACGAACCAAATATAAAAATTATCAAAAAAAAAATTACATCATGGCACAGATTAAGTTGCATCGCGAAAAACTTGAACTCTAGAGGTAACTTCATCACTTAGGTACATACCACGAGTCTTTTATTTTTGCACAGGCTCTACCTCCAGCCTTCAGATACCTTCTGAATGCTGGAGGTCGTTGACTTCAAACTTTATTTGTTTGAAGCAATTGGTTTTGGTTTATGACACATAAAATGTAAGCGTTTTGTTCAGATATTTCGTTTGGTTATGGGAGAAAAGAGTGGCTTTGTTATTCCTGCCATAAAAATCATCTCAATCAGAAGAATACGTTAGATTTTTACTCGCGTATTGGCATATTTTGGCTGCATCGTCCGTTAAAAAAAGATGAGATCGCCATCAAAGAATTACCTAAAAAAAGTCATGAAAGAAACAATTCATAGTAACAAAAAAAACAGTATAACAAGTGGATAGGTATACCATGCTTTCTAAAATTCTTTATTTTAATTCAGATTTACCATAATAAGTCAAATATTATGTTTTTAAAGACGGCGGCCGGCGCTCTACTTCACATAATGTCTACTTTGTGTGTGTGTAGTACTTACCATAGGATTTTTTTTGTGAATTTGACAATACGCAAATATTTAGAAATATTTATTAAAATGGAGCTGGCCTTTAGGGTCTAGATTTGAAGAACCCTTTTCACACACTTTACTCTCTCCAAATTGTCGTTCTATAAAATCTCAATAAAAGGAAGAAGTTGGATAACTTCTATAATACTGGACAGTAGTATACAATTTTTTGTGCCAATATCAATCAAGAATGATATCACTAATCACTATCACTATATAGTATAAAATACTGGCTTCCCGCGTCTGTCTGTCTCTATGTATCCTTATATCTGACCTTTTCTTTGATCATTTTTCAAAATTTGTCAAAGACTGTTCTTACTTTCTTAGTTATAATGTTTTGTAGTCTTTAATGTAAATTGATCCATTATGCGTTTTGGTGTCATACTGTGAGTGTATTGGATAATTGAATGTAAAATTAATAAATAAATAAATATCTTTAAATCTACGCAACGGATTTTGATGCAGTTTTCATTAATAGATAGAGTGATTCAAGAGGACGGTTTATATGTATAATACACGCATAATATAGAAGAGAAACACTGATAAGTTTCTATTATGCGCGACGAAGTGCGCGCGGATCCAAGAGCGATCTATAAAATTAAGTTTATCTCTATAAGCCCCAAGAAACAAAAAATACTTACCTAAGACAGCTTCCCCATTACCCTGGCCACTGAAGTCATAAAGGTCACATAGTCCGTTTTTATTCATAAATTCAGTTTTTACGACGATGTCAAAGAACATATTACTCGTAGATGAAGATTCAATATGTCGTCGGGGTCACACTGGCACCATTAGAAAGTGGCGGAAGGAAAGCCTTCGGTATTCCGTGCTGCGTTTACATCACTTGAACATTAACTGCACTGGAAAGATCCTTTTTTTTAATCATGTCTTTACAAGTAAGAGCGCAAATTACTTTTGCAAATAAAGTAAGAAATATCAAATTTAGTCTCTATAGTTTGTTTAATTTTTAACTACTTCATCTGGTAGGTTTGATATATTAATGAGATTTTCTTCTTTTCTCGCAATAATCGAACCTACCTAACTATAAATTATATTGCTCTACAATCTCAATTCCACTCACTCAATGGTATGTGAACGAATGAATGAATGAAATATTTATTCATGTAATAAACATCTTCTTTGACAAAACAAAACAACCAACTATAAAATAAGACATAAGAGTAGACATTTATATACAAAAAGGTCGCAACTCAGCATATGCCGGCCGTGTAGTATATATTATGTACCATTCCGAATATTTTATAAGTCGAAATCATACTGCTCGATATTTAGAGGTAAAATATAATACTACTAATATAATATCTACTACATATATTATTATACTGCTACTAAAACTGACATTACGCCTAATACAACTCAAAAAAATCCTTTGATCTGCTAACAGACATAACAATAAAAGCCAATAAGACACGATTACTGTTTGGTTATTTAGTTAAATCTAAAGTGTTTTTAAACCCCACCCAATATCATCAAGATGACGAAGCCATTAAAATGTTTTGTCTCTCACTGATCTTATTTTTAGATTTACTACGACTGAAAATAGTGACTACAAATACTTTGTTGGAGTGAAAAGCGCTAACAGTCAACGATGAAATCACTTTGAAACTGTTATGCTTCTTTAGTTGGTCTATTTTCATTAGTGTTATATGTTTTTAAAACCTCAATCGTATAAACAAATATATTATCCTATTTTACTTTAAGAACATGAAAAAAAAAACGTTGTACCTAAGTGTTTTACTACAATAACAATTTAATATGTTTATGTTTTGAATTACAGACTTTTGATAAAGCCAGGTCTTGAGATCGTGTTTTTTGATCTACACAACAAGAAAATCGTTAGACGATTTTGTTGATATATTTTATATGATGATTGTGTAGACCAAAACACGAGCTAGAGACCGGGTTTAATTTATGCGAGAAACATAATTTGGACCCGGTTTAATATAGAATAGAATAGAATACTCTTTATTGCAACCATAGAAAATTACAGTTTTACTTAATATTAGCACTGAAATACAATTTGGTCCACAATGGGCGGCCTTATCGCTGTGAGCGATCTCAAACAGGCAACCAACCATCTTTTGGAAAAGTGGATCGAAAGAGTAGAGTGGGATTTGTTAATATAGTATTATGCGAGAAATATAATTTGGAAATATGCAAAAAATATACATATTCGATTTAGTTTTAACTATTTTGTTGCATGTGCATTGTGTTTCTAATAGACAACACAAAGTATCTACTCGTAAATAGTCTGACTATGTCAAGCATTACAATTTAGCATCTCGATATCGCGTCGGCATCTAGGGTACGCAGCCATTGGACAGTGATTTGGAACGCTAGGATTTTCTAAGCTTGGCGTGTGGCCCGAAGTGTGGACTTTACAAATATATTCTTCGTATTCTAGACGTACATAAGAGCTTATAGGTTAATGGGATATTAGAGATGTTTGTAGTAGTAGGTGTTGCTATACTTAAATCATTATTCCAGTTTTATTATCTGTTATAGTGGCAACAGAAATAGGCACTAGCTACACAGCAGCTAATAGTACATCAGCTATGAACATTTCTACTGTCTTATCTATTCATGTGATAGAGCCTGGTGACAGACAGATAGACATACAGACGAACAGAGGAGTTTTAATAATGGAAAGAAAGAAAATAAATTTATAGCCAAATTTCACAACATTAAATTATCAGAAAAAAATCATTACTTGGTTATTATAGGGATAGCCTCAGCGTGTAACTTACTTCAACCCAGAGTTAGCGTAGTTGCTGATTTTTAGGCTGCCCCTTTGCTCGAACTAAGATGGTTCGTCGAGAGGTTTGTCATAGCGGGTTTATAATATAAATATACGTTAACTTAGTAAATAATAATAGTAATAGGGTTCCATTTTGAGTTTTTAGGTACGAAAAAAAATTAAAGTTCCAGTAACTGGAATGTTTACAATACAGCACTGGCACGGATTCCAATGAAATGAAAGGATATGCGGCGACTGGAAAAGCGCTCGACCTGAGCCAACCAGTGGAAATGGCTCCCCGGCCTTTTGTCGTGTTTCTTACACGAATCAAACTTCATAAAAAGGAAAATGCCTTTTTCGTGACAAAAGGACTATTGGAATGAGCCGACATTGATTTTAAGGAAGATGGTTATACAATGATTTTAATGCAAGTGATAAAGTGTGAATTTATTTTTTAGCGATTTCGTGGTGAGACTCCATCGTCTCATCAGTCTGGGAGTCTTTAAACAGACTTCGGGCTGGCGTTGGAAGATCCCAAGAAAACCGTTTTAGATGGGGTTTCTCTAGCAACGACAAGTGCGACTGCGGTGCTGTCCAGTCAATGGCACACCTCCTAACTGTCCCACAACATTCACATTTGAAGACCTTTTGGAGGCTAGCAATAAAGCAGTGGAGCTTGCGCGATACTGGGCTAAACAGCTTTGACATTATACCTATATTTTAAAACGAAAATTAATATTTTTTTTTTGTCGACCTCTGTGGCGTAGTGGGCTAATACCCGCCTGCAACGCAGAAGGTTGCGGGTTCGATTCCCGCATGGGACAAATGTTTGTGTGATCCACAGGTATTTGTTTCTGGTCTGGGTGGTTTTTCAATATCTATTATAAGTATGTATTTACAAAAGAAAAGTATATAAGTATTATATCCGTTATCCTAACCACCATATTACAAGCATTAAGTTGCTTAGTTTGGGGTTAGGTGGCGCTGTGTGAAACGTCCTGAAATATTTATTTAAAAAAAAAATAGCCATTTTCGACTCGAAAAGAAGTGTGAATTGTATTTTTTACCAAGATATAGATAGATAGAGTTTGGCATAGTCAGGCATATTATGCCTTAGAATTTCCACGACTTTATATTTAGGTACATAATTTTATCAGTTGTAGACAGCACCAACAAGCATTGAAGCGACAGGATGTAAAACCTTAGATTAAAAAATATGAAAAAACACACACAAATGATGTGGTACGGGTAGGTACATTAATAGGCCATGTGTCGACCTTAAAGGTAGAGAGTAGCATATATAACATCACGGTAAAAGTTCCCATCTCATTTCCACAGGTAGTGGATATCATGTATTTATTTTTATGACAGTTTTACTAGCTAGCACTCTCGCACCCATAACTTTTATTTCCTGTGTGTGTTTCCATCCATAACATGACTCTTTCTTTGATTGGACATACTTTTCAGTAGGATGATATATTGCAGAATATAACATACTAGTAGACTCGCGCTCTCTTTGTCGCGCTTAACAGAAAATTATATATCAGTGTTTCTCTACTCCTCCTCCATGTCTTTTTTCCTCACGATTTTACGTAATCTTGTCCTATCTCCGGCCACCCGGAGAGCATCGTAGACTGTAGCGTCGAGAGTGGTGCTGATCTGGTCAGACCAAACGCACCGGGTTTCTCTTCTACATTATCCTTGTATTATACATATAAACCTTCCTCTTGAATCACTCAATCTTTTAAAATAACTGCATCAAAATCCGTTGCGTAGTTTTAAAGATTTATAAGAGTACATAAGGGACAGACAGACGCGGGGTGCGACTTTGTTTTCTACTATTTATGTAGTGACTTGCTGCGCCCAGCGGTTTTCTTCTTCTTCTTCTTTGGGTGCCATCTTCTACCGAAGGTTGGCGATCATCATGGCAACTTGAACCCTCGACACAGCAGCTCTAAATAGGGAACGCGTGCTCTTGCAGTACCATTGACGCAGGTACCAGCGGTTTTACCCGCTGTAAAGTAGCTAATGTGTTACTACTCTCTATAAAAATTTTCATCTGAATCCATCCGTTTAGGCATGAAAAAGTAACAAACATACATCCAGATATCTAGACATCCATACATTCATAAAAACTTTCACGTTTATAATCTTAGTAAGATACAGTATGTAGAAGACATGAATAAATTTAACTATGAAAAATATATGTGTATAATCAAGCGTAAAAACATTTTAAACAGTTAACGCTAGCTAAATCCAATATTACAAACATGCTCAATCTTGTCTTAGTTTGATAGCTACAAATTGGAAGTAATTTATAGTTGTCTATAATATTCAAAATATTTTTATGTGGCTTAAAATAAAGAATATTTACATATTTATGAAAAGACTGCGACAGATATTGGTTTTAATATTAATAGAACGGCAATTTATAATCGTTTTGTAATTTATATGACAAATTATTATATTCTAGAAATATCTACGTATAAATATTATTATGAAATGGTAATGATGCTTGTTAATAAAACTTTTGCATTGATAAAATCGAGAGCGAATAGGTTTTTACTGAATAAACGTGTTTCAACTTAGATCGCATCGTCACTTACGAGTACCAGAAGGTGGTTGCGGTCAAAACCCTGTCCCGATTAAAAAAAAACTGATATCAAACTTGGTATTTACCTATTATACTACATTTTATAAAATCCCTCAAATAGAAAAAAAAAATAGCGCGGTCACTTGCAAAAGTGCTCCAATGTAACCTATTCAAATAAACGCTTTTTGATTGTACTTATTACACTCAAGGCAAGTAGGATTTCGTGTAAAGTCCTGGGTAGGACTGCGGTTATTATTAAAATGTGTTTTTTTATATATTTTTTATGTAATAGATGACAAACAAGCTGACGGCCCACCTGATGGTAAGTGGCTACCGTCGCCTATGGATACCTGCAATACCAGGGGTACCGCTGGTACGTTGCCTTTCAAGAATCTGTTTAAAAAAAAATACAAGTATTTAATTAAATATTATTCCTCAAGCTGTAAACTGTTTTAATACATTTTATGATCTAATTACGTAAGATATAAAAGAAACACGTTTTATTGACAATAATGATGAAAAAGTAGCCCCAGTTTACAACTTCATTTATTTATCTTGGCGTATGATGGATTCGTACTTCCACCTAACTACAGTGTATTAAATTTTAGTACCTTGTCGTAGTAAGATAATCTGAAGTCCATATACTAAAGTACGCGGGACCAAATGACGTATTGCAAAAATATAGCCACGCACAGAGATGCGGACCTTTTTTTTTTTTTTTTTTTTTGTTAACGCCGGGAAAAAATGCATTACGCATACCCTCCCATCGAGGGAATGGGAGGGTTATGTGGGACTCCCGTGCAGGACAGCTGCACGGTTTACCCACTAAAACGACCCGGCGGCACTCCCGCATCGTCTAAGTGACGGAGGACTGGGAATCGGCAGAGCCTTGGCATCCAGTCCCCCGTCGACGACCGCCCGTCTTTATAAAGACGGGCCCTTCACGCCCCTCTCAACGAGGAGGGGCCCGGGAACGGTCCCGAGTGCTCGGCCGTTCCCACCGACGGTGGTGGTGAATTGTGCAATGCGGATGAAGGCGCCCTCACGCCAATCATCCGCTATTCACCACCTGGGGGCTGGCGTTGGCTCACGTAGAGCCGCCTTCTCCAGCCCCTTCTCCTGCGGAGCGGTTCTGCGAGGGGGCCATGCTGCCTCGTACGCTCCGCAGTCTCCTTTTGCGACATCACGTCCTCGCAAAAGGAGGCAACCGCGGCCCAGGCCTCCTCACTCCCCAGCATGGCTGAGATCACGCTGGGGAGCGAGAGGTCCGGTCCGACCACTGAGGTCAGACCCTGGCGAAGCTCGGCCCACGACGGGCACACCTCGAGGGTGTGCTGGGCCGAGTCATCCGTCGCGCCACAATGGGGGCATGACGGCGTCTCCCTTACCCCAATCCGGTGCAGGAACGTCCCAAAGCTGCCGTGCCCGGACAGAACCTGCACCAGCCGGTAGGAAAGGAAGCCGTGGGAGCGCTCGCGCCATCCCTCCAGGACCGGCCCGAGCGCGTCCAACGTCCGGCGCCCATAAGTGGCGCTGGCGGCATCATCCTTCCACTGGCGGAGGATGAATTCCTCCGCCTCCTTACGGACCGCCTCCCGCTCTTCCTGCGCAGGGGTTTCTCCGCGTGCCCTGCGCTCCGCCGTCCACTGGTACACCCTGGTGAGCACCTGCGCCTCGAGCTCCCAGGGCGGGGTGCCAGCCAGGGCGCACACCGCCGGAAAGCTTACCGTGCGGTAAGCTCTCACCATCCGCTGTGCAATGACCCTTTGGGGTCTGCGGATGGCGGTGGAGACGGCGCTCATCGGCCTCGAGAGGCAGTCCGACCAGATCGGGGCCCCATAAAGGGCCATGCTTTTGAGTATGCCGGCGTACAAGCGCCGGCACCGCATCTTGGGCCCCCCCAAGTTTGGCAGAAGCCGAGAGAGGGAGCCAGCAAAGCTGACGAGGCGCTTCGACATTTCCTTAAAATGTGTGCCGAAGCGCCACCCGCTGTCGATGGTAAGGCCCAGATATTTTATCTGAGCCTTCACTTCAATTCTGACGCCCTCCACTATGATGTGGGCATCAGTGGGAATGCGCCGCCGAGGCCCCCGAAAATAAACGGCCTCGGTCTTGTGCAATGCCACGTCCAATCCTAGGCGGCGGATCCTTCCAGCGATCAATGATCCGCCCGCCGAGGCCAACCTGGCCGCCTCTCCAAAGTCTCTCCCCCGGGCAGTGAGGAGAGTGTCATCGGCGTAGCAAATGACACTCGTGCCACGGAGGAGAGCTCCCCGCAGGAGCCAGTTGAAACCGACATTCCACAGGAGTGGGCCGAGGACAGACCCCTGTGGAACCCCGGTCTCAGAGCCATAGCGCCGCACGCACCCTGCCCTGTCCGCGAGTAGGACCGCACGATCCGACAAATAACTGCCGAGCAGTCTCCGCATGTATTGAGGCACTCCGTGAAACCGGAGTGCCTCCAAAACGAGATGCGGACCTATAAAAGAAAACTTACATGTAAAAAAGAAAATTATGATTTTTTTTTTAATTAGAAAGAAAGAAGAATGAAAACTGTTATAAGTGAAAGCTTATATTAATGCAACTAGTTTATACTCGCGGCTTGCGAAGAAATCCTTTCTTAGGTAAACCTAGTTAGGCATAAACCTATTTGTATTCCAAATTTCAACCCAATCCGTTCAGTGGTTTGGGCTCAGTGTTGATAGATGAATCAGTCAGTCAGTCAATCATTCACGTTATCCTTTTATATATTGAGATAACCTGGCACATTATAGTTCAGAGTTACACATTTTTCTAACAAATATTATCACATCAAAAGAACACCGTAGAATCTTAACGCGATATGGTAATAAAGTGTTTAGGGAATTTGTTCTCGGTTCCAAATCGTAACGTCTAACGTTTATGTGCAGGAAACTGTGACTATAAAATGGATTTTATCGTAAAAGCAAAGTTGGGTGGTAGCCAACCGCGCCGTCAATGAAATATAATTCGACATACGTTGTACGACCGATCCGGTCCAACTTTTAGCGTTTTATTGCATTTCTTTACGTTATTTATGGAGGCGGAAAGTTCCGAACTGCGAGTCGAGAAATATCGAACTATTCGCTAATTGTCTATGATCATAGATTTTAAATCCAATAGATGTGGCATTTTACATTGGACTTAACAGGCGTTTAACTCGCAATCTCATCTGCTGGTAATGACGATCTTTCTAATATTATAAATGCGAAAGTATGTACCTATGTTGGAAAAAACGGATATTTAGATAGATAACCCTTTATTGAAACACAAAAGAAAAAGGACAAAAACAACTTAACCTTCATAAGGATTTCGGGTCTTTTTGGACCCATTTTTGCCTTAAAATACGGATAACTTTTCATGTACTATTAATTTTTATGATTTGTCACTTCGTGACTTTTATTATATTTTTAAACTCTACGTAAAAAGCGAAAAAAAAGTTTAAAATGTTTATATTTGAGTGAGTTAAATATCATTTTACGCTAACGGCTTTCGGGTCCAAAAGGACCCGGCCTTATAAAATATCATGATATTATAAAACAACTTATTCATTATTATATATTTGTAATTATTATATAATTATATTGTTTTACTTTCAATACTAAAATAGTTAGTTTTTAGATATTTGGGTACAAAAAACGAATTAATTTGTATGATTTTCTAATAATATCTAATATTTTCTTATATCAATATGTTCAAAAAATTGAGTAAAAGATATATGTATTATATTATGAAAAATCAAAATCGTGTTTTGAATATATTAAGTTCTAAATACTTGATTTGATCAAAAATTAGAAATATACTTACTATATTCCCTGAAATCATTTTATAAAGCTTTGCATATTTTTGATAATAAAAATTATGTATCAAAATGTATAAAAATTCAAATTTCAAAATTTGAAATTTCAATCAAATCATATTTTAAATACAATTAAAAATTATTTGGTAATTAAAAAAAACAAATCGTAAAAGAAATTCACATAATAATATACATGATTCTTTTTACACTCGTGTACTTTACATATACGCTCTATTTGAGCAAGAAAGGTATATTTTGCCATTATTATGATTATTTTCATTTCAAATATAAATAATATATTCATTATTAATATAAAATATAATTTTTGGAATATTTTTTCATTTATAAAACATTGAAAGTTCTTTTTTTTTTCAAATTAAAAAAAAATAAAAATAATTATACATATATGAATATTATTTTAATTATTATGTTAGAAAATATTATATTAGTATAAAATCAATTCAAATAAACGGAATATTAAAAATTTATTTGCATTTTATTTGATTTTAAGAAATGAGTAAACTATATATACCGTTTTATTTCCTCAAAATAACTCCAGATTCTCTCAAATAAAATAAAAAAAGATTTTTTTATTTAAAAAACTTATTTCTTTACACGTTATGAAATATTGACATGAAAAAATTATAAAATAATCATGTTTTTAAATAAAATGAATCAAAATTGTTCACGGGTCCAAATGGACCCAAAGTCCCATAACGTCACTGGGTTTGAAAGTCTTATGAAGGTTAAAAACTATAATATTAAAACAAAGCGTTACAATTGGCGGTCTTATAGCTAATAGCGATGTTTTCCAGACAGTTTATAACTATTTGACACCTAAACCGTAATTTCCTCATCCTATCTAAGATTTTTCCTCTAATAAATGTGTTATAAGTATTTTTTGAAAAGCTATTCGTGTTTTGCAAGAAATATTATTTTTATATTGCGTGTCCTATTATTGAATTTGACATCCGAAGCTATCTGTGAAAGATTATAGGGTTGGCAAATTATATATTTTTTCGGGATTTCGCTGGTTCTAAGAATTTGTAAGAGTATGATTTTGTCAATTTCTAAAATACTATAAATGCGCTAAATTATTATTTAAGGTTTGTAGGAAAAAAAATTGTCACCACATATTTTACGAGTAATATAACAAATATATCCATACATATAATAAGAATGGAAATTTCTCCCCATTCATTGTGATCCTTTACTAAGGTGAACTGTGAAAATACGCATATGAACAAAACGACGCGAAAAAGTCGCTTGCGCGATCTAATTCGTAAAACATTTTGTCAATTTTTCCTAGGGAAACGTAAAATAAAATAATAAAATAAATAATAATCATTTATATCAGACACATCGCCCCTAATTTACATCAAAAATTCGAAATAAAAGTAATAGAATATAAAGTAAATTCAATTCAAAAAAAAATAGTGCCAAAAACGCTACAGACGCCATCTATCGGTATGGCTGTAAACTTGTGGTTGACCTTTAGTTTAATTTGGGCTAAATTTGTAAATAGTTTGTGTCACTGGTGTGGTTAAACAACACCACCGATTTGAATAAAATTTTCACTAATACGTTGCAGTTTTCTCTACTTGAACCTTAGTCTTGGTTTTAGTCAAATCGGTTCATAAATAAAAGAGTTATATCAATCTAAAGATTCGCATATAAAATGCTAATAAACAAGAAAGGTAGTCATAGGAACCGCGTAATCAAAAGACAAAACCTCATCGAGTTTGGGCTCATTTGATTCGTCTTGACGAGTACTTTGATACTATATAGTAACCAGGGTCCGAAACGGAGCTGGAAGGTGGCCATAGGAACTCCGTGATTAAAAGAAAAAACCCCATCGAGTTTGGGCTCATTTGATTCGTCTTGACGAGTACTTTGATGCTATATAGTAGCCAAACAAATTAGAATTCATTTAAATTAGTAAATGTAACTTATTTCTCAAATGAATCAGCGCCAGCGGAAAATAATCTAATGTGCGCATAATGCGTGTAAATATCAGTAATAAATATCTTTTTGCTGCTTATTTTTAATTTCTAAAACATGTAAAATCATCTGAAGATAAATAGAAAAATTCATTTACAGTTCATTGTAAAAGTAAATTATTTTTCATACAAGCTAGCGCCACGGAAAATAATGGAACTAATGTCCTAAGAAAAAGAAATATCGTTTATTCTGCAAACAGTTTTAGAAAAGAAGTCCCGCGTAACCTAGCGGAACTAAATAATAGATTTATAATTACTGTGAATACTTCATTTATTATATATTTTTTATTTGTTAGATTAATTAAATATTATGTACCTATTTAATTGAGAAATTAAATATGAGAAATTATGAATTGTTAAAAATCTGTAGATATTTTAACTTAAAATCACGCGATTGTGGCGCTCCATCTAGGGGGATCTTTTGTAAAAATCACTGGTTATCCGGAGACACACAGACATAAAATCTGTTCACACCCATTTAGGCTAAGAACTAATACAACTAGAAGTACCCATATTATGTGTGAGCGTGACGGCAATAGGGAAAATTCTATGTGAAGAAAAAGGAGAACCTATTTTTCTTCCGTCCCTTTCAGCGTGGCTGGTTTATTTGTTTGTCACAAGTTCAAACTATGGTTCAAATGATTTCTTTGTGACAAATATACCATCATTATCTTTTATTTTTTAAGATTTTAAGTGCTTTCAGGGAATAATTAATGGTTTATGTGTACTCATAGTGGTAGTGAAATGGTAGGATGTGCAGTTTTGGGCTGTAAAAGCCGTAGTGAACAACATTAGGAGAAACTATTGCTGTCGCATAGGCGGGCACGCAGTAGTGAACCACCTGCATTTAGGCATACATCCAGACACAAACTGTCACGTTTATAATGTTAGTAAAATTTTGCAATGATTATTTTTTTGATTTTTTTTTTATTTTTAAGTATTTTGTGTAAATTATTTTTACTTATATTTCTTTTGAAGTTTTATGAAACCACCGTCCTTCCAGTGTTGTATATTTCCTCTCCCTGCACGGTTGTCTGGAAGAGATCGCTTTGGGCGATAAGACCGCCAATTGATACACCCTTAGTTTTAATTTTGTTGTTTGTAAAATTTACTGTATATGTGGATCAATAAAGTGTTTCTTATCTTATCTTATTATTATAGAACCTTTTATCTGTGTTATAGATAATCATAGGCGGATTTAGGGAGGGGGGGCAAGGGGCCAAGCCGCCCCCCCCCCCGAGTCATTAAGCAAGCTGCTCGCGCACATATTATAAAGGATGTTTAAGCTTTAGGGGGGGGGGGCAGGGGGCCAAGGTACCCCCAGAAGCATTGTAGAGTTACGAATTTCGCACATATTTCTGAAATAAAATTTTTTTTCGGCGCTCGCAGCTAGCTGCTCGCGCACTTATTGTAATGGATGTTTAAACTTCCTAACCGCTCAGAGCGAGCTAAACATACACTTTTCGTAATAAAAATTATAATATTTTTGCCCGTCTGCACCTTGCCCCCCCCCCCCCCCCCCCAAACCAAATCCTGGATCCGCCTATGATTTTAGGTATACACCTCAGTGGTAGAGTCCTTCTCACGAATGAGGTCCCGCGGAATTTTGCGGAACTAAATTACATTTTTTCGATAAATTCTGGACTTCATGCCATAAATAATTTTTCACCACTCTCGCACGAAAATAGTGTCTTTGGTCATCGATTTCAGTGAGCAAAAGCCGTTTTTGCTCTCTAGAGAGTAGAGAGGCAAAGTGATTTGAATTTCGAACACAATTTTATTGGCTATGAAGAAGTTGGTGTGTTCTGAAACTTATTTGTGTACAATTTTTATTTAACTGAGATGCACATAATTTTTAATGTTATTTATTGAATTTTAACTTTATAAATTGTATTTTTTCAATAATATTTTAAATAAAATACTATTATAGAATAATAAGTCGTAAGTGAGTTTTTTTTTTTAAATATTATTACAATTTGTTTTTCATAAATATGTCACACACACAAATTTCGAACGCAACTCTTTTAATAAAAAAAAAAAAATACAAAATGGCGGGATGTAGAAGTTTAGAGTTTACAGTCAAATGGAGAATGCGTTGTGACGTCATCGATAAATGCCATCTTTGTCTCTCTCTTTTGTATGAGGTAAGTGAGATGGCACTTATAGTTGTCATTTTTCTTGCGACAGTGGTGTTCACAACACATTTTCCATTTGGTTCTAAACCTCTTGGTAAAGATTCAACTAAATATTTTCAACTTAAGTTGTAAACTTTTGCAAATTTCTATTTGTGATCTAATAGTCTGTTTAATTACAAAGAAATGAGTGACCCCAGTGATGAAGGTAGTTGTCTTACGCCAAAAAAGTTGAAAGAACAAGTTTCGAATGCCGAGTTCAGCTATTTGCCTGAAAAATCTAAAGTGAAATATGTAAAGGCGTACGAATCCTTCAATAATTGGCGCCTCTCAAAAAATGCAAAAACATATTCCGAGACCGTGATACTATCATATTTCATGGAACTATCTAAAACAAGAAAATCCAGTACATTATGGAGCATTTTTTCTATGATAAAAGCTGTCTTGAAAACGAAACGTGACCTTGAAATAGAAAAATTTCTGAATGAAGCACCAGACAGTAAATACCTCGCTTTAAAAGTAAGTAAATTGATACAAAAGCTAATTTATTTCAAAGAAAACCTATCTAACTGTACCTATCTAAAAATAAGTAAACTAAATTATTGTTATTTTTTACAGGTTGTATTAATTATTGGCATAAATGGTGCGTGCCGCTCAAATGAATTGTTGAATCTTAAGGTAAACGACGTTGAAAAGCATTCGGACAAATTAATATTAGTAAAATTATTGAATACAAAGACTAAAATCGACAGATCATTCGTCATTAGTGAAGAATATGTGAATGTGGTGGACAAGTATACGGCATTACGACCCGCTAATACAAAAACTTCAAGATTTTTCTTACATTATGATAATGGAAAAAGTAAAAAACAGCCCATAGGCATCAATAAAATCGGTGATATGCCAAAAACGATTGCTAAATTTCTTCAGCTTCCGGACTCCCATCTTTACACTGGGCATTGCCTGAGGCGGACGTCAGCAACACTCTTAGCTGACTCAGGCGCTGATATTACAGTTCTTAAACGCCATGGTGGCTAGAAGTGTAACAAGATTGCAGAAGGATACATCGAAGATTCTAAAGTTATTTAATATGCTAACTTTTAAAATTTGCGATAGTGGCGCCCCGCAAAAAGAACTCCTTTTGTGAAAAGCACTCTACCTATCAGTCACAGTTCCCGATTGAGCAGAAATTTTGCATACCGGGAATCGGATGACAATGCAATAATTTTATGACATGGAAGTGATCTGAAGTCTGATGATGGAGCTGAAAGGTGAAATTTGATAGATATATTATAATAAATAGTTTGAGTACGTAGGTATATGATAGTTTCATTTCAGAAAATTTCATTTTAGTTTTTTTTATACAACGATGTAAGAAGATGAGCAAGATGCTCTCCTGATGGTAAGAGATAACGCTGGGATTTAACGAAGGTTAAATTCTGGGTGCACTGCTGAGTCATAAAATGTTAAGATTCTTCAGCCCAGTAATTTCACTAGCCACAGTGCCCTCCTACCGAAGCACAGTAATGTCTGCACATCACTGTTCAGGCGGCAGAATAACTGACACTGTTGGGGTACTAGCCGATCTCCTGCAGAGGAAGTCTACCCACGGTAAAGAGATCACCATTAAATGACGCGGAAAAAAGTCAAGAGTAACTGTACGGAATCAAGCTGTTATTATTCCGTATTTTTATTAGTTTTTCTGATTTAAATGATAATTTGATATATTTTTGTTTACTGTATTTAATCTTGATGTACTATATGTGTAAGTGGTAATTTATTGCCGTTCTAATTTGTACTGTGGTATAGGTATAACGATAGTTCTGGGACTTATCCCAGGACGTCTCTGAAATCTAAGTATTATTCACAAAAAATGTTTCATAATATTATTTACTAGCTTATGCTCGCGGCTTTGCCCGCACGGCAAAATCCTTTCTTAGCAGTGGTCTACGTCATGAAACCTTTCTATGTTCCAAATTTCAACCCAATCCATCTAGCGGTTGAGGCTGTACGTTATACAGATACATCAGTCACTAGCTTATTCTCATGGCTTTGCCCGCATGGACGGGTTACGTTTCATAATACCTACGGTCGTTTCAACTACGGTCGATATAACTACGGTCGATTCGCATAAGTTCATTTCACATATTGGACGACTCGCTTACAGTGCAACTCGCCTGCGGTTGATTAAACTATGGGCATGTGAACTAATGGGCGATTCGGCCAATGTTCATTTGATATATTGGTTAATTCAACTATGGACGACTCACCTACGGTTTATAAATTCTTTGCTACGCGTGTTTTTAGTACAGTATTCAGGGCAAACCGAAATCTGTTGGTTAGGTTAGGTTTGAACAGTGACCACAATGCGCGAGCCGAGCGAGCGAAGCGAGCGTGCCGCGGCAGCGGCCGGCGAAGCGCCAGATATTTTTCTTATTACTGAATTATTTATCCTGTGTCATGGCATCTTCAGGCATTTTGGCATCTTCTTTCATCTACCTCATCATGGCAAAGTGGCATAATAAAAACAACACGTTTCTGAATTCTGTACTATAAACAAGTATTTTTTAGCTGTCATACCTGACTAGCAGCCGGAAACGTGGTCTAAAAATACGTGAACGGTCCGTTAGTTCGGTCAAAAATAGGCAAATCGTCCAATAGTTTAATCAACCATAGCTCAATCGACCGTAGCTGAGTTAACCGTAGGCGAATCGTCCAATATTGATTTCAACCAATAGTTATTATGAACGTAGGCGAAACGTCCAATAGACATTTTGAATAGTAGGTGATTCGATCGTAGTTACATATTGGCAAGGTTTGCCAGCCTTTACTAATTCTACGCCCATTAAGTCGCAGAAAACCCGTGAATTGAATCCCTCTTTTCCGTGGAATTGGAAATCGAATTAAATGGTCTGTATCAAATTCATTAATATATGAATAATTTACTGTCACGCGCTACGAAGTGCGCGCGGGTCAGCTAGTGTATAATAAATGTACAAAATACGATCATCCAGCTCGAGGCCTTGGATTCTATTGAACGTCGTGCCCGTAAACTAATTGATTATGAGAGGAAAACTGAGATCAGATTACAGGATCTCGCACATCGACGATCAGTAATAAGCCTGTGCGTCTTTACAAACTCCATCATAGAGAGTGCTCCTCAGAACTCCATGTGATGATTCCACCATCACCCTTCTACTACCGAACGTCTAGGCAAACGACACTGCGCCACCAATATCTGGTGGGTATACCAACAGCTCGGACAAAGCGATTTGCTTGGTCTTTCATTATGAGAACGGCGAAGCTATGGAACTCGCTACCGTCGTCAGTATTTCCCGTATGAAATCCATCCAAAACTACCCAAACATACGAAATAATACCAAATTAAATTATTATCCAAAATATTTGCGCTAGCCCTGAATGTTACACAACACTGGAGACAGGGGCGTACAAAACCGAATGCCTTAATTTAATATAAGTCAATTTGGGCCAATTTAATTCCGCGTCCATGCAGAGCTTCGTTACGGTATATCATAATATCATAGTTCTGTCTCTGTCGCGCGTACACCAAAATGCATATTTCTGTCCTTGTTCCCGAGTTTACGCCGACATCGAGTTATCGGTAAACATAGGATGCAGTTTGGGACAACCCTTGTTTTTTGGACGGTTTTATGCTAAATGGATGCAAGACCAGTATTCGGAACCCCTGGTTTAGACTATGCTTGTATTCATTATGGCTCATATAATTTGTTGTAATTAGAAGTTTGAGAAACTATTAGGCCCAAATCGCATTTTATTACGTTCTATGTTTATGTACACCTGCTGCTACACGTTGGTTACCTCGAAAGAGAAATAAATTTCTCCTTGAAAATCTTATCAAAACATTGCACCAATGATTCAAAATGCTTATTATAGGGGCTTCAATTTGATGTTAAGTTCTAACAAACTTACACACCAAACATAGATATTTACGTAGTTAAATAGATAGACAGTAGATACAATTTATTGTAACACAAAAGAAAAATAAAAAGTACCTAAAAGTAAAACAATATAAAGAACTTAGTGTAATTGGCGGTTTTATCGCTAATAGCGCTAATTTCTTCCAAATAACCGCTCTGGGAGAAAAAAAAAATTATAATATTCACATGGGTTGGTGGAGTGTTAAAATACTTACTAGTTACTATAGCCTTGACACTATTACCTTCTCTAGGTTAATGATAAAGTAATTATGTAATTTGATTGATTTTAATAATGAAATTCATGAAGATAATGACAATGGAAGTGCTACCGGTTCATTACAGTTATTGTTTTCATGATTAATAGAGCATTTGTCTGTAGTTAATGCCTGCCAAGTGATTCATTATTCAAATGACGGATTAATGTGACCGAGGTATTTAGAGCGTTGTATAATAATTGTCTTGATTATCACTACATAGTATTAAATAAAGTTGCTTCTCGCGTCTGTCTGTCCCTATTTATGCTTATATATTTAAAACTACGCATCGGATTTTAATGCGGTTTTCATTAAAAGATATTTTAATTCAAGAGGAAAGTTTATATGTATAATACATGCGTAATATAGCAGAAAAACACTGATCATTTTCTATTAAGCGCGACGGAGTGCGCGCGAGTCCACAAGTTATAATTATTTCTTTAGTAAGTGTAATGCAAAGAGAGGATGACCTAAAATTTAATAAACATAAGAACATTTTCTCTACTTTTATGCATAAACTGTGTACAAAGGAAGCACCTTATTACCAAGAGAGCACAAGATAGACTTAAAATAATTATTGATTATAATCTAGAAAAGATGATTGATATTCTAGAAATGAAAATTGATAGATTAAAATGTATCAATATAGGTACGTTCAAAGAGGCTCATATTAATTATTAAGGCTTCTACAAGACAAGATTTCTGCACGGGGACAAAGCTGCAAGGATAAGTTAAAAGTTATATAAGCACGCACACGTCTAACTTTAGATTATTTTTAATGTTGTTTGATTTTGAATTCATACAAATTTAATACGTTTCTAGCATACACCGCAAAGTCAAACCGCTCCCACGTGTCCTAGAGCCACGACAGTTTTCTTTCTGAACTCTATTTAAATTTAGTCGCGAAGTCTTGTTAAAATAAATTGTCTGTCACAACATATTCTCAAAACACGGTCTTTGAGGACATACCAACAGAAACATGTCTGTTAACTCGCGATTTAAATAAAAATGCATTCAGAAGCAGTTCAGGCTCCTTTGAGATTATAATTTAGGAAAAACTAGAAAAACTTTTTAATTTTTGAATGGACATCTTTACTGAATACATTTCATCTTTTTCTCGTTATTTTCTTTAATTACCTACTGATGAGGTGCGATTTTCTAATATCTTTTGCAAAATCAGTGGCAAATATAATGAGGATGATGTTAGTTGAAAGAAATATAAATAGACGCACTAAATAGAGTGCGTCATTAGGATAATATTATTTATAATTTACCACCGAATAATAGGTTTCTATCTATATCTTTTTTATATCTAAACAAGAGAAATCGCTGGCTCAAGATATTTAAAAATCTACCTGAAGGACGAAAGATTCAATATCCCAAAAATATCGTCAAAAGGTTCGAATTTTCTGAATCACAGCTACGAGTACATTACCCATCTATATTTTGCTCGTAAATAAAAAGGGATGATAAAAGAGCGTACTTTTAAGAAGCAACCATAACGCCGGCGTAAACGTCGGCGTCCTTCCTGGTTTTAATGAGATCGCCAATCAGCCGCGGGCTGTTTCACCTTTATTTTTTTACTTTAATGTCAGTGGAAATATTTTATGTGCTTGTGATAGGAATAGAGGGCGCAGAGTTTTGTTTAGGGGGTTTGCTACGTGCTCCTTTAATTTTTTTACAATTTTTGAAAAGGGACTTCACATTTTGTGGTTATTTTTATCATTATTTTACGTGAGGCAGATATAAAAGTGAATCAATCTGACTTGGTGTCATAGTTTAATTTAAAATCTAACGTAACATAATAAAGAAGCAAAAAACGGGTTGAAAATGATCATTGCTCCCGTACTTTCTGAATCAGCTCTGAAAGACGTATCAAGTGTAAGAATTGAGGAAGCGTTTGAAGAAATAAATATTAACAAGGACGTGTGAAAAGATTTAGCTCAGAGTGAGTTAACTTCCCTAATCAACTAATCATTCTTATAATTAGCACTTTAAAGGAACAATTGCGTGTGAAATTGACGTATGCACGGAGCGAATCTTTGATCGCATGCCAAATGTGAGCTGATGTTTAGAATATGAATGGATGAACCATGGTAATAGCAGCTAGGGATATAATTTAATACAATGAATACTAGCTGCAGACTGATGAGTTAGATTTGCGAAACTAGCGCAGTTAGATTTCCTGTTAGATTAGCTTAAATCTGAACACTAATTTTAGCTACGAAATTACTGGGCCATGGACCTAACATCTTGTGGATGTCGAGAGAATAGCAGTGTTGTGTCAGAGTTAGTACTTATTGTATAACTGGGTAATACTGCAAATATAATGTGTATCGCTTAACATGGAGCAAGCGATAACTCGTGAGGAAACGTGTTGACTCAATCGCGAATACGCGTAATGGTTCTTACATTTTTGAATCGTTTTGATATTATTTATTATTTAAAGGTAACGGGGAAAGCCAGAAGACATTTTACTAACTTATTGATCCCAAAGCTTTTCTTTTTAGGTACACTAAAGGAATACATTAGGTACATTAATATACACTGAACACACACGCAAAATAATGTTTTTTCGTAAATTCTACCTCTCCAGCGAAACGCAATATGCGAGGATTTTCCCAGCTTTTCTCATTCTTCTAGGGATATGAAAAGGTCACAAACAAAAATATTGACTGCGAATCCTGGGAGCTTTTAAACGAAATAAGTACTGAAACAACGAGTAGAAATACCAGAAAGATTTTTGAAAGCGGATTAATTGCCTTGATAAACGAAAATTTAGTTCTAAACACAAAATTAATTTATTCCAATAGGCTACAATTCAGCACTTTTGGAAGTCAATTATATTATTTAGTTATATTTTAAGACTCTACCGCCCGTTCGTAAAGTATCTCTATGAGAAGAACGAGCAAGAAACTAGAAACACATCGGGATTGCAATGTTTATCTTGGTAACATAATATATTGACGACTATTTATCACACTTCACACAAATATTATAAAGGCGAAAGTTTGTGAAAAAACGGGTGGACCGATTGAGCTAAAATTTCGTATAGAGATAGCTTAGACCCTGGAATAACACATAGGCTACAGTGCTGCAACTAGTCTTACTAATATTATAAACGTGAAAGTTTGTAAGAATGCATGGATGTATGTTTGTTACTCTTTCACGCCTAAACGGGTGGACCGATTAAGCTGAAATTTGGTATAGAGATAGCTTAGATCCTGAAATAACACATAGGTTATTAAGTACAGTGGGTAAAACCGCTGGGTCCAGCGCAATATAATATCAAATACATTAGTGAGTAAGCTTAAGAGCACGTTCTTAATAACATAGCGACAAACAAATGTACTAAATCTATTTTTGTTTATTTTAACGTAATGAAGAGTCATAAAAAGGTCGTTATAAACCATATTGTGGGTTTTAATGTCAGCCAGGAAGCATTTAACAGCTGTTCCGAGTAATTCTGTACACTCACTCTCAAAATATTTGGAATTTAGACTATTGTAATGTTCATTAGATAATCCTCATAATTGTATTCATTAGATAATAATAATAATAATAATTCATTTATTTCAGGCAATAGTACACTGCCACAGACGCAGTGTACCAGAGGCCCATATCATATATACCTTACAGACTAACATACATAAAATTTTATAAACTTAAAAACTAGGTAACACGTAGCGCCGGCGACGTGTTGCGCGCAGAGTCAGCAAGAAGTCGACCTCGGAATTTCCGAAACACGACTCCCTGCGGCCAGAAGTCCTCCTTCATGAAGGTCGGCAGACGGCTGGTCGGCACCCTCACCACGAAGGAATTAAAATTCGTTTTGTGGCGATAATCATAGGTACTAATATTATAAACCTGAAAGTTTGTAAGGATGTCTGGGTGTATGTTTGTTACTCTTTCACGCCTTAACGGGTGGACCGATTGAGCTGAAATTTGGTATAGAGATAGCTTAGACCCTTTTTTTGACCCAGGAAAAACGCGTTACGCATCAGCATCACCCCACGCCGGAGGCCGCGGGGTGGTATGTGGGACTCCCCCGCCGAAGATGGGCGCGGCGGGGATACCCACTAAAAATCCTGGGGGTGTTCCCGCGGGACGCCATAGTGGCGGGGCAGTGGGTACGCTGAAGCACTCATCCGCGGCAGATAGCTTAGATCCTGGAATAACACTTAGGTTACTGAACAGCGGGTAACATCGCTGGGGGCAGCTAGTATTAACATAAACTAGCTAAACCTGGGGGTAGACTTCCTTTGCAAGAGGTCGACTAGGTGGGTACCCCAACAGTGCCAGTTATTCTACCGCCTGAGCAGTGATGTGCAAACATTGCTGTGCTTCGGTAGGAGGGCACTGTAGCTAGTGAAATTACTGGGCTTAAGAGTCTTAACATCTTATGACTCTCAAGTAAGAAGCGTTGGCGCAGTGCACTGGGTAGCACTATACTGATTATGGGCAGCGTCATCTCTTACCATCAGGAGAGCGTCTTGCTCGTCTTCTTACTTCGTTGTATAAAATCTCGATATTACTATTTAATAATTTCCAGGAACAAAACACTGTTTCAATATCGGAAAATTTCTAAAGTGTGATTTGTTAAAAGAAGTGACATTTATTATAATAAAAGTTCACGTTCTATTTATATATTATAAGAAGAGCCCACATAACTTTGCGACAATTAGACGTGGGCGTTTCAATATAAATATTGAGAAATATAATCAAGTTTATTAAAGCCGTTATTATTAAAGGAAAGTAAAATAAGTCGTTTTTGATTAATGAATTTGTTATTTATGGAAATAAAAGTAAATATTTTTACTGAAACATTCTCATTTCACTTCCTTTTCTATTTAAGCTATGCTTAGCGATTTTACCTACTAGCTGAAAATGTTTATTTGTTATTCCGTGGTCTAAGCTACCACGTATATCAATTTCAGCCCATCGATTTAGCGGTTTAGGCGTTAAGAGATACACAGAGCTTCCGCCCGTGGTATTTCCGATGAGCTTTAACATGGGACTCTTCAAAAGGCAAGTGGATAGAGTCTTGAAAGGTAGGCAACGTACCAGCGGTACCCCCGGTATTGCAGGTATCCATAGGCGACGGTAGCCACTCACCATCAGGTGGACCGTCTGCTTGTTTGTCAACTATAACATTAAAAAACATTCACAATTTAACATTAATAATATAAAATATTATTTACTGTTAAACATCATCTCACTGCCCTCATCCCACATTGCGTAGGGTTGCCACAGCACGATTTCCTATTCACTTTTCCATTCTACTCTGTCATCCATCGAAACTCCATTCACTTTAACACACATAACACACAGTTCATCCAAATCTTTAACTGAAAAAATGTAACTGAAAGTAATTAATGACAATAAAATTCAACAGTGTCCATTCTCCCATTTCTTAATTAGATCCAAGATTCTTATTTCCTTAGTTCCCCATCACCTAACCTCTAACAACTGGTCGACTTTAGTACGTAGCTAACATTTCTCCGTATCTAGAGTAGTAATTCTACCAATTAGTCGGCTGGTTCTCCTTACCGGTACGTTAGACAAAAAGATTGCCTCCGAGTCTGCCGGCGTACCGAGATTCTAGGCTTCGTTTCCTCACCGAAACGTTTTTGAAAAAAATCTTTGTGGTATGTCAGATATCTAAATAATAATAATATGGAAATTACAGGGTTCAAACTTTGCCTCACATGTTATTTAAACGTATGTTTTCAGTCAATTCATTTTTTTTTTCAGTTTTCTCGTAGCCTCTCATGTAACTGAACCGAAACGTCGAGGTTGGTTTTATAATGTTTTTGTAAAATAAAAATAAAATATATACAGGGTTAATGTGGTAATATAATTTGTTAGAATATTCACTTAATTAGTCATAATAGTCATCATAAACTTTCACTACAGAGCCAACTCTAAAAACGCAAGAGCTATTTCATTCTAATTATAATAGGTCATAGAACTTTATAACAGAACATATTTTGTTAGGCTTCAGAGATGGCTCAGTAGTGAAATTGGGTTATTGTGTTCCAAAATAAAGACATTATATTTGACTTTTTGAGAGTATCACTTGTTTATAGTTTTATTTGTTTTGCTGAAGAAAACGAACCTACGAAGTTATGAGCTGTATCCTTGCCATACACAAATGTCTAACACTTCTAACACTTTCAGAATAAATCTACACCTGGATCTTTTTCTTCTTAGTCGTACACTCTTGTCAGAGTGGTCGTGGTTGCTCTGATGCTCGGTCTACTGCTTGGATTTTCCTGATGGATTTAGCGATGTGACGCCATTTTTGTCTGTTAATGGCGTTGCTAGAGCACTGGGTCATAGATGCCTATGTGGCCTTCTTGATGAGGTGTGTCCAGCGAGACACCTGGATAGTCCACACTTAATATTTAATTCTAGAGCCCCTGATTACAACCCTGTATATCTCTACAGTTTATAGGTAAATAGGTCGAGAGGCTACAGCATTTCCATCGTAAGTCGTACGTGAAAAGCGTGGCAGATAAGCTTGACTTACCGAGCAAGTATTCAATGTCACGGGCCTGGCATCCAGCGGTTATGCAAAAACTATATTGAAGAAAGATACAAGAGCGACATACAAAATATAATGTTGAAACGATGTGAAAATAATAGATGAAATACGAAGGGTTTGCATTTATTACTTCTTGCTGAACACTGCTCTTAATAGCCTAGTTTGGACTATATAGCTTGATTTTTTTTATTCTTATTCTTTACTTACTGTACTTACATTACTGGGATCGGAATTTGGCAAAATAGATATTGCCTGAAGTGTTCGAGTGGAGGCCACGGACTAACTAGCAAACGCAGCGAATGACGTCCACCCACAAGGTGCGCAGTCGACCTTATAAAGAAAGGTACATAATATGGAAGTCCAAAGTTGAGGCCTATGTGCAGCAGCGGACATCCTATGGCTGAGAAGATGATGATGACAGATATTGAGACGTAGAAATCAACTAAAATACGCAAGAGTATGCTAGTCACTAATGACAGTTAGAAAGTATTAAACAAAATCCTTGACATAACTTGATTCACGGCAAAAATAAAGGATAAACAATCTGAAATTATAATAATCTCATAATCTATTGTATATCATCACCTAATTCTCACGAGAGTGCTTAAAATTCTGTTATTACATTCATAATTTGTCAAGAATTCGGTGTTTATTACCTCATTTAAATTATTAATGGGTCGCGTAATGTAAAGGTCTGGATCTAGGGTTCAGAAATAGGCCATTTTACTGCGATTGTCTATTGTTTGAAAATAACGCGCGGCTTCGCGATTGTTTTTCAGAGAAACAAATGACTATCTAACAGTAATATTAAAGGTTTATTTTTTGTACTTGATTGTCGCAGCTTTTCTCGCGTGGAAAAATTCTTTTATAACGGAGGCCTACGTCATGAAACCTATCTGTGTTCCAAAGAGCTGTGTGTTAATAGTTCAGTCAGTCAATCAGTCACGTGTTCCTTTTATATATTAAGATGAAACGTTCCCGAATTAAAATTTACATTCGTTTTCTAAATAATTTAGAGTTAAAGAACTCCATTAGAAAAACTATTATGAACGCAATTTTATGTTAACTGTCGATTTTACAAGACCTAGAAAACAACGTGGAAAAGCGAGCAACAACTACGAGTAACTAGCTGCACTTCAATGTCACCAGCTGAAAAGTGTGCTTGTTATTTCAAGATCTAAGTTTGAAAGAAGTAACAACTACAGTCCCCACCAACGTTTTATATGTGACAATTTTATTACAATTTGGCTCACAATCATTATTCATAAGCGCAATTAGACTGCAAGTCTGTTGCATCACATTTAACACAGTAATTTGTGCATTATCTATTGCATATAACATGCATTTTATTAAGCCACGTGTGGAGATTGGCATACTTTCGGTTCTTGATATGCTAATCTGGAATTTATGCCGAAGAAATAAAGTCCATCTTTCTAAATCTATGATTACTTTCGCAGAACTATTAGCATAATTCAAGCCTGTTAATGCCGATAGGATACGGTGAAATTTCACGCGTGCCTTAATTAATAATATGTTTGACAATAACTCCATCACATAGAACTGATAGGTATATAATTAATAATTCAATGTAGTAGTAATATTCAAATGAAATGTATCTGGTTACATAATATATTGGTATCTATAAGAAAATAGAAGAAATGAACTTAGATTAATCTAAACAATATTAATCGATATGCTCCTTTAAAACAATCAATCGATAATTCAGTTTTGGAGGCACTTGATGAATTTGGACACTATTATAATATGTTACATTACATAAAATATTGGATTAAAATTCGCATTTTCATGGAGAGATAGTTTTTAATAATATTTTCTAGTCCATTATCTGAAATATATACATAGAAAGGCTAAGTTCCTTATAGTTCAGACGATGAAGAAATTTGTCCTGAAAAAGAAAACAAAACAGTACAAACCAACCTCGACCTTTAAACAAAACAGCAGCAGTAATATTTAAAAGCCAAGCGTCTCGACTACCTATATTTCAACTTGTAATATTATTTAAAGAACATTTAACTCTATATTCTGTTCAGACGCTCGATATAATTCCATGGCTCGGAATACTAATATTCTGTTAGCAGATCTGCGGAGATTGAATTAGGATCGAATGGCGTCTATCGGTGTTACTTCATAGCTGAATGGATCATTACGTTTGTAAGATCAAGGGTTACTTTGAGAAACTTTCCGATTAAGAATTTTCTTTGAAATACTAAAATTATGCACAGAACAAATATAAATTTATTATTATATTATTGCTTATAATAGCAATAATAGACTACGAGGTCGCACCCCAACACGATGCGATGGTCTGACCAAATCCGCGCTACACTGGACACCTCGATATACGATACGATGCAGGTGGCAATAATTATTGTAAATATTTTTTGCGGTATACGTATTGATCCACTCGCATTCCACTAAGAAAGCCAAGTAAAATCCGTGTTGGAAAGAATCATACAGTAAATGTTTTTACTCCGTCTATAAAGAACGTATCTTCATACTTAATGCGCAGGGCTTACCGCTCTTTTTACGGTTCTTCGTGCCTTTAGTCGAAATGCAAATCCCCCTTCTTGGATTAAAATTCACGACATCATGGCATGCCTATCTAATGGGGAAAGGATCGAATGAGCGGCATTTTTCAAAAATACCATATGAAGTTATAAAATGACGTAATTTTACTAATTCTAATTTATAGGGGCTAATGGCGAACATAGAAAATACGCATTATTTATTAATTTCAGTAACAACACACATTAGTTCAGTAACATTACTAGGCTTTTACAAGCTTTTATTTACTTTCACCTGTCTGTTGTCTGTCTGTTTGTCTGTAATCAAATCTTGAAAGTTTGATTTGACCCACTTCCCGGTATCCGATTGAGTTGAAATTTTGCATGCCTGTATAAATCAGATAACAATGCAATATTATTATGACATCTAGCTGATCTGATGATTGAGTTCAAAGGTGGCCATAAGAACTCCGTCATTAAATGATGCAATCCCATCGAGTTTGGGCTCATTTGATTCGTCTTGACGAGTACTTTGGTGCTAGATGGTAAAAATAATCATAAAAGCTTGATTTTTAAAAGTGTTTTTAAAATTCATCATCATCATCATCGCATCGTCTTCTACTTAATCACATAAAAAAAAATCATCATCATCAGCCTATGTTCGACCACTGCTGGACATAGGCCTCCCCCATAGCACGCCACTCAACTCTGTCCTCAGTCTTTCTTCTCCAACCACTCCCAGCGACCCTCCGGATATCATCACCCCATCTCGCCCTACACTACGTTAAAAAATTCGTTTTAAAATTTCACTTGTTTTATTTATTATCACATTCTTTTACCACAATCTCGCATGATGTTAAGCGACGATGCAGCCGTAGATAGAAGCCGACTAAACCTTAGTAAGTATGATAAATCCCTCCCTGGCTTCACTGAACATCATGCCAAGTATTATATTGAAGTCTGAATGTTTCTACATATTACAAGTATATTTTACGCAAGAAGAGGTTCGAGTACGTAACCGACGCGTTTACGACATCTGTCTGATGTTAAGAGATATATCGGCCCATTACAATCTCTGAGCTTCCTAGGGCTTTCTTGCAAGCCCTTTCACCATATAATTTGTTGAGATGGATTCACACGACGTAGAATAAAAATGTGAGAGTATGGCAAAGGATGTACCTAGTACCTATTGACTTTCAGGTATTGATGCTATGGTGTAGGACGTCTTCTACGTTGAGCTCGACGGGTACCCGCATTTGTACTGAAATATGAAAAAAGTACGCTCGTATGAGTAGCGTTAACTTGCGCGGGCGCGTGTAACTTTTGTACAGGTATAGCGAGTGCCGTCGGGGCCGCGGATGAGTGCTTCGGCGTATCAGCTTTATGGGGTCCCGCAGGATCACCCACAGATTTTAGTGGGTATCCCCGCCGCGCCCAACTTCGGCGGGGGAGTCCCACATGCCGCCCCGCCGCCCCCCTGCGTGGAGTGACGATGCGTAAAGCATTTTTCATTTAATTTGTGTGGCTGTGGTAGATAGTCAAGCTAATTTTTATCTATCTATCATATCTCGAAGCCCATACCCTTCCACTAAAAATTAAGATTTTAAGGCGTAGAGATGCATTTCAAGTCTATATATTTGCTGCCAAGGTCCGGAACCGAGCCCTACCTAGTTATTCTACCTCTATATAATTTACCACCTAAATTTCCACGCCTGCAGCAGCTAGGTAACTAAGCACACGTCATCCATCGTCTCCAGAGGCTATGTAAGCGAGCGCGATAATATTTTACTCGAGAATTTCACTTTGTAAAAATGTTGAGGAAATTCGTAACAAAATTCTATTGTCAAGTGTGTTATTGTTGCATTTGCCGGGTCATGTTCTCGCGTCTTTCATCAGTTCAAGCGCAGGGCAAGAAGTGCTGTTTCAAATATGTTTTGTGCTTTAATGATATCAAATTGGCGTTATTGTACCTACTATGGGAAAAATAGGGCATGATCTAACGCTCTCGATAGGAAGATTCAACAGAAAATTTTACTTTTGCCTCTTTTCCTACTGAGCCCTAAGCATTATCCCGACTACTGCCAGGGTCTGCTTAAAAAAAAAAAAAATTACTCTTTATAAAAGAACCTTTTTTTTAAACAAAAATATTTGATAACTTAACTGTCGGTTTAGTAGAATAAGAAAACTCAGTCCCTTTTGGGTGAAGACTATTTTCTACAAAAAGATGGTTTAGAAGTACCTAACTAGTAAATCATTCACTATTCAAAGAATTTTAATTAATAACTAAACAGCAGATATCTTATGTAAAGTTCCAATTTATATCAATTTGAAACAGTTAAACGAACATCGGCAAACCGTGAGGGAAAAATAAAACTTTCATCCCAAGAAATCTTACAAGCAACAAAGTCTCGGTTGCAAGCTCTAGAAATCTTGTGCATTTGCCGAAGCTGCGAGTAATCCTCTTAACAGTACAGTGAACTAGAAAAATTCACTTAAGAACCGTGTCGCGATAAATATTTAAACTGCCCGTTCAATTTGTAAAGGGGGAGAGGTTTTCCAGATTGCGACAAGGTACCGTAGCGTCTCCCTATCTGCAGGTGAATGATCAAGCTGTGCTTACTGTACAGGGAACTGTGGGAATTAGGAGAGATACTCGAAGTTCTGCTTTTCAAACTAAAGGAGAAAAAAATATTTCCTTCAGAACGATTCAGATTTCTTTAAATAAAACATGTAAGCTAAGTCATAAACAAAATTTATTTTTCGTAATACCTCGACTATGATCAGATCAACAATCTTTTCCCAACATTACATATTATCTTACGGCAGATATTGTAGATCCCGCACCGCAAATAAAAAATATCCCAGGGAATAGGATTAGTATTATATAATAATATGTGAAAGTGTGTTTTTTTAAACAACTGAACTGATTGAGTTAAACTTTGAATATATGTAGCTTATACCTATTTCAGCAGGCAAAACCACTGGATAAAGCTAGCGATGAAATAAGGCATTCTATAAATAAAAATCCACCAATTTATGACCCAGTTCCACAACATCACATCACAACATAAACTCTCTAAAAAGAATGTTGTAAAGTAGAGCTTCCGAAGTTAAATGAAAAAGTTAGGCGTAGACTGACAGACACGAGCCCCTGACCGAGGTTCCGAGTTGTAATGGTTAATTAAATGGACTGTATGATTAGGGGTCACCTCTCTTTGTATTCTATTTTAATAATGTCAGTTAATTCTGAGGGAATTATTTTTAACCCCCGACGCAAAAACGACGGGGTGTTATAAGTTTGACGTGTCTGTCTGTCTGTCTGTCTCTCTCTCTCTCTGTGTGTGTGTGTGTGTGTTTTTCTTCCACACAACCCTATCAATATGGATGTCAAATGAAAGGGCTTGACTAGTAGAATACAACGCACTATGACAAATATAAAATCCAAGATGGCCGCCACCACAAAACCGCGAATTACATATTTTGAATGCGTTGCGTTGAGGGTTTTTTAAATGTTTAATTTAATTCACTTGTTACTAGCTGTGTCCAGCGATTTTACCGGAGCGGAGCTGTAGATGCAGAACTAGGTTATAACATACATATGAATGGAATAACTTTAAATTCTGCAACTGCTGCTATTGCTGTAATAACTGGGCTAAAGAGTCTTAACATCTTATGACTCTTGAGTAAGAATCTTGAGTGGATGTGTGGAGTGACAAGAATGGACAAAATCAGAAATGTGTATGTGAGGGGAAGCCTGAAAGTTTCATCAGTGACAGAGAAATTAAAGAGTGGAAGATTGTCCTGGTATGGACATATTATGCGGAGGGATGAAAATCATGTTACCAAAAAGTCCATGAATATGGTGATAGGTGGCAATCCGGGAAAAGGGCGCCCGAAAAAGGTTTGGATGAACTGTGTGAAAGAGGATATGCGTGCTAGGGGAGTGGATGCAGATATGACGGATGATAGAGCAGAATGGAGGAGAAAAACGTGTTGTGCCGACCCTACCTAGTGTGGGATAAGGGCAGGAAGAAGAAGACTCTTGAGTAAGAAGCGTTGGAGCAGAGCACCTAGAATTACTCATCATTGTAAAATCCTAGGTGGCATTGAACTGATTATGGGCAGCGTTATCTCTTAACACCAGGAGATCTTCTTGCTCGTGTTGTTACTTCTTTGCACAAAAAAAACAATGGCACTAGCGAAAACTGCTGATTTAAAATACCAATGAATCTAATCTATGTTATCCGTCCGTATCCGTTACCATTACGGCTGCATCATCGTTTAACATCACGCGAGATCGTGGTCAAAGGTTAACCTATATTGAATAAAATAAATAGGCCAAGCGCGAGTCGGGCCACGCACAATGTAGGGTTCCGTAGTTCTAGTAGATTGAATACACTGCACAACAGCATTTTGGATGATTTTTGACGACGATTTCAAATTTGTGACTGAAATTTCTGTATCAGCTCTAGTTAAAAAGATATGACACATATTATGTTGTTTTCGTAATAAAACGCTATAAATGTAGAGATCATCATCATCATCATCTCAGCCGTAAGACGTCCACTGCTGAACATAGGCCTCCCCTTTGGACTTCCATATGTACCGGTTGGAAGCGACCTGCATCCAGCGTCTTCCGGCGACCTTTATAAGGTCGTCTGTCCACCTTGTGGGTGGTCAATGTAGAGATGATCCTAATTAATTTAAGTTTAAGTTGAAAAACTCTTTATGTTATTTGATTTTCTTGCTGAAACTGAAGGCAGAGCTATTCTAAATGCTATTCTTATTCTAAGGGCTATTCTAAATGCTCTAACAATATTCAGCCATCATATGTGCGTTCCAGAAGCCTTGATAGCGTTACTTCATCGAACAAAAGTTCGGGTGGAATTGCTTGCCCAATTCTTCACTTAGTACCCCAAGATTGTCATGAATATAGTCTAGGTGGTCGTGGAGAGAGTGTAACTTGATGGTTATGTCACATTCGAGCCTTTGAAAGTGACGCATTAGTTTTTGGACGTGTTGAGAAAAGTCCAAATAATTCTTATTTTACAAAAAAAAAATATAACCACCATTGGCCTAAAACAAAGTTTACCATTTTTAAATGAACACATTATGAGCCAGTTATGTTCCGCATACTTAATTTTTAATAAAATCAAAACAATAGTTTTGTTTACACTAAGCAAAAATAACAGTCATCGTGATGGTTCTCGAGTCCTTTCCACATTATAGCGGTTTCGTACCAAAATCTATTTATTTTCTAATTTGTCCACAAACGTAGATACTCAACACACGTTTTGCATAACTTTTGGGGAATCCAAGGCTTGTCGTTAATTTCCAGGGAGTATCCAAAGTAATTTTTATAAGCCTAAATTATGAACGTTGTCACATTCAAACGGAATTCTTTGAGCATAATATTCTCCGCAAATTAAAAAAAAATATATCCGGATCATTCACACAAGTAGCCTTGACCATGCTATATCAAATTATAATAAAAAAACTTAAGTTAGAAATTATGAGCTAAGTAACACTGTAATATGGTGATTTATTTGTGATAGCTATAACTCGTAAACAATACAACCATGAACAATTCGCTTGCGCGATCTAATTTTACTACTAGCGCCATCTAGTTATGCATTAATAAACTATAGGCTAGGTTAGCTTTAGGTATTCTTATTTTGCTGATTTTACCGAAACTAATAATTTTATCTTAACCGCTATAGTTTTCCTGGAAAGTTCATGGTTGAAAGCATACCTCTGATTTTTTTCAGAATTTTAAAGCTAGTAGTTCAGATTTTAGAGGGGGGGGGACGCTCAATTTTTTTTAAATAACTTGAATATCTTTTAAACAGAACATGAAATCGAAAAAGTTTCTTAGCAAACCGTTCTTCATTTTAAAATACCTATTCAACGATACCCCACACGAAGGTATCAGCCAGAAAAAAAAAATCATCCCCATCTTACGTGTACGGGAGGTAGCCTAAATTAATTAATTAAAAATTATTTTTTGTCACCGTTCTCTTACCCTTATTATTACTTACCTGTATACAAAATTACACTTTTCTAGGACTTATAGTTTCTCCGCAATGCCGCGGACAGACAGACGGACGGACGGACGGACGGAGGGACGGACGGACAAAGCGAAACTATAAGGGTTCCTTGTTGACTACGGAACCCTAAAAACAAGAAATTGAATGATACATGAATCCATGATAACCGTATGTCCAAGAAACTTTCGCAATAAACACTTCTAAAGATACGTAGGACACCAGAGTTGGACTAATAATACTAATAGAGCTGCAGTGTTTGCCGTCCCACTTTAATTGGTTCCCAAGCTTTTAGGAAGTGGGACAGACCACGCAGGAGATCCCATTAGCTGAAGTTTCTTCAGCCGAAGTGGCCTGTTGAAGTTAGTTTTACTTTGCTATAATAACTGTGCTTAGAAATTTTATTTTGAGGTAGTAATTTTTGGTCCAAACTTTAGGTCAATATTGAACTTTTCATACATTATTAAAACTTGTTTTAGCTTCAGATATATTGTTTTAGCACATTATTTTCATCTATTCTCGTTCTCAAGACTTCATAAAATTACCGCGAGTGAACGTCGGGTACTGCAGGTGTGAACTCTTAATAAAGGACATCGTAATTGTCCGAAACCGTAGTTGAGATATTCTCAATATTAGACGTAAGTTGTGCCGTTGTGTTAATTTAGTTGGGTTATCTTAATGATTTCAGTTAAGCACAATTACGTAGCTCCTGTCTTTTCCTGTCATATCTCTCTCAACAGTCTATTTTAGCGCAAGCTATCCCCGATTAACTGGACACATTTGTCGCATTGTCGTTGGCGAATTTTAGAACGTGATGTATTGGCGCTAGTATCTCAATAACGGTTTGCAACTCGCGACTAATTTAATTTTGGACAAGGCCTAATAAGGCTGCGATCGCGAAGCATAGTATATAAGTATTTATTTATACTTTGATTTAAAAATAAAACTGAAATGAAGCAATTCTACGAAGGCGCACCTCACCATTGTGTGTCGTACGGATTTACCCGGATAAATCCTGTCTAAGCACCGATTACCGGTAACCGGTGAATAGCCAACAAAACTCATAATACGACGGAACTTCTCAGTTGAAGGACGCATTAATATTAATTTATAATAAACTTGCTATGCCCAGCGGGTTTACCCGAAATTTGGTGTATTGGTTGCAAAAACCTTAGAATGTGTTATTCCAAGGTTTTATTTACCAAATTTCAGCCCATGATAGTTTACTATTATAAGACATTTTACGACAAAGAAAACTACTACATCAAATTGATGAGGCATAATGGATTAACTCTAGTAGAAATTGGGGAGACGCGTTCTATTCGAACATAAACTCCAGTAAAATTAAAATTATAATCGCCGGAGTAAAGCTATTTTTAAAATGTCTTAAGATACATCTATTTTTGTATCCCCTTCGTATTTCTATTCATTCACTGATTTCCAGGGACGTAGTAACCGTCGCACGCGCAGCAACGGGACGCATTTGCACGTGCGAACACGTCACTCAGAACGGTCATGCATCATACTAACAATGACATGTGCGAGAATAGACGTTTTATTTAGAGGGATTATGCGCTTGCTCATCTTGGTTACTAGCCTTCAGTATCCGACTTATATTTAAACTAGCTGCGCCCAGCGGCTTTACCCGCTGTACTATGTGTTATTCCAGGGTCTAAGCTATCTCTATACCAAATTTCAAGTCAATTGGTCCACACGTTTAGGCGTGAAGAAGTAACAAACATATACACTCACTCACAAATTTTTGCATATATATTAGTTTGATGTGAATAATGATAAAACTACCCAACTGATTGGGCTGTAATATAGAAGAAATGTATGTCAGTAGGTACCTAATAGTGTATGTCTGTATGTAATCTTGCCAAGAAAAGCAAAGTAGCAAACATAATGCAAGTTACTTAATTTGATTGCGTATTAAAATAATATAATTTACCGAACCATCTAGGCTACATTTTAGAATGGAGATATAAACAATTTTATATTTTCCTAAAAACATTAACAAAAAAATAAAATACATGAATAACCTATAATTACAATAAACAAACTTGTACACGATGTTTACTATCTAAATTAAGGGACCATCACAACTTTCTCCTCAAAAAGGAACACGGAAAGAAATCGTCGGAAAAACCTATCAAAACTTGAGAAAATTCAATAACGACACTTCGTAAGTTTGTTAAGGGGAGTAGCGGTAACATTTTTATGAAAAAAAGTGTCTCAAAGTAGGGGTCTCAATTTGAATCAATGTCCTTCTGAGGAAAATTTTGTGTTGCAAAATAGATTGGCAATTAACACGTTGCAAAACAAACAAATTTAAGAGTTTGAAACATTTTTTAAATAAATAATTTAAAGACCCTTGCCTGATATTCGGGGATTTGCTGGCCCTTTAGAACTGCAGTATTTTTTTATCTATCTAATTCTAAGAAATAAGTGAGTAATAAAAGTGTTTGATTGGGTGGTGAAAAAATAACGGAAAGCCACTTTATTGCCACAATTTTAAGGAAATATGTATCTAACCTAAATAAAGTAAAACGTAAGCGTTACTGACTGACTGATTGACTGAAGCCTGAACTAAACTCAATCCACTGAAAGAATTGGGATGAAATTAGGAATATAATTTGGACGTAGGAGGTCCAGTCCACATCCAATCTCTATTCCTCTTAGAAAGGATTTTGCCAAGCAGGTAAAACCTAGAGCATAAACTAGTATTATATAAAGTTCCATGTGTCGGTATGATGTACAGTGAAGCCAGAGGGATTTATCCCGCCTTCTAGGTACATATAGTCTGCCATCTACGGCCGCATTGTTGCTTAAGACCAGGCAAAATCATGGTCAAAGGTTTACCAATAAAAAAAAATTAATAAAAAAAAGTTTTTAGATCAAAACTGTTTCTATGCGATATTTTAGCAACTAGGTACTCGTATAATGTAAAGTAAATATACATAAAAAATGATAGTATTCCTTCAGAAAAATAAACCGATGAAACTGCTATTGTTCTAAAACACTTCATAAAGTGATCGCTTTAGTTTACAGCTTGTAAAACAATTTAATTCTATTTTACAACGATCATAAAATAGTTTAGAACAATATCCATCCATTGCTTTGAACTTTGAAGAATAAAGTTTTTTTTCTCGAAACTATATAAATTTCAAGGTAACATAACATAATAACCCTATCTCTAAGCAAATATATTAAAATTGCGGCTCAACAATTAGCGGGTTATACAAAAGATTGAGGGCAGTAAACTGATAGTCCTGAAAAAAGTTTGAAGTTTATACTGAATTAAAAATGGTTTCTTATTAACTGTGCCCAGCACGTTACTCGCTAAAAGGAAGTTAGATATTCCCATTCGACCCCATATCGTAAGCCCCAGGTGGCATTTTGGACTTAACATACCAAAGTACAAAGTAACACATGCGTTATTTCAAGGTATTAGCTATGAGGTCCATATAACATTTCAGTTAAAGCCGCTTTTATTTCTCTACAGTTACTAATAGTCGCTCTACAACGCTTTCAGTGTGATCTAGACTTTATATCTACTAAAGCTCCAAAGCAAAAAAATAAAACAAAACACAAACCGGGTCGAAATGCGTCCAGACTAGACATCCATAAAACTATTAAAAGGTTTATTACAAAAACCACGTAATGTCTACGAATTATTACCCAAAGCTCGTGTAGTTTGTCACGCGATGTTGACGAAGGACGTATGTACCTGAAAATAAACAATATACGTAATCAACATTTACATGAAAATATCATTACAACGTTACAATGTTTTAAAATGTATCACACAAAAATTAAAACAGGTCTTATCTATGGGTCAAAGATAAAAGAAGGAAGGAAGAGGGAAGGTGGAAAAAAGGGGTAACAAATGTATTGACTCTTTGCTGAATAGATCTGTCTAATAAGCAAATATTTTAAGACTACGTAGAAAGAATACAAAGCATATTTGTAAAGAATGTATGTAGTTTTTTGAGGCCTACGTTTGACTGCATCCCACATTCACAAATCACGTAAGATGCCTAAAACTAAAAATATTCATATTTCCTCGTGCCTAGAAGATTCCCAAGTACAATTAAGTCTTAATAGAGTGCCCTAGCTTTTATACAGTCACCTCATCAAGGCAAGAATCTTCATAAAGTTACCAAAAATGTTACATAGCATTAATGACCCACAAAAAAGTACAAACATTTTCGGTTTAAATATAAAAAGTAGAATAAATTTTGTAAATTAAAAGTTTATATTAACATCTTATTATAGGTTTGTAAAGGTCCAAAATGACGGCAAATTGATATTCCTAAGTAAACAAATTTATCGACATACGGTCGTATAAAGGCCGGAAGCAATATCGATATGCTAATTATTATAATCGTTCTAATACTAGCTCTTCAATATCCATTCATTAATTTATTGCTTCAACGATAACTTTCATGGCAACAGATTGGTTTCTTTAATAATTAATATTGTTTTTAATAAAGCTACCTTCGTCGAGGAATCCGATACCTACGAAGGAAAATTACTCAATCTCATCACGATATTATTTACTTAGGCGTTTGGAATTCATTAAAAGTTTTAATGAAGCATAGAGTTTCATAGGTACTTATTTTATAAGACGGGATTTTGGAACGTGTATTTTCATCGTCAACATGGATAACAGAAGACTGGCCCTGTAACACGAGTGAAAACACGTACGCACACATTAACACAATTTTAGAGGAAATTTCAAAGCAAGCCATTCAACGCTAACATAGAAACACATTTAAAATATACCTCCGTGGATATACATAGTTAGAATTTTTTTTACGTTTTTTGAACCAGATAAAAACGTAGTTTAAATTTTAACGAGGTGAAATAATTATATAAAAAAAACTAGCTGCACGCGGCATTGCCCGCGTGGCAAAATCCTTTCTAAACGGAGGTCTACAGTCTACATCATAAAACCTGTTTATATTCCAAATTTTAAGGGAATCTGTTCAGCGGTATGGCCTGTGCGTTGATAGATCAGTCAGTCAATCAATCAGTCACTCTTTCTTTTACATATTTTGATTCTAAGGCTGGCTTTCTGTACCTTATTATTTTGTACTCAAGGACTTAGAATTATATGATACGGGCATAAATTATGTACTTACTCTCTTTACAACAGTCTTTTATACCTCTAAGTATCTAATGAAAGGACAGTTTCAAGAATTTTAGTATTTAACGCGCAATAACGTACGAAAATTTTAATATTGAAATTTACTCGCTTGCAATCTGTGCGCTTCCATATTCCTTCATAACAAAATGGGATGATCTGTACAAACACAATTTGTTTAGTACAAAAATTACATTAAACTTTATTAAACTACGTGCTACGTACGTAAGCGATCTCTTCCAAGCAACCAACCTTAGTAGTGTAGCGCTTACCCATTATATTGCTAAAATACCTAAGGCAGTGTAGAATTAAACACTTAGAGCAATGTAGAAATCGTTGACTTAGAGCAACACTGTACAAACAAAGCCGAGAACCGAAGAAAAATAATTCGTTTTTTCTGTACGTTTATATTTGTCGCCTGAAAACGATAGTATCAATGAAAACATTAAACGACACATATGTCGTGAGTTTCATTAATCAAATCCTGAGTGCTGGTTTGATGGCGCACTAATTACTGCGCGGATCACCTGCATTCGCAGTAATTACCGCTGGTAGCTAAGCCGTGCGATTACCGCGTTAACTGAAGGATTGCCTTTTGACATTATTATAGCAGACTAAAAACTAAAAGTTCATCATATGGATCATGGTCAAACGATAACCTATCACTACATAGTCGCTTTCTCCTGTCTATCTCTTTGTATGCTTAAATCTTTAGAACTAGGTACGCTGCGCTGATGCGGTTTAATAATTAGAACATACATAGAGTGACTCAAGATCTACACGCATAATATAGTAGAGAAGACTCATAATTTTCTGTTAGGTGATACGAAGTGCGCGCGGGTCCACTTGTGATGAATAAAGAAATGCCGAGATAAATCCTTTCCTAAATTCACTAATAAAAGGGCCTATCGTTCACTAATGTCTATCACTATTAACCGACAAAAATGAAATTGTCTTTGCGTCATAGAGCGCTAAAGTTAAAAGACGTTTATTAAATTTGTCGTGTGTCCTACCTATGTATATGATTGCGCAAAAAAGTTGAAAACTGACTTTTTAACTTTACCACTTTTGTCTTTAGGAACATTTAATTTTTGTCGCTTAATATTGATAGTCACCAGTGCGCGTTAGCCAATATACCCCTTAATTTTGTCTTCCAGTCTCATAATGCCCGCACGCTTTAGGAATGCATGAACTAAAACCATAGAATAGTTGAGAGAATCCATATAGAATAAACCAAGTCTAGTTTGAGTCGTGACTGCCATATTTATATTGAGAAGCGCCGTGACTCGTGACTCCTACTGAAACGACATTTAAACAACCGAGTGTTAAATTTCCGTTTCTCAGTATACCTCTAGCCGTTCCTAGTTTCCTGGTACTCTGTGTACAGAGAGATCTAAGATAGCGAGGTGTCAAACATAGTCTACGGAACCCATTATCAAGCTGTTCATATCTTTGCGTGTAAAGCTTTTACGGACATTAACTTTTGCATCAGTGATGAATGATTATGAACATTTGACGTGGGAGAAGCCCACAGTGCTATGTTTGGCTACACCCCTATCCAGCAAAAACTGCGAAAAAAGTTAGTATGAATGTGTTTGAAAGGTAACTGATCAGGGGGGTTAGACAAGCGCCAATCGTTTGTCGATTGATAAAAAAGTGTACTGGAAAGACAGTAGCTATGGAAACGCAAACGAAAACGACTGTCATCTCAGTACATTTTTTTAGCGATAGCCACAAACGATTGGCACTTCTCTAGCCCCCTGATCTGGTGACTGATGGTACCACTGAAGATGGTAAACATATGTCTGTTAAAGTGTTTTATATCACCGTTCATGTTTATACCCATTAATCTATGAACAACGTACGGAAGTCAAAGTTGGCAGTTCCCTTTCTGAGTGCGGTAAGTCTGTGTAGAGGTATAAATAGTTAAAAGCAATTAGTCAATTAACAGCCCAAGGTCATTGAACGAAAGCATCGCATTACACATCTGTCGCTTGTCTCCGGCTTCATTAATTAATCAAATCCCAAACCGGTTTGATGGTTCCCTAATTACAGTGATCAGTTACGTAGCAACTGTTATCCTAATTTTCAGACGCTATTGTGAAGACGTCAAATGTCTTGTTAATTTTGGCTTGATATACCGGGCAATTGAAATCGATACCTCCTAATTACCGTGGAACTATAACTGCTGGGGTTGACGAGTTCTTGAATGGAGACCGCGCGGCGTGTCGTAAAACGCGTAGAGAGATAGGAAATAGGGAGTAGTGTAGCGCGCTTTTGGGCGAGATGGGTGACGAGTGACTATATTCCAAAGGTCGCTAGGAACATTCTAGAACATATATTTTTCCTTTCCCGCTTGGTTGTCTGGAAGAGATCGCTATTTGCGATAAGACCGCCAACTGTAACACTGTTCATTTGCAAATGTATTTAATGTTGTATATTGTTTGTAACTTTTTGTGTGCAAATAAGTGTTTATCTATCTATCTATCTAATATTTGGAGGAGGAAGACGAAGAACCGAGTTGAGTGACTGGCTGGGGTGATCATGATGATTAAATTAATTCCTATAATAATAATAATTCAGGTTTATACTCCAACAGAACAGGTTTCCCTACTTACACTGTCAGAGTCAAATCACAATTTATAGGTTGTGTGGCCAACCTATATGTTGCAGTTTCAGGTCGCCGAGATTACTACTGTGCCTGCAACATGACCTAACGACTGCCTCCTACATATCTTATAGGAATCAGCCGGGACCCACAGTTTAACGTGCCTTCCGAAACACGGTAGCGTCCAGGCGAAAATCTTTGCCACACTGAGATTTGAACCCAGGACCTCCGGCTTACAAGCCGGACGTATGTGTCATAATATTTAAATAACTATGTCTCGGTTTTTTTTATCTCGGTCGGATTTGTTACTCATTGTGTGAGAACGTCAGAATTAGTCTAAGACCGTGAAAGAGACAATAGCTAAAAATAATTTAACTAATAGCCTACTAATTATTTTATTGCCTATTAATTAACTTTGAAAGCTTAACTGTCTTCATATAACATTCTAATGACTGCGTTAATTAACATCTAAATATATTAAAGGAAAGAGTGACTGATTGACTGACTGACTGATCTATCAACGCACAGCCTAAACCGCGGGACGGATGGGGTTGAAATTTGGAACATAGAATACCCGTCACTGTTCACAATATGACGGGCACTTCTCTGCCTTTTATTTCTGCTGTACTGACTATTAGACAAGCGAAAAGATGCATAGGCTTGACAGTGATATTCATTTACTATGGTTTATTTTTATGGTTCAATTTGTAAAACTTGATCCTTTGACCAATCTAAATATAAAAAGAAAGAGTGACTGACTGACTGATCTATCAACGCACGATCCAAACCGCTGGACTGATTCGGTTGAAATTTAGAATACAGATAATTTTATGACGTAGACCTCCGCTAAGAAAGGATTTTGCCATGCGGACAAAGCCGCGAGCATAAGCTAGTCTTATAGAATAGAATACTCTTTATCGAAACACTACAAACATACAGAAAACTTAAAACTATAACACAAAATCACGACATAAGTGTAACAATTGGCGGTCTTATCGCTAAAAGCGATCTCTTCCAGACAACCTTGCAGGGAGAGAAATAATTATATTTACATGGGTAGGTGGTGAGTGTGTAGTATATATGCATATGATCGCAATGCAGTGCTGCGTAGGACTTATACCTATATAATAGAACTAGCTGCGCCCAGAAGTTTAAGCCACTGTAGCCTATGTGTTATTCCAGGGTCTAAGCTATCTCTGTACCAAATTTCAGCTCAATCACCCGTTTAGGTGTGAAGAAGAAACACACATACACTCACAAACTTTCGCCTTTATCATATTACGCGATCTCAATCGCTATGATATTATGACATCTTCCAAGTCATTCTTATGTAGCTATAGAATTTTACTGAATAGAGTCAATATTTATATAGGTTCTTTAGCCGCGTAAAAACTCTCCTATGTAATATGGGTTGACCGCACAACTCATATTCTCTATACGAGCAGCAGTAAAGGAGGAAATAGAGAAACCCAGTTAGAATAAACTCCAAATATTATTACATTACGACAGGCCTTTCGAGAGAAATGTACCTACGCGAATAGCCAGTTTTGTGCTACCAAAAAATATCAATTTGTACTATTCACATGCAAGCTTTGCGTTTTGAATTCACACGTCATAAAATAAAAATAAATAATTGGGGTTTATACTCCAACAGAACAGGTTGCCCTACTTACACTGTCAGAGTCAAATCACAATTTATAGGTTGTGTGGCTAACCTATATGTTGCAGTTTCAGGTCGCCGAGATAACTACAGGGCCTGCAACATGACCTAACGACTACCCCCTACATATCTTATAGAAAACAGCCGGGACCCACAGTTTAACGTCCTTCCGAAACACGGTAGCGTCCAGGCGAAAATCTTTGCCACACTGAGATTTGAACACAGGACCTTCGGCTTACAAGCCGGACCAACGAACACTTAGCCACGGACGCTACATACCGAAACCAAACCATCATTTGCCGATGTCACTTATCATGAATTCGGATGGTGGATCAGCGCAATGATATTACCGTAGCAACTGATTACTAATCTGCTTCTCGATAGGATAGCATTGATAACGTATCATGATGCGGGTATTATGGGCCTAGACGTGACGCACTTGTGATAATAGCTTTTAAATAAGCTCACTACTTTGAGAGAGTCATTATTATAATAGGCATAGTATAATACTTATATCGGCATAGACGAGAGTCCTAAAAGGGCTTGGATGACTTTGAAATAGGGTTTGTGTGCAACTGAGGCTATGCCCCTTCTTCTATTAATATTATATTCCTATTATTGCTGAAATTATCTGTATATCGAATCCATAAGGCTGTATATTTGCTGATCTAATACCTATATATGTATTTTGATGCCTTTGGAATGAAAGGTACACCTACATTTAAAATCCATTTGGCAACTGGGACGTTGCAGATGTGCCTTCAAATGAACAGCATCATAGTCGTTCAAGATAAATTCTCAAAACTTATTTAACACTATTTTCCAAATTGCTTTCACGATATCCGAAACTTTTATCAAAGCCCACCATTTTGATCAATTCGATACATCATATCAGTGACTTCACAAAGCTTATCGTGCACTTTGCGAAGTCCATTACTGGAAACTGGAAATGCGGCCAATTGTGTGTCGAGTCAATCAAACGTCAACCGCACGCAACTCTGACGTCACAGCACTATCTGCCGTAACCGTAACATACTCTACTCGTAGCTAGGCTGTGCACAAAAAGAAGGGACGTGACAGTAACCGAGAAATAAGAACTAAGTTTTAATTGGTCTTGTTTTGTGAATATTTTTTATTAAATTTATTTTATTGTATATTCAAAATTATAGGAATAGAACTCAAGGGAAGTTGGGCCAGATGCTTAGGGAGATGAAGTAATGCAGTTGTCGAATTTTAACAGCAAGATTTCGTGCAATGCCCGATGGAATGGACGGTTGATATCAAAGAATAGCCGGAAGCAGCTGAATGAAGACAGCATGAAATAGCGAAGAACGGCAAAATCTTTCTTTTTCCTTTTTTATACAAACTACTACGGTACAATTATGTACCTAACTACAGCTATTGTAGTCGATGCAAGGTCGTAGTTAATTGTAGTAGGTAAGTTCACATGATTTACATTTGTTGTTGTGACTATTTTAAAATTTTAAGTGTTTTTGTTACTTTCAAAATAAAAGTGGAAGGCATTTTTGGACGGTATCTAGATGAATATATGTTTGTTACTCTTTCACGCCTAAACGGGGGGACCGATTGAGCTGAAATTTGGTATAAGAGTTAGAGATAACTTGGACCCTTTTTTGACCCAGGAAAAATGCGTTATGCATGATCACCACACGCAGGAGGGCGCGGGGCGGTACGTGGGAATCCCCCGCTGAAGAACCGCGCGCGGGGTTACCCACAAAAAAACCTGGGGGTATTCCTACGGGACGCTATAATGCCGGGGCAGCGGGTACGCCGAAGCACTCATCCGCGGCAGATAACTCGGGCCCTGGAATACACACATAGGCTACAAGCGGGTAAAACCGCTGGGAACACCTAGCGAAAGATATAGAGGTAATTATTGCCATGGTAAAGAAGGCAAGCGATAATCTTCGAGGACGCAGTTCCGAGAAACAGATAAGGTGCTGGTAACGTGACCCATCTTATTAAGGTTGCAATAACCATTGTTCATTAGAACAATAAAACCAAAAGGAAACAATCTTCGCGTTGAGTAATTTGATACAAAATGTCAATTGAATTTGACACGAACAGCCGTTATAATTCTGATGCTTGGCGACCTTATATTAAAATACTGTACAGGCGTCACGCAAATGGACTTATGACACCAATAAGGTTTATGCACACAATTTTTCTTCGGCGCGAGTCGGCGTGGACTACACTTTTCGACCTAAGCAGCAGGCTCAAGTTTCGCTTTAGCACCTACAAACGATATCGCGTACCGTATCTTCTCATTTTATTAACCCCCGACGCAAAAACGACGGGGTGTTATAAGTTTGACGTGTCTGTCTGTCTGTCTGTCTCTCTCTCTCTCTGTGTGTCTGTGTCTGTCTGTGGCATCGTAGCTCCCAAACGCATGAACGGATTTTGATTTAATTTTTTTTGTTTGAAAGTAGAGTTAGTCGAGAGTGTTCTTAGCCATGTTTGGTGGAAATCGATTCAAGATGGCCACCGCTACAAAATGGCGGATTACTTTTTTCTTCCACGACCCCATCGATATGGGTATCAAATGAAAGGGCTTAACGAGTAAAATACAGCCCACTATATAAAATTTAAAATCCAAGATGGCCGCCATAAAAAAAAATTATTACGTATTGCGTTGGGGGTTTTTTAAATTTTTAATTTAATTCACTTGTTCTAATCTAAGTCGGGTTTAATTCCCGCCTGGGATACACTAATGTATGATGATATTTGTTTCTGATCTGGTTAAAAAATAACAAGTACTCACACATCCATTCTTTCGCATTTATTAGGACTAGAATCAGTGAACAAGTTCTCAATATCAACAGACCTCTTCTTCATGAATTGAAAATACTTGAGTTTTCTTCATGAAATCGTACAAAAACTTCTCAAACCTTTGTACTCGTAAATAAGGCATTAGTAAAGAAACCATTTTCCTCGGCGAGTTAGTCGATGTTATCGGCTGCCGAAGGCGTAACCGCCGATAAGCGGTCTCAAGTTAATACCAACGTTTACGTATACTTTTATTGTTATGTAGATTTACAGATTTGTTAGGTATTCGGATATGCCTTCTGTGTATTTGAAGGTAATTTTGTACGGGCTCGGTTACAATTTGTTTTATTAGAATTAGTGTGTGGTTTTGTGTGTGGTTTCTTTATTTATTTCGTACTAGCTATCCCCAATGGTTTTACCAGTTACTCGTAAAAATTGGCCTGCGTGTCATTCCAGAGGGCCTATTGGCTGTCGCCAAACGACATATAAACCACTAGAATCTATAGAAAAAAATTGCGTACATTACTTGCTTAAACTTCCTCATTATATGAGTAAAATAATAAACGCAGCAATGTACATTGAAGTTGTCATCAATCGTAGTGCAGTGAGAATTAGCCAATAGACCCTGGTCTAAGATAAGTATAGTATAGCATGTAAAGTTTTTAGCCAAATGGCTAACTGCCTGGGTCGTTTGGTTTTTTGGCTAGCCATTTAGATGAGAAATAGTTATAGACATTTTATACATACGTAATTGGATAAATAATAAATCTACGAAAATTGGTCGCCTGCGCATTATTAAACGTTGCAGTGTTTTGAATGTCGATAGCCTTAAGTGCCTTTAATACTTCCCTAAGTTATTATTTGTACACTTCGTAGACGCAATTTCCAGCTGTAATTGGCTTGTTAGCGCAGATTATGCATTCCTATCTAATAGACATGACTAATAGCTGCTAGACAGATTAAAATATGCATTCAGAGTTCAGTTGGCAGAGGGCATTACTATGACTATGGATAGGCTTTAGAGATCAGACATCTACTAAATATAAAAAAGGAAAAAGTAACTGACTGATCTATCGACGCCTAAATCGCAAAACGGATCAGGTTAAAATTTGGAACAAGGATGACGGATAGGTTTTTAGACTTTCTCTAAGAAAGGATTTCTCCACGCCGAGAAAATCAGCGAGTATAAATATATATCGTTTATTGTAAATATTAAAGTTACTATAGTAACAGAAGGAAAGAGGAAAATTATTTTTTTTATGATAAAAATATCGAGGATTTTATAATCTTTTAGTTCTTCTAAGGGAAGCGTGGACTGGCTGATCAATCAAAGCATCGCAACAGGTAGCTAAAACCTCTGAACGGATTGGATTGAAATTTGACATAGAAATCATCTGCTGAGGAAAGGATTTCTAAAGCCGCATGCGGCATGCGTGAGCTAGTTATAAGATTTATATTTTTAACCTTAAAATTGAAACAAAAATACTGCTACTACTAGTACTACTGCTTGTTTTAGGTTGGTTAACATCAGAAGTGTGAAAAAACAGGGCACGATTTCGGCACACCTCCAAAATATTCACAAATAGCGATTGCAACTTTTAATTAGACTCTTGAAAGTAATTCCTATCGTAATTGACTCGTTTTATACAGTTAAAAGGTATGTTAATTAAAAGATAACAATAAAATATTCTGTTAGAAAAATCCGTGCCAACAACCACTCACGTTAGTGGAATGTCCATACGATAAATAAACATTTAGAGTAAAATAAAATAAGCAACTTATATGAAATCGGTTAGCCGCCTGATTAAATGACTAGATTTAGTTTGCTACAGCATCATGCCTTAAGCGATGATGCTGTAGCAAACTAAATCTAGAAGGCGAGATAAACATTTCGCTTCCCTGAGCATCGTGCCGGAACACTCGTAGTTATGCAATGACCGCTTGGTGAGACATTATTTACAAATTAATTAAAAGAAGCAAAGTATCCAAAAAGTAACATTTCATCGAAGATGTTTACCAAACAATTGCACGGAAGGAGAAACAACCATTACAATGATATAACAATCTCAAAGTATGTTGCGAGCGATAACTTTCATAGCTATCGATTGCGTTTTATAAACAAGTTTTATAGGCGATTGTTCCGCCTTTTACCTACTAATCGCGTCATCTATTGATACCGACGTAAGAAACGGACTGCCATTCAGATGTGGACGAAGCACATTGCGGGCATTGTTCCCAGATTGTGATTTTCTCCGGAGAACGGCGGGGTATGTATCAACGTCAGTGAATAAACGGCAAAGACAATCGCGAACGGGGGATTCAGCGCAAAATGAAACTTCGCAGAATAGTTAAGTGAAAATAAAAAGCTTTAGAATAGTTTGGTGTCAGATGCAACGACTAGGAGACGGTTTGGAACTTTGTGCCGCTGGGACTCTTCGAGATATTGTGGTTTGCAAGTTGCGTCTGAGACTTAGCTATAAGAAATACATACTTATTGTTGACAGGACGTTTGACCATATACTGACACACCAAGTTAGACTTTCACCTTATGGACTGTGATGACATGTCTAAAGATTAAAACGGTGCATGTAGGTCTAGCAGTCACATTTCAAGTCTTTATTGCATGATATTTTTAAACTAGCTTATTCTCGCAGCTTTGGATAGGTTTTTTTTTTCAGATATCCTATTCTTTCTATTTTAGCGGAGGTCTTCGTTGACACGCTTTTTTTGATATTCTTACTTAGCTCTTCGTCATAAAATCTCTCATTTCCAAATTTCAACCCAATACGTTCAGCTGTTTTACATGTTTAACACAACAGAAATAAATTTATTAAACATGGTGTCCTTTTCATCTTAGCTTCATTCAGTGAATTATTTTGTAATACTTATTTTTAATTAAACTTATTTACTTATTTTACACTTTAAATGTGGAATGACCTTCCATCCACCACTTAACATCAGGTCAGTGGGCCGACTGCTTGTTTGCTGCTCTTAACATTAAAAAAAATAAGAAAAGGAGATATTGTGCAATGTTCGAATATTTCTTATTTGCCGTGTGATAGATCACGCCTTCCCAAAGAAGCTAGAGCTCCATTACATTCTCTTATCATATTTTTGTTTCTCTCCCTTTTCTTACTGTATTGTTGCTACTGATTGTTTATTTATGGACGAATGTATGCTTTATGCCCAGCTAGTTGGTACCTACTTGTTTTTTTAGAAAAGAAACTGTTAAAATTAGATTGTCTTTAGTACATGCAAAAATTACAAAAGATTAAACAAAAAACAAAAGGTAGGTAATACACACACACAGCACACAGCACACAGGGTACAGCAGCAGGACACAGTAGGGTTGCGCAGGGTACAGCTTTTTGCATAAAATAATCTTACAGGCCAAGCTAAATATTGTAATATAGCACACCCATTCGAACAGTTATACGTACCTAATAAACTTTGTTTTTAACTTTTAACACACAGAGAATGACAGCTAGGAAATACTCGCTTCCAAAAACCTATCACGCCACTCACTACGGTATCAAAAACAAAAGTTACGAACTCACTACGTCAAACGCCCACTTAACTTCGGAGCGTCAAAATGTAAGCGCATTTTCATTAGCATTTGAAACATCATAATTCTATACATCACGCACGCGCCCTACTTGCCCAAGTCTACCCCAAAACGTTTTATTAAAATTCCTCATATGCGCCCCACATAAATAATAAACAAGCAGCTTTGGACTGAATCGTGGAAACGTGACATTGAAACGAAGCTTGGCCGCAGAAAATGGACTTCTACTAGCGAATATGAATCACAAATACGACGTGGGAAGGTGCGAATTTGCTGGTCATAATTAAAGCGCGATATGATGTTTTACGTTTTTCGATAACTCTGTGACGTGACGAGCGTTAAACTCGGAAGTTGAAGTGCATGTAAATTTAGTCATTGCACTATTGTAACAGAGTTTAAAGTCGGTTGTGAGTTTTATTTAAATGTTCGATGCTGAAGTGAGATTTATGGCGACTGAAACAGTGGCATTTGCAGGCGCCGCTGAGTCCTCCATGCATGGAGGCACTCACCGTCGTCGGGAATCTTAATTGTGCTCCATTGAGAGATACCAGCGCTCAGCGTCTTTATTTTTGAATAGAACTTGTTGCTTGCACTTGGGAAGATTTGTTCGTACCGCACGTTGCAGCCAAACAACCGCCGTTTCTTGGCACTGGTTCTGCTTACATTATAACATACAACTCCATTTTAGTGAGAATTCTTGGTATTTATGCAGTTAACGTAAATATATGCTATAACGCTTCGTAGTTTCGTATAACTATGAGAAAAATTTACTCTATCAACTTAAAAAAGAGAAATTAGGAAAACATATCATACCCAACTTTCTTATGTAGACATAATAAAAATGTTAAAGGTAAAATTGTATACTTTGGAGTTATTTTAAGAAAAAATATAGGAGGGCACTGTAAAATCAATATTGTAGCCAAAATTTTTATTTTATATCAAGACCATCTGTCTCTTGAAAAAATGGGTACAGTCAGTTCATATATTATAGGTACTTATACTTTTCCATTTCAGGTTTTCCACGAGCCCGAGGCTATACGAACTTCAGGTACAATGTGCAAGAAAACGTTGTGAAACGGAAAATTGGTATTCAAAGTCAAATATACCCAGAGAATGGCGTCATCTCAATATCTGGGTATCGATACGAATATCTCATCACGGTCTCTAGTCTCTAGTAACAGATGTTAAGGCACATACCGTGCACCGAATACAAAAGTGAAGAAAAAAATATTTACGAGAATACCACGCCAATACTCACGATTTCTTACCGATGTTATGGAAAATATCGCTAAAAGCTTGTTACTATTGTGTTTTAATTTTGTTTTTCTGTATGTTTCTACTGTTTCCATTAAGAGTACTCCACTTCACCACATTGTACGACATTCTGTAGGCCACGTTACTATTATCACAAAATGCACAATTAAGCTGATTTGACCTCATGAGACGTACACGTACAATAGTCTCGACAATTTAAAGAAAACAATCGACGACGCTACGACAAAAGAACGACGAATAGATTAAGAACACAATTTCGTATTAACTGTATAATAAACCAATTTTTGCACCATCTTCCTTTATTTTCTATAGTCTGTACATTTCATACAAGCCCAGCCGTATGTCGTAAATTGTACCATTTACGAAGCTCAATAATCGTAAATAATGCATTATTATGATAGTTAACCCCATATTTTGGCCCATATATTTTGTTTTACATCGTCTAATGTAATCAATGCGTGGAAAATTTACTTGCAACAATATGTGAACATTGTAGAGTTGAAAGTCTTATGAATTTTAATGTATTTTAAGTATAGGAGTACTACTTTAGGCGTCGTAGTCAGCCAACGAGAAGTGCTTGTTGCAATTATTCTATTTCAATAAAATATACCTATAGTAATAAAACTACAATGATGTCTGATCATTTAGCTTTTATTCTGCTGTTGCTCTTTTCAACAAAGATTTGGTCAATGATAAGTACCTACCCATTCTTTCGAGATGACCGAGCCAGCGAAGTCGATGTGCTTTTGTCTCACCGATGATGTTTGGCTCGGCCACGAGGTCCTCTATTTCGGCATTCTTTCTTATCCTCCAAGTTCCATCTTCGTGTCGCACTGGCCCTAGTATTTTTCGGAGAACCTTTCTCTCCGTGACGAGGAGTTTATTTTCTTCTTTAAGTATGGGAGAGGATCGTGGTGTGAAGAGGGCGTATGTGGGACGACCAGTTGGTCGTCCCAGGTACCGCTGGAAAGATGAGGTGGAAAGGGATGTGCACGCCCTGAAAGTTGAAAACTGGCGGGAAGTGGCACAGGACAGGACCAGTTGGAGGCTCTTATTGTCGGAGGCCAAAACTCACTTTAGGTTCTCGCGCCAACGTAGTAAGTAAGTAAGTACCTACCTATATCAAAATAAATTAAAATGCGCATACTCTTAGCTAACTGAAGTAAAGAAGAATACGGTTGGGATAAACTACGGGCAATAAAAACGAACAGTCACAACGTTAAGCTCTTTCAAATTCTAGGTACTTTTCAACCTAACAATATCATTGAAAATATCTCAAGCTATTGAGGCAATCCTCTCCGATTCTTGTAAATGATTACCTCCGCCATGATGCCATAGCAAACAGTGCGGTGTCATTGACTGCCTGTGCCCAGTCATGACCTCCTCATCTTTGCAAATACAAAGCCAGTGCATACAGAATCATCACACACAAATATAAACCATACCCCATCAATAATAAGATCTCGAATCCTCTGTAATGAAGACACATAATTTAGCACGTTATGTTTAATCAAGCTGTACTTGCAGTTGGGAAATATTGGGTTTAAAGTCAATTTCTTCAAATGCCAGATTGAATTGGATGGCAAATCTTGGCGAAGATCGAAACCACTTGTTTCGAAATTTATTTTTACCAGTTCCCAGTAGATACTCAGTGGAGGGAGAGAAGGGAGGCCTTTGTCTTACATTGGGAGGATACAGGCTTAATAATAAAAAACAATAATTTAGAAGTACATACCTAACTAATATAATTTTAATGGCTAGAGCTGGAACCACTGCAGACACGAATCCGAAACCAATCATTAGAAAAGTGCCACAAGTTGCAATATTGACTTAGCCCTAAGATTGACTATTAGTCCCAGAATAAGTAGGTAGGTACCTAATAAGTACTCAAAATATCATTCTCCTAATCCCTTGCTACTCCTTATATAGCATGTAGAAACGATCACAGTCAAGGTTCAGGGTTAGAGGAATACCTACTCTATGCCTAAGGAAGATAAACAATGGTGGGACCTGGTTACCTCTTAGCTACCTCTTTGAATTATAGGGAAAGTATGAGACTGAATAAGCAGCGGACCAGAAGTCAGAATCTTCAACACTGGAAGACTAAACGAGTATGAATCGCGAATTTAAATTAAATAATCAAAAACAGCAAATTTATTTTAAATAATACTCAAATCTAGAAAGTTACGTTTAGATAACCTTTTGAAAGATAAAAGTGTGACCAAGTGATCATAAAAATACTATTGTTGACATGTACCTTCACTTTCAATTATCATTCGCAACACCTCACCTTTGCGTGAGCCCATTAGATTTTATCTAACAACTTAGCTTTGTAAACTTATAGGAAACACTTAACTTCTCGGTACATAAAACGGTTTGTGGCGATTGTAATCTGGGTCGGAAAGGAAATGAACACCATAAGCACTTGTTTGCGTGGATTAATAAATAATTGCTGATAAAATTAATTGTACGAACCCTTGGGTTCCAACTTCTAACCCTTTTATTATATTTTCCATCATCATGTCCACTTAATTACAAAATTTAATCTGAAATCACGTAAATTTGTGTTAACTTTTTGGAAAAGGTTGAGGTTCTTACTTTATCGTTGCAGTTATGTTCTGATTTCTGATAGGTAAAGTATGTACAAAGGAAGTTAAGATAAATTATTTTGAAATAAATACATACATACCTAATTCATAATATTTATTTAAAAAATGACCGCGTCTTCGCTTAACATCACTTTTTTTTAACCAAATAAAACCTCCAGCGTTGCTTTCGATTATAGAACGCAACATTTTTGTCGTATTGCGCGTTTAGGCTAATAGGGCAGTCCCACTTCGCGCAAATGTTACGAGTGGGCGTTAATTCAACGAACGGCTTTTTTAAACTGTTAATCTAATGTTAACGAATTAACAGTTTTTTGTTTACTGCAAAACCCGCTAAATCTATCAACTGTTACATTCAACGATTTTGGTAATAATAAAGGTATTCAAAAGTCGCTAACGTAATCTGAAGCTGTTAACGCAAAACCAGTTAAAATTATCTATTTCTTCTGCGTTGAAAGAACGAATAGAAACGGAATATGCCGAGTGGACGCGAGGGCGCCTATGTGAGCGAGCGAGACGCCGCTAGCTTAAAATTGTACGAGCGAGAGTGAGAGATATCTATGTTTCTAAGTTCGCTTGCTACTATTAACTGCTACGTTGCCGTTGGTACAAATCTGTTACAATAATGAAAACCTGTTAATAATGTTAACGGCTTTTTTAACAGGTTAACATGATGAATTTAACGGCTTCGTTGCGTTAACCCAAAAATCGTTAACGACCCACCACTAGCAAATGTTAGCGCATAAAACCAAATTTTCATACAAGATGTCATAAGCATTTTTTGAATGAGAATTTGACACTTCACACGAATATTAGCGCGAAATGTCTCTTTACACTTATTTCGAGCCATCAAACTGTAGCGTGTAAAGTGTACAGTCTACACTACACTACACTATATGAATCAATTGAAAACATCGAGCATCTATATAACACTCAATATATTTGTCGATCATTTGTCCGACTGTAACTAAACAATTTCAATGACATGTTGTAAACGTCACTATACGATTGGTCGATGATCAAACGAATGCGTCGGCTGTCTTGTTTGATTGAAACTAATGGTAGCGGTTATTTGAGTGCCCGTGAGTAATTATTATGTGAGTCGTATCGCTCGCTGAAATAACATAAATGTGCTACTATTAGCGCTTGCTAATTATAGAAATTTGAGAACAAATGATGCGGATGTAGAAGCTATTAGGTGACTAGTGACTAGTTTTGTTCGGTTGTTATTTAAAACAGCGTGTCAAATGTTTTGTATGGGTCATAAGATCGCATGTATATAGATAGTCATAGGGCTTTAATATATTAAAGAGTTTATGGGTCTACGAAGTACTTAGTGTGTGTATGTATAGGTATAGAACAACTACAACACCCACACAACAATAACAACTGACAACTACATTGAAACTCGAAGGTAAAAAATGATTTGGAGGAACACCATGTTATTCATCAAGATAATAGAAAGAATAGCTATTTAGAGACAAAAAGAAGAAAATAGAGTAAGCAGTACGACGCGACGTTGTCATGAGCTGACTAGAATAGATGAGCTTATATACATTATCGCTCTTAAACAAACACAGTCGCCCAACCATGATCCATAGTCCACATCTGCACTTTCCATCAGGTGGGATGTGGTCAAACGTAGGCCCTTTACTACATGGTATAAAATAAAGTTGCTTCTTTCAGCAATCTTAAAAATTACGCAACGGTTTTCATTAATAGATAGAGTGATTCAAGAGGAAGGTTTATATGTTTAATACATGCATAATGTAGGTAGAGAATTACTGATAATATTCTATTAAGCGCGACGAAGTGCGAGCGGGTCCACTAGTTTTGTTTTAAAAAATCACCGAACCATTGAAAGAAAGAAAGAAAAAAGAAAACACATTTATTCGACGGCTTAACATACAATAAATACAAAAGAAATACAAAATGCGCCACTAAGCCGCCGAATAGGAACTGCCTCAGCACTGTGCTGTGTGTGAGACACCCATCGCTGGTATTCTGGCAGTCCCTATTGCGGTAGTCGGTGGTCCTCACAATAATAAGTGTTGCATTGCATTTTTAGTCGTTACACACTGAAAAAAAATGAACGCCAACTAAGTATTGATTTCTCTTAGTTGGCACCGTTATATTTGGAATAACGTTTATCGTGTTAGTTATAAAAGAGATGGCTTAGTTGCAATAGCAAGCTAAATATGGTTGAAAAACAACCTATATTAATTGATAATCTAATAATGCATCATAATAAAAACGACTATAACTCCTTTGAATTTATACTACTCTTTATAACGGTGGTACAGTACTTAACTAACAAAACTAAGAGTAAATCAACAATTTTGTCTTAGTTGCAGCAATAATGATTTTTGTAGGCTCATATGGAGCTAAGATGGGTGATTACAGTAAACAACATCTTGTTTAAACCAATCACTTTTTTTTTCAGTGCACTAACAAACAAGTAACCATCAACCAACATTGCACTAAACCACACACAATTTGTCCATGTTGATTAAGCTTAATGCGATCCAATACCAAGTGGGGCGATACAATAGGCAATATGCATGACAGCTAGTGGCTTCTCAGTGTTTATTGCTGCACAAACACCAGGATACCGGTCTCAATTGGCTTATATTGAGTGTGATGCCACTCCCGGCAGTTACGTGGTACGTGACTCGTCTTGGTTATTGAATGTTTATGATGTTTTATTACATGGGTGTGGTGGAATAAGAATTTCTGGTTGTGTACGTACGCACACTTACGTAACGCTACTTAGATCTTACGTATTACTAGCTGCGCCAAGCGGTTTTACTCGCTGTACTTGTAGCCTTTGTATTCCAGGATCTAAGCTATCTCTATATCAAATTTCAGCTCAATCGGTCCACCCGTTTAGGCGTGAAGAATTAACAAACATACACACTCATAAACTTTCGCCTTAATAATATTAGTGTGAAGTGTGATGTAGAAGTAACAAGGTGATGATGATGATTGTACCTCTATACTGTGTTAACTTATGTACACACTACGTATGCGTATGTAGCCACCTTATGTGTTACCCAGGGCTCTAAACTATCTACATCTACCTACCAAATATTAGCTCAATCGGGTCAGCCGTTTGTCGTGAAGAAGTAACATAATATCAAATAATATGTAGAGGTACACGCACCCTTATACACACAAACCATATTGTATTTGTGTTGTCATTAAGACTACTCGTATACTGTACGAAATTCAAGATATTCGCTGCCTTGCTTATGTGACACACGGTCCACTCATAATGTATCGCGAATCGAGTACCAAAAGTATTAGCAAAAGATCACCAATCCGGCTTACACATACTGAGTGAGCAACATTTTGTGGCTAGGCTATGCGCTAGTACATAGGTATTAGACCAGTAGCTGCAACCACTCGAAGTTGTGGCTAAAAGTATACACCTATATTTTTTCCCTAGTTAAGTGGTTTTTGGGGTTGAAAAGTTATCCATTCACCTGACTAGTGTGTGGCGGAGAGGATAAGGCGCTAAAAGCATACATTGATCGCAAAAATCATACAGATTTTTACTTAGCTGTTGTGTACGACAGTTTTCTATTCTATAATTCAAACCTTTATTCCTTTCCACTACTTCCAAGCTGAAGTTATTGAAAGAACTAGACTCCTTTGTTTGGTTCAAGAACCAATTTCAATAAGTCTGAAGTTTTAAAGAAAGAAACATGCATTTTACCATCGAGATGCCGGAAATATTTTAGTTTTAAAAAAATCAATATTAAAATCTGTTAAACTTCGTCGCGTCTTTGAGTTATTAAAGAAAGAAAACAAAATGAAACGTATTGCAATGAGGAGATAATGTTTTTATTAGTTAATGTACACACACGTAATATATTAAAGCTACTAACACAATCAATAAAATATAGTCTAATTTAAAGTCTAGTAGAGTCAAAAGTACAGAACGGTCAATAGTATAGATTAATAATGAATTTATCCACAACGGCGAATTCATCAACAATTGATTGTATTATCGTTACCGAACCACTGAATACATTAGTACAGACAATTGTGTGTTTACGGTAATTTATTTGATGAATTTGACTGAATTTTGGATATCTATAATTATTTATTTCTTCTAATCAAACGGTCTTAAAAACTGGCAGTAAGAAATATAATATTGCTCTCAAGTACTACTGTAATTTAACTTAAAATATTCTTAAATAAGATCCCGTTAATGATTCAATGGAATGATATTATTTTATTGAAACATCACAAAGTATGCAGAAAACTTAAAACTATGAAAATTTTTTTATCAATCTAGAGGTAAAATTACGTAAAATCTAAGTGAACAATTGACGCTCTTATCGCTAATAGCGATTTCTTCTCTAATATCATGTGATATGGAATTTCCTAAAATCATAAATTGAATCATAAAAGAAATATTTAATCTTAAAGATATTTAAGACAAGTGAATTCAATTGTAAAATTGTAAAGAACTGCAAAGTGCATAGGGTACACTAGAAACTAACAGCACGCAAAAAATTACAATAGCAGAAAATACACACCCAGAAAAAACACTTCAGACTAATAGGTACAATGTACCTATTACATGATACCTGGTACATGAAGATTTGTATTCATCGTCTTTCTGTCAGACCGATCTTATCGGTTTATTAAATTAATTTATAGTTTTTACGCACAACACATACTGCTGAAGGGATTGGAAATATGTGCCATAATCATCATCCTTCAATTGCCCACAGCTGGGCATAAAGGGAGGCCCCCTTTGATTATGCCATTCTCCCCTGTCCCTCGACGCGCTCGTTCATTCGAAATAGGCGTACAGTGATAATATTATGATGACGTAAACCTTTATGAAAGGATTTCTTAACAGGAGCGGAGTAGCGAGCTTAACTTAGTTCTTTAATATTTAAATTGGACTATAGATATACAAAACATAAAACTTGTATCAAAGAGGCCGACAGCCGTAGTCAAGTCCAATGGAAAATTTGGCCAAAGGTATGTTCTAATAGACTTCATTTTAAGCGTTTTTAGAGCTTCATAAATTTTTGTTCTTAGTTTTTTCTCTGAAAATATAATGTTTTTATGTTAACTATGTTGTTTGAGGTTAAGAAGATTAAGAGAGTTATAAGATTTAAATGTTTAATTTTATGCTATGTTTCAGTAAACAAATAAATTCGCTTTCAATAAATCTATGGCTAGACGCACATTTTATTTCAGAACATAAAAAACCGCACGTTAGATTTCGATAAAAGTTTTTTGTGCCTTAAGAGCGTATTAGAGTGACGCTCTCTCGATCTATATGACAAATTTTGAAAAATTAATTATTTAAATTAATTTATTGAAAATTCCTCAAGACCAGCCCTGCATAATATTATTGCAGACATTTTGAAAGTGTTTTCAGTTTGATATTTAATAAAATGGCATGATAAGGTTTTTTGAAACATTTTTTTTATATTGCTTCCCATGCCATTTTTTTATATATCAAACTGAAAATACATTTAAAATATGTGCAATAATATTATGCAGGCAGGTCTAGAGGAATTTTCAATAAATTAATTCTATGAATTTATATTTCAAAATTTGGCAAATAGAGCGAGCGAGAGAGCGTCACTCGATATATATACGCTCTTAAGTTTTACAAATATAGACGAAAGTAAGAGGTATAAGCGAAATCGGTGGTAACCACTAGTCATTGAATGGGTCGTCATCTTACTTAACACCAGCCCGCGTAGCACACCGTGACATTGATGTAAGACTAGCAACTCCCGTTCCACTGTCAAGAGTAATTGCAATTGTAAGAGCACAATGACATTGGGAGTAGCTACAAATTGAATGCAATGACAGTGCGAGTAGCAAGAGTGGCGTCTTGATATATGTCAGAGTACTCTTGAAGTATTGTCAAGCGTTGCTTCTCTTACGTCAATGTCTTGTGCTACGAGTGCAGTAATGAATTACCTTTGTAAATCAAAAGTTCAGTAGCCAAATCTTCCTTGATAAGGCTCGCTTCATTGATAGCTACTTCCATAACTATTCCAGGCAGGAACGCAATTCCAATGGAAATCAATTTGCTGTGTAGCCAAGGGGTTATAACGTCGGACAACTGCAAAATAATATTTTTTTAACAATGATTGATTTGTGGCGTAAATATGAGTATGCTCAAAATCTTACCTCATTCGATTTTTCAAGGATATCCGAGGCTATACATAGTATTTTAAGAAAGAAGCCAATAAGGTTACCAGTCTGTTAAAAATAATAAATTATGTTATGTTGTTTTAGTACTAACTAAAACTATTCGTAAGAATAAATAAGTCAGAAAATGTAACCCAAAAAAATCTGTTACAAATAGGCGGGGATTAAAAATCGTGCTAGTTCGCTATCTAATTCTCCGTTAGCTGAACTAATTCGTTAATCTCTGTTTAGTTTTTAAACCAATCACAAATAATATCTACAAGTCGGGTTAATTGCAATAGACGTTTTTTTTGGATTTCACATAGACACCCACGATTCCTAGGGAATTAGGTCCTAGTTGGACTTATTATTATTTATTCAAAGAAAATAACACATTTCAATATATTAGTTTTAGGAAACTCACTTACCACAATTATTTTAAAGATTTTTTGCGCAGCATGAAAACTCTTTTGAAGTTCGCAGTAAGATGCGAGAAACGAATCAACAGCAGTAATTTTTTCGTCATCAGAATGGGCCAAAACTAATTTCTCCTCTAATGTCAATCTTAAATGTTTTAAAGCTTGTCTAAGCAAATCTGTTATAGCGATTGGGGTGATCCGACTGCAGAGACCACCTATAGATGTAATAATATCAGAGAAGTAAAAGTAGCTCAAACATTGATATTCGTCATATATTCCGAAACATATACATAAACTTGTTATAGTTATTGATACAAAAATAACACAAGTTACACACGATGCTACACGACTTTCTATATCTAGGGGGCGTTTGTGTTCATTTCCTAATAATACGTTTATTTCCGAACAAATCTCTATGAAATATTTTTCAGAATTAATCATGCATATAATAAAAGAAACTAGTTGCTGCGATGAATTAACGAAATTGAAAATAAATTTTGACAGAAGATAATTATTGAAATATTTGAAGGGATTGATTATAAATAAGATAAATAATAGACAACAGTAGAATTTAGTTGAATAGCGAAATAACTTTGAAGGATAAATTTCTGAGTAGTGTCCAAAAATCAATCTAATGATTGCCAAAGATCGAACGGAATAAGTGGGGGTTAAAAAATGTTTTATATTGGTCAAAACACGTCTATTCTCCATCGTTACAAATGCTTAATAAAAGATATTTCTTAATTGAGGCTTCAAAAATAATTAACATTTTACATTAGATGATTGCTTTACATTACGTTATTGAGAATCAACAAAAAAAAATAGATACACCGACACATTTATTTCTGAATTTATTTACATGTTTCAATATTATTAGATTTCAAATAAGTGCTTTACATTGTTTTATCTCATAACTAAACTAACTATGACGATATACGATACTACTTAGACTTAGACCACATAGAAAGGATTTCATAACGCAGACCTGAATTTTGCCTAGTTTTTAATATTTAAATTGCACTATAGATATACACAACATAAAACTTATATTAAAGAGGTCGACAGCCGTAGTCAAGTCCAACGGAAAATTCGGCCACAGGAATGTCCTGATAGACTTCATTTTAAGCGTTTCTAGTGCTTCATAAATTTTTGTTCTCAGTTTTTTATCTGAAAATGTAGTAACTTCGTTATTTAAGGGTAATATTTATTATCTTCTTTTTTTTCTCTTTAGAGAATTAAGAGACTTAAACGTAGAATTTTATACCAAAACTTGCAATAAACTTTCAATTAACGAATGCGAAACAAACATTTTAATCACAGATCATGAAACGCAGGAACGATTCCTGGTCTTCGAATTATTGGTAAGCAAACATAAAAAAGATTCGGAGATATTGTTAATCTCATCCATTTTTCAAGTCAGCTTTAAAAAGGGACTTCGGGCCTTCTTCGGGCGTATCATATAAAAGGCCTATGTCCAGCATAGGACTTACGTGGGCTGATGATAATGTTGATGTCATCATCAAAGTCGGGATTATTCCCGACTTCCTTGAAAGTCGACAGTAGGATCTAGCGAAGCTCTAATTGCTGCAGATTACTAACTACTCTCTACTTCTACTCTAGGTCTATAAACAGCGGTAACCACTTGTCATTAGGTGGACCGTTAGCTTTCTGATACAAATATACGAGAATATACCTCTATAATATTACCTTTGTAAGTCAAAAGTTCAGAAGTCAATTTTACGTTAATAAGGCTCGCTTCGTTGATAGTTATTTCCATGATTATTCCGGGCAAACACACAAATACAATGGCGATCAATTTGCTGTGTAACCAAGGGGTAATTACATCGGACAACTGCAAAATAAATCATATTTAAAAAATGTTTGTTTTACAGCGTATGTTCAAAATCTTACCTCGTTCGATTTTTCAGTGATATCCGAAGCTATACATAGCATTTTAAGAAAGGCGACAATTAAGTTACCAACCTGTTAAAATAATTGAAATGTGTTATTAGTACTAAATAATACAAATGAAAATAAGTCATGAAATGTAACAATAAAAGGATCCAATAAAACTCTTGGTCACAAATAGGGATTAAATATCGTGCACGCTCGCTATCTAATTCTCCATTAGCTGGACCAATTCGGTGATCTCTGTTCTGTTTTTAAACTAAATAATAATCATGATCACATGAAAAGCCTGCTAATTCATTAGTTTTTAACAAGTCGTTTTGTTTTCACATAAGCCAAGTACACAACTTACAACAGAAGACCAGGGAAGGGTTCGTGGCAATCGTTGGTGCTGTGTGAAAGACTTGGCAAAGGAATAATAACCATGGTCTTTATTTGTGTGGTGTGTTTCCGGTTTTAGGACCCACTTTTTTTAAAGAATTAGGTCCTACTTAAACGTACTGACTTATTATTTGTTTCAAGGAAATTACACATGTTAATATAATTATAACAAACATTATAGATAATGAAAGTAACTCACTTACCATAATTATTTTGAAGTATTTTTGAACAGCACGAATACTATTCACAAGTTCCCGATAAGACGCGAGAAACGAATCAACGGTAGCAATTTTTTCGTCATCAGAGTGGGCCGAAATTAATTTCTCTTCAAATGACAATCTTAGATGTTTCATAGTCTGTCTAAGCAAGTCTGTTATAGCGATTGGGGTGATTCTACTAATATGTCCACCTAAGGACGTAAGAATATCAGAGAGGAAAATCCAGCTCGAAAATTGATATTCTTCATACTTTTCGTCAAAACACATGAAACTAATTGTAATAATTAATGAGACAATGATAACAAATACTACACACCACGCCAGACGACATTTTATATCTAAAGGGCGTTTGTATTCATATCCTAATAATTTGTCAATTTGCGAACAAAACTCAATGAAATATTTTTCAGAATTGATCACGCATATTAGAAAAGAACCCATTTGCTGTAATAAAGTCAAGAAATTGTAAATAAATTTTGACAGAAAATCATGTCTGATATTATTCAATGGATTTATTAGAAATAGGAGGTTAAATAAGAAACAGTAGAATTTAAATGAAAAACTGAATAGCTTTGAAGGATGTATTTCTGAGTAGTGTCCAAAAATCAATTTGAATATTGCCAACGATCGAATTGAATATGTGGGGGTCAAAAATTGTTTTAAATTAGTTAAAACACGTCTGTTCTCCATTGTAACAATCTACGTAATAAAATTCATATTACTTGAGGCTTAAATTTTAATTCAGGTTATACATTAGCTGATTACTTTACGTTATCAAATACCAACAAGAACGTCACCGATATACATTTAGTTTTTAAGAGCTCAATATAGACTGGCGACCTTCTTCACTTTTATTTTTTAATGTATTTTCTTGTTTGTTATCTCAAAAAAGCTATTCATAAAATCATACTTTTGCTAGTTCAATCTCGAAATACTTAAAAAATGATTCAAACTTATCTTCATCCAAAAACAAGTGAAATTTAAAAAATACTTTTTAAAAACAAGCTTTAATTATTGTTATCATCTTGCATCATAAAGTACTCGTCAAGACGAATCAAATGAGCCCAAACTCGATGGGGTTGCGTTGTTTAATGACAGAGTTTCTTTGGCCACCTTCCAGCTCCATCATCAGATCAGCTCGATGTCATAAAAATATTGCATTTTCATCCGATTTACACACGCATGCAAATTTTCAGCTCAATTGGAAACCGGGAAGTGGGTCAAATTAAACTTGCAAGATTTGATTACAGACAGACAGACAGACAGACAGACAGACAACAGACAGGTGAAAGTAATATAAAGCTTGTAAAAATGCAAAAACCCACCTCTAATTTACCTGTACTTCGAAATTCGTCATATCGAGCGAGCGAGCGGATTGCTTATAATTAATATTTTTACAAGCTTTATATTACTTTCACCTGTCTGTTGTCTGTCTGTCTGTCTGTCTGTCTGTAATCAAATCTTGCAAGTTTAATTTGACCCACTTCCCGGTTTCCAATTGAGCTGAAAATTTGCATGCGTGTGTAAATCGGATGACAATGCAATATTTTTATGACATCGAGCTGATCTGATGATGGAGCTGGAAGGTGGCCAAAGGAACTCTGTCATAAAACAACGCAACCCCATCGAGTTTGGGCTCATTTGATTCGTCTTGACGAGTACTTTATGATGCAAGATGATAACAATAATTAAAGCTTGTTTTTAAAAAGTATTTTTTAAATTTTACTTGTTATGAAATGACGTTGCCCAACATTCAACATTACTAGATATTTGAAAAGTGCTTTACTATAATATCAGTTTTTCTATTAAGTAGTCCTATGTAACTACTGTACAGTGTACAGTAGAATATAATCATGCATCAATAACAGGTACAAATTTCTTGGAATTTATCGAGCTCACTGATGATATCCCATTTGGTAAATGTCTTATCCATTACGTTCAATTGACCAACCTGAGATAATAGTCGAAGCAATTTTCAAAGCATTTCCAATAATATTAAGATTTCAATAGCTGCTTGGTATTCTCACGCCGAAGCAGGCATGTTTCCTCGTACAATGGAGTTAGGGTCACACTTATAGACTCCACACAGGAAACGTGTTATCGCCTTCAGAAAAGCTTGGTAAAAACTGAGTCGGAGAGTAGAGGGAATACAAAATGTTTAGACAATTACACAGTTGAGGGTAGAAAACTTTTCCTCTTATACCGAAAAGTGAAGTTGTTTCAACCATGGCAAATATTATAGAAACATATCAAGACCGAAGATTCCTTGATTTTGAGCAAGTAGATAGGTTTCTGTTTTAATATTGTACACCTCAGAGGGCCACATAGCTCATAACATAAAATCAATTCAAAGAGGGTGCAAAACAAGTAGCGGGTTATCGCTTATAGCAAATTCTTTTTAAAATATAAAACAAGTTCTTCAAGATAAAATATTACATTAAATATAGCAACATCAAGCGAGTGTAATTCTCTTCTTATTCATCTACTTGTTGCTTTAAACAATAAGTCCGCCACTTCAGACAGAAATATTTATTGTAAAAAAATGATGTACCTACATAATGATATTAAGGTCTCAAACCAATGATAGAATGTTACGATTCTACTACAAAGTCATATTTAAAATGTAAATATTACCTCTAAAAGTGACTAGGTACAATGTACTTTGAGTGTCCGTATTTGGCATCAAATTGGGTCACGTGACCACATTGTTTCGATTCGAACGTTAACAGAATGGTGCAAGGGAATCCTGGCGAGTAAATCGAATGTCTCGAAGCTTAATATAGATTTACGTCCTGAACAATATTAGAGTAGGTAAGCCGGAGTTTCACCAACTTTGATTGCGTTTCATTGTGACGTCAGAGCTGTAGTCAGTACTACTGGTTTGTTAATTAAGTGTTTCATATTTTAAAATCTATTCTATCTCTTTCTAGTATTATAATTATCTAGGTAGGATTGGAAATAAAAGCTCTTTTAATTATATTTAAAACATTTAGCATAATATACTTAACATCTATGCCCGTCGCCCGTCTTTCTTTTACAAAACAATGTTATGTTCTTACAAGCATTCGGTATCGTGGCAGTTCATATAATATTTTAATCCGTTATATATCTTTAATTGATATTTATTTTAGATTATGTTTATATGGCATCGGTCGCAAGAAAGATCAAGGTGCAATTTGATCAGGACATACAGCAACTTTTGCTAAGCAGTGGGACGATGTCGCCTGAAATTGATGATGATGTTGATATGGAATCGCATCGTCCCAAGGTTAAGAACATGAGAATGACATGCTATTACAAGTAAGTACACAAGTCTTGAATGAATACCGCCCTAAACAAACGTCCACATAGAAAGAGTCTTGACAGAAACGCATAAAAGCTTCCTCAACCAGATTGACTTAACATAATAGAAAATAATGTACTCAACATTCAGTAAGTGTACCCCTACTATTGACGTCTATTTCTCTACAGATATTTTACCAATGAATTCCTTCAGACCCTCGTTTTGTGCCGCCCCACAATATTTGTCAATTGATTCCATTACGAGTCGGCCGGCACGGAAAGACGTAGTTACAATCGGTCACCGGTTACTACATCATGATTTTATTGAATGGCCCCAATTCTTTTTGATAAGGTTTGTTGGACAAAAGAATCTTCTTTCTATATTGGGTAGGTGGTTTTTTGTGAATTGTTATCGAGCTTTGGTAACTGATAAAATTGTCTGCGCTTTTTCTAGTTTTTTTTTTTTTTTATGTGATGAAGTAGAAGACGAGCAAGACGCTCTCCTGATGTTAAGAGATAACGGCTGCCCATAATCAGTACAGTGTTACCTAGGATTTCACAATTATGTGAAATTCTAGGAGCACTGCACCAACGCTTCTTACTCAAGAGTCATAAGATGTTAAGACTCTTTAGCCCAGTAATTTCACTAGCTACAGTGCCCTCCTACCGGAGCACAGTGATGTTTGCACATCACTGCTCAGGCGGTAGAATAACTGGCACTGTTGGGGTACCCACCTAGATGACCTCCTGCAAAGGAAGTCTACCCCCGGTAAAAGAAGAAGATAAACCTATTATTTTCTTAGAAACTTATTTATTTGAATGAACTGTAGAATTATGAAGAAGAATAGAATCATAGCAATGAAATTAAAGAATAAACAATGCCTTGTGTGCTAGATATGTTAAATTCAAACAAAATTTGAAGAAAGTAAATTGGATATGCAAAAGTGCTCTTAGTTAGAGCTTTTTAGTTAGAATTTTATTTCAATAGCCAAATGCAATGTAATAATGTTCAAAAACTATTTCCAACTAAAACCAGCACTGTACTTCCCATTCACATTCACAAAGGAATTTTGACACTTTGTTGAGAATCTGACAATTCGTGCGAAAAAGCTGGCCTATAAGAAACACATTAAAGAATATTCTCGAACCGAAGACCATGTTAAGTGATGGCCAAGATACAAGCAATTGAAACCAATGAATATGACCTCGCATCGTCAGTACCGACTCTATGACTAAACTCATTGACAAAGATACCCGCATGAATTTAAATGGATGGCAGTTGAGAGTTCCCTTCCTACTTAACTGCATCTATTCATATGGTAATAAATTGAGGACTGTTTTAAAATATTAAGGGCCATCTATCTGTATTGTCTTTTGATGCGCGTACTTATGTTTGGATAGGGAGAAGGGAGAGATCTCTTTTACGGCAATTTGAATATCACAGCTCAACCCTTAGCCCACTTCCATTGACATTTATTTTACAATACAAACATTATCAAATTAGAGGTTTCTGTACGCAAATTAAACACCGTCAGAACAATTTATACTATTATCACTGTCAGAATCAAATCAGTAATCAGTTGATATAGAGGTACAGTTTGTGAGGCGAATCTATTATGTAGCAGTTTCAGGTCGCCAAGATCACAAGGCATGCGACATGACTTAACGACTGCCTCCTCTATATCACCAATATTACGAGTAGTAGGTGTACAATGCAATGTGGTCAAAAATATCAATTTCTCAATGAAAGATTCGTTTACACTGAGGGTAGACTAAATAAATCCAAGCACATGTTCCCAGTGTGATTCTTATCGTTCTCCAGTGAGTACATGTAGAATGTCTCCCGATGCCGAAAGAAATCATTTTTCACGGGACCCAAGCCACGCATGACGTATGACCCTCCGCGCTTGACATCCGCCACGCAGTTTCTCTACCCCACCATCATTTTCAAGGGTCGATCCCCCCTTTACGCACCGTTTACTGTTCCTCAATTATGTGATTTTCTTTAAGTGGTCAGTCCCTTTTCTCCCCTTTCTTTTGATTTATTGGAAGGAATGAATAAATCGGGCAGATGAAAACTCGTTCGTTTGCGAGGTGAAAATTGGAGATAATTGTGTGGCTCCTCAATCTATTGCTGTCTTTGTTAGGCAGACTAAAAATATATTATCACATTATATAATAATAAAATCAACATCACCTGTATCGTGTGAACTACAACTTTAAATATAGTTCAGTCAAATAAGAAATTATTCTCGGAAATAGCAGATACATTAAGCTGAAATATTCGTATAATTTGCTTCAAAGCTTGTTTCAGCCATTTAAGCTTACTTAGATAAGACAGCCATTCGGTCTGAGTAAGCTTACTAGCTCCTTATTCCGAATTTTACCAGTTTTTATGTTAAAGTGCCTGAACTAATAAATGTACATGTATATTGAAAGAAATTTAAAGTTCAGTATACGCAGTCTTTGAATTCAAAACTATTATGCAAAATATGAATTGAGTTTAAGTGCTGAAATCCACTTTTCAATGCAAGACCCATCATACTGAATGCTAACTACTAGCGTCGACTGGCCTGCAAAAGTTTTGCTTATATTTTTAGGTAGGTTATTCTGCACTTTTACTTTAGTGTATGGCAATTAAAGCAAGCCAATAGCTAAAAGTTTTTTTTGGGAAAACCATCTATTTATTCTTCATAAAGTACCAGCTGCTCGCTGCGGTATCACATAAAAAGGTCTGAGGTTCAAATTAGGCATGCAGATATTACATAAACACGTCGACATTTTTACAGCAAGCCTAATGCTTTCATTAAAAATATTTTAGCCGTCGCCAAATATTAAACCGGCGTAAAAATACAGTCACGAAATTAAGAAATAAACTCGCCCTTTTACTGCTCCATTTCAAAAGACATGTCACCTCACGCGTTGGGAATTTTATACATGAGCATAAAATTCAATTTTCGGGGTTACTGTGGTTACATGGATGATAGTGAAACGAGTTATAAAGACAATGAAAGGGCACCGTTACTCAACGGACCTCTAAGTAGAGCAATGGGCCGCGATATGAAGAATGTTTCAGTATTCGGTCTAAGTGTTCCCTCGCCTACCCTTACTAATGATTCCCAACCATACAGACGTTTTTGTGGACTGTACTCAGTCATTCGTTTTTAGACCGTCGACGTGTGCAGACGTTTCCAAACGCTAACGTAAGAACTAGATAAATCACCTTAAACTTATGTTATACCTTATGCTCATAGCTTAGCTCCCGTATAGAAATCCTTCTTAGTTGATTGATGCCTCAACATCTCTGTGCCGAATTCGGATAATGATTTGTGTATTGTTAGTAGCTTCAGCCAATTACGTTTTCAATCAGTCACATTTTTCTTTTAGATGTTTCATCAGATTTTCCTATCAAACTAACTAACACGTCCATAGAATAATAAGTATGTAATTTATAATCCTTACACCGGCTAGGTTAGATATTTAAAGTGTCTTCTATATCCAACATGTTTCTAAAAACTTCCATGACAACAAAATTTGTTAATATTTTTTTTGTAAAGGTAAAGCAAGGTAAATCTAAGCTAAACCCGATTATATATTGATCTTTCGATTAAGAGGTGGCATTTCACCCGCGATTCGTTCGCGAGCTTTTTCTTCACAATCAAAAATTTAAATGAGTTTCCCGCTTCAAGAGACGAACCGTATTTTTTCTCTCCTAATGCCATTTTGGGATGGTATTACTCTCTAAATGAATATTCATTCGTGCAAATCGTTTAAGAGATAATAGATTGAGGTTCATATCAAGTGAAGAATGAGTTATGGGGAGAAGTTGTGAGGAATTTGACGTCTGTCTCATCATAAATGATTAATTGATGAGTATAAGAAGCTTGGGTCACGTCTAAATGAACTAACTTTCGGATATTAATTAGTTTCCGAAGAACTCTTTTTAGGCGTTTATAGAGCCATGCGCTTACATGAATTACTTTACTAGTACTGAAATAATTTTATTAAAGTGCCGAGATAGTATCTGCATAGTGTTATTAGATAGCTGATTGTTGACCTGGTGTTTATATAGTATTTTAAGTATCTAAGAAATATTAAAAAAGCAAAATCATTGTACGTTGAATGTAGACCAATTGGCCTGACATTTAATATTTTAGAGTTTAGACTGAAATAACATAATATAGGCTACCTTTGAGTGGATAAAACTACTTGGGGCCGGGCGTAGCAAGAACAGATTACTCGTAAATCATTTGATACTTACAAAATTGAAGATATCGTATTCGTTAACATACCTGAAACAGAAAACGCTCATGAGATATCAAATGTAAAAAGCATCGGTATTAACGACGAAAGTGCTTTTCTTCAAATTCTATTTGGTATGGTAATACTGCTTTGGCCAATATTCTTTCGTGATTCACTCAGGTTCGAAGGGTAGTGCTTAGGGAAATTATTGGGCTTTCAAGTCTCAACGATCTTTGCATCTTAACGCCTGATAGACAACTCTTTTCGAAATCGCGGTTTTGTAATAACGCACTTATCTAACTATAAGTTTTAAATCTAACAATTTTTTCTTACTGACTAATATTAAGTGCGTGTGTACCCATATTCTTTTTAATAGAAGGTTTGTATAAACTGGTTAAATTGAACTTTTTTTTTTCTATTCTGACTTTTCTGAGCCACTTTTGTAAGGAAAGTTAACCAATATTTTATGCGAATTTCACTGAAAGTGCTTCAGTGTGAGGGGTTTTTTCGCCAAATATAAGGAACTTTCATACAGTAAATAACCTGCTATGCTGCATAAGAAAATAATCTGAGTATTTAATCCGTTATTTAGCCACCGTAACATAAGAAGCATTTAATTGATTTATGACGGTGACTGTAATGTCCTGCATATTTTTTTCCTCTTGGTTTAGTATTTACTACTATTTCATAAACATAAATTCCAAAACAGTGACCTAATCATAAATCATAACGTAATACAATGTAGACGCATGAGAAATATTCTATTATAGAAACACTTCACCGGAACTATCGGTGTTCGAGGCTAGACCTAGTTTTGCATTTCAAACGGAAGCATTAACCACGACATAAATAACTACAAGGAATGACCATCATACGTTACCAAATGCGCGATAAATTTAAGCTAACACCATCTACGCAAACGTAAAAAAAGTAAAAATGTATTAAAGTACTTACTTCATGCAACAGTCTAGTCGCCTGCATGGCGTTGTTTGAACTGATGACTCCGATTATAATAAAAAAATGCTAATCTCTAAATTTCTATAAATTAGATAGATAGATAGATAATCCTTTATTGAAACACAAAAATGTACAAAAACAAACTTAGAACTACTCTATAAAACTAAGTGTTACAATTGGCGGTCTTATCGCTAATAGCGATCTCTTCCAGACAACCGTGCAAGGAGAGGAGAGCAATTGTAATTCACATGGGTTAGGTGGTGTGTTTAAATTTACAAGATTCAAGGTGTTAAAATACTTATTATTTATATATTCAATACACATAATATAATACATACATAATGCAACACAATAAATATTATATATTATACTCTAAAAATAAATGAATAAATACCTACATATTATACTATTAAAATATATACTATTTTGTCTGCTTAATAATAATGACAGTAATAATATAATATTATACTAAACGGATACAGGTTGAGTGAAGTACCTCCAAAAGTAAGATTACGGGAAAGATGAAAGAAGAAAACAGCTAAAGTTATACAGACCAAAATGCTGGTGTATAATCTGACCCAACGTATAAGAATTGCTATCTAACGAGGCAGTGCTGCCAGCATTCCGGACACGCTACCATCTGATGGTGGTTTGGAGCACTCGGATTTTGTGTTAGTATAGATGTGTACGACGGCGTATAGCCGATCTGTGGCCAACAAAACGGTTACAAGTGTTCTTTTATCATCATCATCATCAGCCTATGTTCGTCCACTGCTGGACATAGGCCTCCCCCATGGCACGCCTCTCAACTCGGTCCTCCGTAGTAGTGATGTTTTTCAGAAAGGAGACAAGTGTTCTTTACTACTACAATATTGTTTTCTTTTTTCTCAATGATTATGTAATGACTGATCTTATCTCTAAGTAATCTGTGATTTTAAATTTTAAAAACTATAAATCAAATTTAATATGAACTAGTTCATTTACTCAAGAAACTCTTACTGAGTTTCAGGGCATATTGCAATGTAACTGGGGACCACTTGGCTTAACTTTTAGAAGTTTTCTGCACGTTTATTCGTATAGAGTTAACGTTTATTTTGAACCTCGTGAGGGTAATTTGTAAACTGTTTTATGAGAGAGCAAGTAAAAAGGCAACACTGACTTGTTTGACTTTTAATTTTTTTGAAATCTTGGCCACTAAATCTATCTTTTCTAAAATACACATAATGATAGGAATTAATTATTATTATACTATTTTTAAATCCCTTTGGTAAAATACACATAATAATAATTAATTAATTATTAGGTACTCGTACCTATACTATACAAATCAATACGAAGTAGTTTCAATGTAGGTATAAGAGCAGTACTTTATTTTCTTTAAGCGAATGTATAATGTATGGCAATATAATACAGATTTTTATGTATGTATTTATTTAAAGAAATACGACACGCACGATCTTGTCGGAAAGGTGATGCTAATTTCACGTATCTACCGCTTTAAGCTTTCTCGTCCTTCCGAGAATTGTGTTTTATACACACAGATTACTTATCAGATTAACATCAGCCATCGTAAGTTGCATCACAAACAGCGTTGAAATTTCAAACGAGAACAGCTGGGATATTCACTTTTATCAGTCAGGGAACCGAACCGAAGACTGAATTGTTAAAAAAGTATGAAATTACGTATTTCGTCGAATCAATTTAACAATACATCATACAATTCATACAGAATATCCCTGCAGAGAACATAAACCTAAAAACCTTCGAGTGAGCGACTAAAACAGACACGTCTTGTCGCTCTACGTCCGGACTATGTGGGTAAACTTTTGCCACGTTTGGAAGCTTATTATGGTCCGTGAAGGTGATGAATAAATGAGTTAAGGCTTTTTTTTTTGGCTTTGGTTTTTTTTTGGCTCTATCAAAGGCTTAGCTCAGCGCCTAAATAATGTCGAACCAACCGAACCTCTCTAGACAAGATGCAAGATGCTTCTGGCTAACTTCAGAAATATACACTGAGCTGTCAGACGTTGTGGAAAAATGAAAGACAACTGTCATCTCTCAACTGTCTCTCATAATGGAGAATTAGCGAAAAATGAGTCATGATTCTTAACTCAAACGGACCGACTAAGGGGAACTTTTCATTCTTAACTATTCCTTGGTCACAACTTCAAGACTTAAGTTTCATCAACCACTTCCATCTCCAAAATTTGGAATAATTTCCCCAGAGGTAGGAGAAAAATGGGACTCTTTGCTTCCAAGACTTCCAACTACAGAAACTGGCTATTGTTGGAACTAACAGAGATTTCAATCTTGTACAAGTTAGTTCATAATTCAGGCTCCTGGGGCGTAACTAGAGCCGCAACTTTTGAAACTGGCTATTCGGTAGTTTACCTTGGTAACACGATTTTCAGACTAAGGCTGCTTTTCCAGAGACGTGTGAGGATGCGAAGCGAGGAATGTGTTTGTTGAGAACCAATAGAATCACTTCATTTGCTTACTCTCAGCACAGGTCTATTGAAATGTCCTATAACGTGTGCTAATGCGAATGATGTGGGCCAGGGATATGTACCAAGGGATGTTTGCGAAAGATGTGCTCCCCTTCTACCACATCTCACCCTGTTTACATCTGAAACGAGGCCACTTCACATCTTCACACAGCTCGACTGCTCACCGTTTCAAACCATCGCTATGCATCTACGCACAGCTCAACCGCCTAGCCAATCTCCGGAGGAAACCGTTACATTGTTCTATATAGCCTTTCTAAGCATCACGCCACCGCTCAGCTTCCTCACACGTCTAGTGGAAAATCAGCCTAAAGATTAAAGATAACGTGAAGCACACCTAATTTACGAATCCTATAAGTTCGTACCAAGTTTCAGCTCTCACAGCCTACGCATTATTCAGTATCATATAGAGTTTAATTATGTTTCTAACTATAAAGAGAGATCTATTTTATAATGAGCTCGCCTTTTGTACCTTGCTTCTTTCATGTTTTGGTGTAGCTAATTCTTAGTATTCCATTCAAATCCACTGCGCTTTTCGTCAAAGCAATTATATGTAACCAATTAGCTCTGCTATTATCCTGCCAACATTATTAGTGTGAAAGTGTGTACGTATATGGATGTTTATTAAGAATTAAGAGGATTAATACTGCGCTCGCCTGTGCTTAATGACAGAACCAATGATACTGAAATCCAAAATGTAGTTTACTTTAACCCTAGAATAACAAATCTTTGATCTTGAGCATAGCCTTGCAATTCTGTTTAACATTCCTCCGCTCCTTTTTATATTCGCCCTGAACATTATCTTTTTTCACCATTACAGACCTTTCGCCCCACATATACCTACTTCAAATATAACATGTTTCCTTCCCATAAAAAATAGCACTTAAGGTGTCCATATGGAATATAGTGTAAATAGTAAAACAGAAGGGCCAAGCGTGACCGCGACGCTATGGGTTTGTCCACGCGAGTCCCTCGCCGGTCGTCTTTTGTTAGTGTTGGCTGATGGATTGATAGGCGTTTACTTTACCGTTCTACCCTCAATACGAGTATAAAATAAGGCCACGTGTAGGGGAACTTTTGGTATTTCATTATTAATTTGAGTAGCATTAGGTTGGTGTAATAATTAAGCCGTGAAGTAGGTAAATATTGTTGTTCATAATATAAGGTGAGAAGGGTGTAGACGTATGTATTTATTACGGCTAAACCTCAAAGTGCCACTGCACCTAGGTACCCTGTAGGTGTACCCTGTTAAACCTAGATGTAGCCAGAGCCAAGTAAAGGTTACTAAACTTAGCTGTAAACAAAATTTATTCGTAAGAAAAGACTTTCTTATGACATAGTCCAGAAAATTCTCTTAAAAACTTGAGTATTCACTAAATTGATAACTGTGATGTTTCCACTATTTATAACGTATCATATTTTACAATTTGTCACAGCCTTAACAATCGGGCATCTAAATAGCTCTTTCCTTTTTGTGGCAAATGCTTTTATTGAGAAAAACAAGCGAACAATACTACAGCTACTACAGTAAAGAACACTTACTTGTTTTACCCACAGATCGGCCACACGCCAATCTACAGAAAATCCAAGTGCTACAACTCGTTCCTTACAAAAATTAATATCCTTAATCTAAACGAATCGCCCAACTCTACAAATGAATTTAGTTGTATCAAAATCCTCAATCAACGTCGCATTCGGTACGGCCCTTTTCATTTTGACGTGACATTTTAATTACTTGTTATTTTACATTCAGCGATATTGTTTTAATTTAAATTGATTTAAGGGCTACTGAGCTTTCTTATCTTGATGGTCGACGAGTTTTGTTCATTATTTTTGACGTTGGCGTTTTTAGAATTGATTAATGTTATTATTTTTTATGCCAACAATCGCTGAAAAGCTTTTAATGACCTGTGAATGTGTATGTGTGAATGATTTTGCGGATCCCCACAGAAATGTCAAGACTAGAATTATCATCTCATTTTGGGATGACATAGGAGCCCACACACCACGCTTGCCGCTCAGATGTAATTCCTACACTACTATGAATATTTAGAAATATTTATTTAATTAATAAATAAATACAGATCTAAATAAATCCTAGGCTTGGAGGCAAAATGTCGAGGATTAAATATAAATTAACTTCATGTTACCGGTTCCCTTTGAACTATAACACTAGATACTTTGAAGTGTATATTGCCCGAAACGTAAAAGCACACAGTAGCTGCTCTTTATCTCCATTTTTACACGAAATCGGGAATTACACGGAAAAAACCATAGACGCAGCTAGTAAAAAAATAATAGACACATTATACATCCACTATGCAAACAAAGGTTACAATGCACACATAGTAGCATTCATATTTAGTTTTCAGTTTGCTAATGTTTTAAATACACAAAAGCAAATTCAAAATATAGCTTCCTTTGCAGGAGGTCGTCTAGGTGGGTACCCCAACAGTGCCAGTTATTCTACCGCCTGAGCAGTGATGTGCAAACATTACTGTGCTCCGGTAGGAGGGCACTGTAGCTAGTGAAATTACTGGGCTGAAGAGTCTTAACATCTTATGACTCTTGAGTGAGAAGCGTTGGTGCAGTGCTCCTAGAATTTCACATAATTATGAAATCCTAGGTAACACTGTACTGATTATGGGCAGCCGTTATCTTTTAACATCAGGAGAGCGTCTTGCTCGTCTTCTACTTCATCACATAAAAAAAAAAAAAAAAAAATAACGCAAAACATTATTAGTTTAGTTGAAACAGTCGAATTTTATGTACATGACTCTTGGGATGTTATCAAAGCTGAATTTCAGTGTATTGTTTATTCAATGCACACGAGTAGACTATATTATACCTACATACATAGAAATGATAATGTACACAAATATAATAGACGCTAAACAAAGATTTACACAAAATTTGGTAGTTTTATTTTATTACGAAGAGAAAACTGACCGCTACGGAGGCAAAGAAATGAAAACACTTCAAAAATGTATGCAATAATTTTGCACAGATTGGGGAATTTTCATATAAATAATTTTATGTCAAAATTTATAACTCTGAAACAAAACAAATTAGGTATTGACGCTTTTCAGATTTTCCGTAGCGGCCAAATCTCTAACTCAATGCCAGATCTAGTTCAAACATTTCGAAGCAAGATTCAAGCACATTTATTAGTTTATGTTGTCTTTAGAATGGTCAGCATAATAGGGGTGCATCTCCGTCAAATCCTGGCCGCGTGTCGCCGGTTGATAAGCAGCCGATGACCGCAACCTGACGGTACAAGTTATAAGGGATAGTGGACAAAATAATGACGATATTCCTAAAGAAAGTTTAATCTGTGCTCTTTAAAAGATAGATTCGAGTTAATACTTCAGCTTAACGGTCTTAATACCGCGCGATCCTGTCGTTTGATAAAATTACAAAATTTGAAATATTTACTAATATCTTTAATTATTTTCAAAAGTATTTCCAATTTGATTATATAGAAATAAACCTATTGCGATGAAACTCATTATGTACCTACATAGAACCTTGTAAGAACATAATAGGCGTTTTATCTCGATTTTTAAACGGGATAATACACAGATAAACACGCAACCAATAAATAAAAATTCTACAAATAACATGATCCTAGATAAACCACGTACTGTTTAATGCAATTATAATTATACCTTAAACGGTAAACAATTTAATTAGACAATAAATAAAGTAATTAATTTAAGATGACCTTAAGGATTTGAATGTAAATTACATCTATAATTTTATAATACATTCAAATATTTGATATTTCGTTGTTTTAACAACAGCAGTTAAACAGCACCTAACGAGCCAGGTTGTATTAGAAATATTATGTAAAAACCAACGTTTACCATATAAATGGGTTCATAAGCATCAGGCTCACTTTACAGTAATGGTTTTGGTAAGGTAATGTTGCGTTGTCACGGTCTTTACTCGTAGTTGTATTTCCTTGTTGGTCAACGTGAGCTTTACAATTGTTAACCTTTGAATGGGTATTCTTTTACTTCCCGTCTTTATCTTCCACTAATTGAGGTCAGCGCATCTTCATCTACCATTTTAGTCTTTGATTATTATGTCTTTGTTTTCATTTCCTTTATTTAAATTTGTTTTTCCAGATCATTGTAAGCCGACAAAAATAAAATGTTGTTAAAGACATAGAACGTTTAAGACAATAATTATAGACGATTCTCTTCTAGAGGTAGTCTAATAGACGACTGTCACATAACCCAACCGTGTAATAAACAGATACGCCACAGTTGGGTTTTTAACTTTTAGTTTTTAGATCCTATTTTTCTTACAGATTTATAAGTGATTACCACCAGTGTATATTAGCCAATATGGCCTCCTAAGGATTTAAATTACATTCATGACGCTTTATTTTCTTCATATTATCTTGTAACCACGCCACGGTTTAAATTACAAAATTAATGTACTTTATTATTTATATTTTATTTATGTACCGTATTATCAAAAATCTATTTGATTTAGTGCTTTTGGTAGATTGAACAAACACTCTCTAACACCCATTCAAAGTTTCCCATTTCATGAAGGGGATATCCCAAAACCGGTTATCTTTGTAGCCGCTATCCCTCGCTTTGCACCATCCGTGTCACGCTTCGCGACTACTCTAAACTGACCGTAATACAGTCTCGCCTGTCCCGTCTAAAACCATTCAATAGACCAGCGTCAAAGTGGAATATCATGTAGTTAAACCACATAATAGCGGACACTAGTGATACCAAACTTTTTATAGACTTCGACGCCGCTTTTAAAGCGATTGCCACTAAGCTGTGGCAAGGCTCGATACAAAAAGTTAAATCCTTTGTGGTTTGAGCGATAAAGGCTCTCCATCACTTCTGTACAATAAAATTGCGTAAAAATAATTCGAATTTCGTCTATGTCGACTAAACGAGCTACCTTTACTAAGTTAGGCGATATCCTCAATGTCATTTGCTCTTGCCACTGTACTTGTATAAATGCTCCACGATACGACATGACTCTAGAATGTCTGCCAAATCTAGCTTTTACAGAGGGACATCTAAAAACCTAGCTCTTTGAAAAATGGCTTGTCTCTGCAACTAGCCCTAATTAAAATCCCTCAAATGAGTAAATGAATATCTCGATCAAACTGCGTCTAACCTGACGAGTTAAAGCCATCGCCTTCAAAATCTACTAGTCCAACCCTGGATTTGATCACAAGCAGCTGTAAGGGTAAATTAAAAATAATACTTTCTCATCATACTGTCGAGTGTCGGGTAGACAGCGGCAATGGCACAGAATGGCGTTGTGCGGACATCCGGCCCGACGGGAACGAACGAGACGTGAGAATAGTGGCCAAGCGTCATTACGCCAGCGAGCGATCGCTAGATATCACAATAATACGCTGGACGTTACGATTGCTCCACATTCTGTACTATTGTTTTACTCAGGAATGTAAGATCTAAGCCCAAATGCACATCATAGACTGCATTCTCTTTAGTCTCAAAATTAAAATCCAAAAAGAACGTTACATGGGTCACTCAACCTCTACAGCTTTTTTATCTTAAATTATTGTTGCTCTTACTTACATATATTTGTGGCAGGCACTCGGCTCTTAAACAAATAGGGCGTATTATTTCTGGGAATTAGATTTTTCCCCGAATATAATACGAGTATAATAATACATGTCTATTTGTGTAAATTGTTGATACTAAAATCCTAACGATTCAAAGTGGTCAATGTTATTTTATTGCGACAGTTAATTAGACTTTAACGACTGCTGAGTCATCATAAAAGCATTTATTTAATAAAAATAATGTATTGTCACAAGGAATTTTCCGCGATGTCATTTGTAAAGATATCGTGAAACAATTGGATCTCAGATGAATGTAATCTCTGAACTATCTGCCCACACACGTATGCGTAACCAGATGTTTTACAATATGGGATGCGTCTAAAGATTGGATGTTGGCAATGTATCAACTGCTCAGATTCTTGTTAATGCCCGACACTTACCCCAGTTAGACTCTCATGTTTGTTTTGTTCCACAAATTAAGTTCCATTGTTTTTATTGTTAAAAAATTAACCTCGTTTTAAAAACCGAAACGGCTCAGTTTTACGAGCTCGTTCATTATTTTTTGTCGCCTCCCGCAATGTTTGTGGATAAAAGTCACGTCTAACCTATTTACTGCTATCATAATAAGGGCCTGCAATGCTACCAGTAACACAATAAGGCCATTGAATCACAGGTCTTAAGTCATAATACGTGACATCTCGTCATCCCACAAACAAATACGCGATACAAATCTCGCGGCAGACGCCACGCAAACATACAGTAGTATCTCCCCTCGTTTCCTGCATCGTAAGTAACACACGTCCTGACTAAGTATACAACCCTATCTGTTCACTCATCGAACACAATCGCTGGACCCTAAAACTATAAGCGCAGGGTGAATATTCGCAAAGCAAGTGCGGGTGCGAGCGGCAATAAAAAATCGGCTGTTCGCACAGTGAGCGTCAATCTACCGAGAGGGAACGCTATTTCGGTCTGCATGGCATACACAAGCGGTCTTTGAAATTTTAATCGTTACATTCACCCTGCCCTGATGGCACACTAGAGGCCGCGTGTTACCGCGCTCATCACGAGAAGGCATGAAAAGGATAAAAAACCGTGAAGAGGAGCCTTCGAACTGTGACTATGTGACAGTTGTAGCACTTTTGTTTTCTTTCCACATCGTATATGGAGTAGGTAAAAAGTTCGTAGATGGAGCAGGTAAAAAGCTCGTCGTGTATGTATTTTACTTTCGAACTTGAAAATCCAAACATGGTTCGCATGAAACAACTTAAGCTTTAGTAAAGCCGATACCCGTCTACTTCATTCTGCGAGGAATATACATAATAAATATATCGGGAAACAGAAAATCGGTGTTTTACTTGACTCATACATGAAATTTTTAATTTAGTACCTAGCCTAGAAGTAAAATCAGTCTTAGAGTTGCAGCAAATAATATAGCACTGGCCAGGTCTCAGTTTACCACAATCCCTAGTTTTACATTGGAATAGTTTGGAAGCTTTCAGTCGCTCGCGGCGCTTTACTAAAACTATTAAAATTTAAAATAAAGCAATCGGTTTGCATAGCAAATTTATTACATGCAAGCTTTTACTGCACTCGCTTCATAAAGCCTACGCAAGTGCACATATTTTTAAACTTTATGGAAACAGCATAAAAATGCAGAATAATCACGCCACAGGTAAATGCAAAAAGCGAGGTCGCTTGGAAATATGAGGCAAGAGTACCTTGAGGCACCTTCAGATCCAAGATAAGCCTCCCCGTCAACAAGCGTTAGGAAGGCAATTTGGTAAACCCTCTGCTGAGAACTTCGCTATGCTATCCATTCTACTGCGTAAAAGGTCTGTGCACAACGAATTCAAAGCCATATTTTACCTTGCAGTTATTTTTCACCTCTGCGAGAAATTGTTTGGTTACACGGAACATTTGAGCTTTATTTTGGAAACACACTGCGGTAAAGTTGGGGAAACTTCTTGCACCTAACTTTTAACCTTATTAGCTGCTCCCGAGGTTAATTAACAAAGAGAAGGACATAAACTTAGTATCGAATCAGACAGTAAACAGATACATCGGTGTGCAGAGCGGTTTGCTCGCAGTGAGCATTAGCAAATTGCTAAGCAAATTCGGAACAAGCTTGGCGCAATCGGACTAAATAATGCAGTTCCGTTGTACGTGTTACATTGGTTACGTAAGACCATTATGAACACTGACTAGGTGACCCGTTTAGAAAACACAATAACGCATCTATTTCTGAACCATGGACTGTACGCTTCAGCTAAAGTAGGTACTTGATTAACAGTATCAGTAAAATGTGGATGAAATATAAGCCGAGACAACTACGTAGACCAAATTCCCCAGAAGTTTCTCTTCATCTTTTACTATCTTCTTTTAGAAATTGTTAAACAATAAACAAAAAAAACAATGCCACACAATATTGTAGGTTCAGAATACCCAAATGTGATGGGCACGACGACCTCCACAATGCCGACAGACCTCAAAATACCTATGCTAACAAAGTGGCACACCCTTCATCATAAAAACGTAACACAAATAGCTTATCACTTAATCATTCACAAAAGTGTCATCATGAACACGCGAAGCTCTTTACAACGTCCCAAATACATTGTGGGACTCTACTTTAGAATTCAAATCTTATTTACATTCAACCCCCAAGAGCGTCGAAAATGGGTCTCAACTAGCGCCGAAAACGCTCCACTGTGGGACTATTTTAGACGCCCCTTTAGGACTGTTAAAATAGAATGTTCCAGACCCGGAATATAAAATTCAATAACCGAAGAAACCGTCGGTTAACCCAAATACCATATTTCTTGTACGTGCTTTAGAAGAGGAAGTACCCTCTTGTAAAACTTTAAGTGGATTGAAAAGTACTGTTTCTGTAATAAAATCGCGATGTGGGAAAATATAGAAGCAGCTGATGTAATCGAGCATTATACTCGTGGAAGTGAATCGCGAGTGCACTAACATTTCTTGGTTTAAAACCACAGATAAGCTTTAGCTCTTTAAACATACATTTACCATCCTGCGTCTTGGCGGTTGAATAACTGACTGAAGTGTCCCAGGCGATTTTTGCAATATATAATAGTATATATAATAGTTATAAAAAAATATTTTTTTCACTTTGTAGAGATTGGCTTACATAACGGCTTCAGTCCATCATCATCGATTCACCTTCAACGTTCAGAATAATCAACCAATATTTCAGAGCGTTTATTGCCTGTGCGTAGATTGGTTGACAGTTTCGTTCAATTCAATCGGCATAAATCATAATTCCACAGTACGCGGCCTCCCTTTTGTTGAAAAATACGAACATTGATTGTGTGTCAGTTATAGTTAGGGAAATATGTTTGCGAATAACAAATTGTGAATTGGGTGTATCATTAAAATCGATGTCGAATGGCTAGGGTGCATGTTACTATTGGGACGGGATATTTGTAATGTGGATTGATATTTTAGTAGAAAACCTTAGCAAACTCAATGTTACAATAAGAAAACAAATGAATAACGCTTATGTTAGTCCCCTCAATAAACAAAAGGAAGAAGACGATGTTGGTTTAAAAATGTGCGACAATAGTACAAAATAAGCACACGCACGGAACTTGTTGATTTAAAGATATGATGGTCGCCAACCTTTGATAGAAGATAGGTTAAAAAATATTATAATTTATCAAATGATCTATAGTTAAGGCCAGATTCCGCAACAATGCAAGTGCTAAAAAGGAATTTTTAGAGTCATTGGCAACACTTTAAATGTCCCTGACATTATGAAGATTATTGGCACTATAAGCATTGGCTACAATATTTAAACACTTGGGATAGCAAAAGAAACCGAAAAAGTCTTCAGTAATTACACTTGTCTTTTTCCAAGTCATAAATAGCCGTGGTCAACACATTTATTTAACGCTACCACTTAACTCCTCCACAGATTAATTAAAATCAGATCGGTCATCATAAGCTATTTGTACTAAAAAAAAAGCTACGTCACCAGGGGCCGTATAGACAAATTTACTAATTTACAGCTGGCAATCACATTAGCCCACGAAAATAAAAAGTAGGCCCTCAGAGGCCTACTGGGGAAGTTTGCTACACCTTTGCTTGTTGTTCTTCCGTCAGGCACCTGATTTGTTCGTCTTGTCACTCATTGTAGTAATAAAAAACTTAGAGAGTTATAAAACAGTAATGTAAAAGGCGTTTCTTAACTCAGTCGTATAATTCATGGTTTGGATTACCAAACGAAAAAAATCAAGGCACGCCTATTATCTTAATCGTTCTATGTCCATAACCACATTTTATTGTGTTTTGGCTTACAGTAATTGCCGCCGTGCCAATGTAAATAAGCTAGTACAGTCTCTATTCGGGCACCAATTGAAAATATTAACCGACAAGCGAGTGACAGACGCTCAACGAATAAGTGTAAGTTTGAATTTTGCTCACACTATTGGCACGTAGTAAGGTTTTATAGCCGTTCTTCCATAATTATTTATTCCGTGATTTCAGTGATTTATAAGGCGATAAATAATAAGAGATTAATCCCTCGATAAACGCGTGTTATTGAGCATAAGATGATGGTTATTTATTCTTAATGATCTCCTTGAAGAAGGTACGGTGTGGTTGACCTTGAAATTGAACTTGTTAAGTCTCTTCTTGCGTGTCTTTTAATAGTGGACAGCTTTTGTTATCTTTAAAACAAATTGACGTATTAAATATCGCGTTTACGAATATCGCTTATTATAATTTCTAAATTCGGAAGAACCTTGACACTATGTCAAATCATATAAGCAGAAGTCCCCATCGATCACATACATAGGTATCTGCTAAGGGTTGTTCTTTTTATTATTTTGACCAGGTTTTGTGTATTTTAAAGAATAGCCTGTGTATTTTTTTAAATTATAAATTTAGTAAAGACAGAAAAAAAATTCCATAGAGCCACAAGGACAGCACATTTCTATGACGTCATCATAAGGTACATTAGAGTATTCCATGACTAATTTAAAATGGTTTCCACTGCATGCAACAAAAAATAACCTTGGCATGTCGTCAAGACAGGTGAGGTCACTGGTCGCTACTTATTCTAAGCTATGTATAATTTCCTATTTTAAGCAAATGACTTATTCAAGTGGATTCCGTTCATCTTTCGCTATACACAGCTGGACCTAGGATTCTTAGGCTGAACCCGCATGGATGGTGCGTGATCGTCTTATTAAAAAAATTGCGACATATCGGATGCTCGGACACTTAGCGCGTACACCAAGCGCTGAGCTAATGTAGACGCCATACGCTGATAAATAAATTATATCGTCTAAGCGTTGCGTTCACTCGCTGAAGATCGCGCATACCCAATGTAAGGTTAACCTTATATGACACCATTCAGCTAGCTTTCGTCTTACTTCTCTAACTTTTCAACACTCCAAAGTAGCTTTAAACATTTAGTAATTAATAATTATTATGAAACCAAAATAAATCATTCCGATGGCGGCGTTGAAACACGGGATTTCAATCTTTCATCTAGTTGTTCGCATCAAGAGTGGTGACAGCCATGTCGTCACTCGCGACAGTCGTTTGTTTTTGTTATTAATAGCAATTATAAATTAATTGTGACAAAGTTCTCACACAATTGGGACAGGAAATAAAGAATGTTTATTTTAATCCATGAGAAATGGGCCGTAGGAAATATGATAGAGTGGATGGATTCCATAACTATGGTGCACGCAAAATTAACAGATGAAAGAAACATGGGATCGCGCCTAGAAATATCTTTTATATATTTTCTTGACACATTTTCTGACACTGTTATACGACACTGGGTTTGTAAATGTGTCAATGACGGAAAGTTTTACATTTTGGCGATAGTATTATTAAAATTGTGCGCGCAATTTGTAACTCGTAAAAAAGTTATAATCGTATATTTGTAACATTTGTTTTTCTATCAAATTCAACTGTTTTACATCTATACCTTTATAAAAATATCTACAAAAAGTCGAGGTATTCTTTCTAGAGATGTTGCTATTTTAATCTGTCTATTTGTCCTCGCATATAGCACATATAGAATACTAGCTGCGCCCAGCGGTTTTACGCTGTAGCCTGTGTGTTATTCAAGGGTCTAAGCCATCTCTATACCAAATTCCAGCTCAATCGATCCACCCGTTTAGGCATGAAGCAGTAACAAACGTTCACAAAAACTTTTGCCATTATAATAATAGAGTGAGAAATGATATTAGTGTGATGACTGTTCTTAAGTTACAAGAAATATTTATAGGTCTAAATATAAGATAAGTAAAATTTGCAGTCTTATCACATAAAACAATCTCTATAACCCCTTACAAAAAATCCGGCCCAAATCACGACTGCTTCCCCGTTCCTGACTTAGTATGACACCGGCTCAAAATGTATTGGAAGAGACTAGGCCTCGCCATTCGCCATACAGCGAGGTAACGCTGCTTGCCTGCTGGGAACTATGGAGCCCCGAGGAGACGCGCTGGACCCTGTTTTCTAGCCATAAGTTAATTTTAAGTTTAGTTTATTGTCCAAAATAACATTCGAAACAATATTATCAGCTGACAACTGTATAGAAGTTCACACACATCACTCAGCGAGACTATTCAGAAATCGTCGCAACGGCCGTGTCGCTGTCACCGCTCGCTTCACACCCAATAACCGCTCAGCTGAGCGGGTTGACCGCCCCTGAACCAATTAACAGATATTGTAAACATTTTGTTAAATAGTTTTTTAGTTGCCCGTTTTTGTTACAAACGAGAATACCAATTACAAGCTAGTCCGTCTAACAATATCGCGGATCGCGGCGTTTTTAGCTACATTTTATTTTTACTGACTCAAAAGGGAGAAGCTTAATAATCTTTCTTTGTGTGTTTACCGATTAGTCCAATCCGCCTGGATGGATTTGAAAAAATCTTTTTTTTAATAGGTTATTCGCCCATTTGCCCAACCATTTTTGATGAAACTGAAATAGACTATACTTATTTGAAAAGTGAACCTTCATAATAAAAAAGAATTTTCTAAATCTGTTAAGACGACTTCAAAAATCGGCGAATTAAGCAAGGTAGGACCAGGGGTAGACTTCCTTTGCAGGAGGTCATCTAGGTGGGTACCCCTACAGTGCCTGTTATTCTACCGCCTGAGCAGTGATGTGCAAACATTACTGTGCTCCGGTAGGAGGGCACTGTAGCTAGTGAAATTACTGGGCTAAAGAGTCTTAACATCTTATGACTCTTGAGTAAGAAGCGTTGGTGCAGTGCTCCTAGAATTACACATAATTGTGAAATCCTAGGTAACACTGTACTGATTATGGGCAGCCGTTATCTCTTAACATCAGGAGAGCGTCTTGCTCGTCTTCTACTTAATCACATAAAAAAAAAAAAAAAAAAAAGGTTTTTAACTCAATGTAATGATATATTATAATGTCAATGGTTTATAAATATACCTGTAATAATTTTAAGTGGTATGTTGCACGCCGAAAGGCAGAATAAGGCGATCATAATGTTATTCATATAACCAACCACATGTTATTCATATTGTACCGCAAATAAATTATTTGATTTGATTTAAAGATTCTGGGGACCTTTTAAAGTTTATGAAGAATGAGGATCAGAGCATTGTACAAAAATAAGTTTAGTTGTTGAGTTGGATGGCCTACTTGAACTTGACTCTTCAATAAGTGTTTTTTCTCAAGATATAAATAACTTTAAGTATGCCACCAACCACTAGTCGTTATGCTCAAGTGAGCCATCTGGAATTTATTCATAGAGGACAAAAAATACACCAATAAATTGTAGTAACAAAAATAGATTGCTTGTTCTTTGCCGGTCCCTCTACTATATCCTACGTATTACCTACGCTACGCCTATATTATTGAAAGCTGTGAAGAAAGAAAAAATTGTAAGTAGTAGGTATGTTTTTTGATCTTTTACGAAAAAAAAACACTAAACCGAGAGATTGCTTTATGTGATAAGACCGCCGATTGTTTACCTCTAGTTTAAAGTTTGTCATATAATGTTCATACCTACTTCTTGTATTTTGGTATGCAATAAAGATTCATTCTATTCTACTCTAAACCGATAGCGTTGAAACTCGGTATCTATAACAGTAGAGTCAGAAGTCAGAACCCTGAACGGGTCGGGTTGAAATTTGGAACACAGCTACAGGTTTTATGACATAGATCTCCGCTAAGGATTTATGCACGCGGGCTCAGCCGCGGGCATTACCTAGTTAACAGATAGTAGTAGTAGATATAAGAAGTATTCTTAAATTACCATTGAAAGAAACCACTTCATTGAAACAACACATAAATAATATTAATCTTACTAATACAATTATAAACATGAAAGTTTTTAAGAATGGATGTCTGGATGTGTGTGACTCTTTCACGACTAAACGGGTGGACCGATTGAGCTGACATTTTGTATAGAGATAGCTTAGCAGCTTAGACCCTGGAATAACACATGGGCTACATAAGTACTGCGGGTAAAACATCTGGGCGCAGTTAGTAAACACTTAAACCTAAAATGAACCTCAAGATAAAATACGTCATTAAGGTCGTGTCCTGCAGGTAAGGTGCCTTCTCAAATTGGTTCTCACAATCGTGTGACGCCTCCGTAACCGTCGTCAGGGCGAGTCAGTCTTCATAAACTAATTGCTGACGTACGAGTAAATTAACCGAGCGGCAACGAAACGCGTGGACGCGCGCGAATTGACGCGACTGGTGCGTTCAAACTTTACATTATCTAAAGCGAACACCTTGTACTGAAAATGATTAAAATTTCTAAGGAGAAAACAGTTCTGTATATCAATTTACCAGGATTTATGCAAACTGTGACTTCAAGTAGTCTTTCCTAATAGTTTGGTTATATTATATCATTTTATATATTTAGATTATTATGGTCATTCGACTCGCGAATATTATTATTGCTAAAAACCTTCCTTTATTAATTGTACTCTCAACTGTAAAAGTGAAGAGGCCTATTCCTATCAAAATAAAGGAAACAATAATAATAAATAATGTTAATTGTTATTGAACTATAATCATAATCACAGTGATTCGTAACCTAGGTCGAGTGTCAGGACTACCTAATTCGACTCATTTCGTGCGTGAATTTATATGTTAGCATGATCTCACTACTTGTCTGTCTTCTTTACACAAACACGTAATGAACCGATTAAGTTGAAATTTAGTATGCAGCTAACAGAATCTATAATAACACATGATTCCTTTTCAGACGGTTAAACCGCTAGTAATGCACATGTTAGTTTTCAAACCCCAAAAAGATCATTCAAAGCTCTGTCAAAATGATCTGATTTGTCAGCTCAGTTATTGTGATCATTTGACGCAGCTAATCTAAGCGGAAGACGTAAATTATGTCTGATTCGCTCACGCTCGTTTTAGTCGCGGTTTCGAAGCGCGTTCACCTGCGCGCGCGCCGATGGAGGTGAAGGTCATGCGCCTTACGACGCGTCGGCCGAAATGTCAATGTAAATATTCTAGGCATTCCCAAGACGGCCATTTTGGCTTTTGGATGACCGGTTTAGGATTGAATGCCTACGTGCTTTTTTCCCGTACCATTCTAGTTTTTAAATCACAAAAAATTATGTGCATGCTAATTTTGACAGCCACTTCCAATTTATAATTTGTGTGGCATAATAATATTATGATCTCAGTGATTGTAGAGTCGTCACACGACAACAAATCCTAGACTTGGATAAATGTATCAGATACGTTAAAGCCTGCATCACACAGAGCAAGGGCAGCGGACGGGCGGGGGAGTGATTATGAACATTTGTTTTGTTCATAATTATATGTAGGTGTTGTTTGTGTTGGTGTAGATGAGTACCTGAAACAAAATAATGATTATCAAATTAAAATTTCCTTCACACACACAAATGTATTTATAATGTAGGATATGTATGTAGTATTCATTTTGATATATGGTATGTCAGGTGGACTATTATTATTTCGTGACTTGCCTATCGCATTGATATCGTTATTACAACCCCCCAGATCAACCCATTTGAAAATCAACAAAAAAGGACGGAACCCAAATTCCAAAGCGAACGGTGACATAACCCTAAAAGTAAAACAGTCCGGACACTCTCGCCGCTCGCTCCATAAACCGGTTAACATCAGATCAAAGAACATTTTTAAAACTTAAATCCATTTCCACCCTTCTGGAGCAGAACAAAGCTACCAATTAAGCTTCATAATCGTCCGCGCGATTATAATTAATACAACAGATATTAAAACCGGCAATGAACGTACAGAACCGCACAAAAAAATACAATCGCAGCTTTGTGCTCTACTGAACATTAATTAAGAAGAAAGGATTTTGTGAAATGGCTGTTATTTGATATTGAACCCTATTAGAGCGTTTTAAAGTTGATATTGTAAGTTTATCTAAAGAATGTATTGAACTGGCAGGTTTATTTGGCACATTGAGGTTTTAGAAAAGACTAACCGTGGTCTCCTATTTCTCGCGCTGAAAGTAGTTTCATGCTATATTATTTACAGAACATTATAGGAAACCTTATTACCTCTATAATATAGCTTAAACCTAAGAACCTAAATGGTACATTAATTTTAGTAATAAAAATTTGTTCCTCTATACTCGCAATCTTTACTCTTTCTATCCGAAGAATTTTGACATGTCTGAATTACGTAATTTTTTAATATTTTTAACTTAATTATTAAAGAACATTCTTCGTTAATAGGTACTAGAGAAACAATCGGCGGACTAGGCAATTTCTTACGGACGACTACTGAAAAGAGAACCATGTAGCATTTTTTTTTATTTTTAGATTTTTAACTCTTCCATAAAGTAAAAGGAACAGAGATTCGGCCGTTCCTTCTGGTTCCAATAGTCACCATTAAAAGTAATAGCAGCGTTAAGTAATTTACGCGAAGGAAACGAGCTGCAGCTTCGCACTTACTTTCCTTTACAGCTTGAAAATTGCTTCTGCCATTTTATACTGAAAGCTTACATATTAGAATGCTATTTTTTATCTATGCAAATAATTTATTTAATATGTACTCATAGATAGATGGATAGATAATCCTTTATTGAAACACAAAAATGTACAAAAACAACTTACATAAAACTAAGTGTTACAATTGGCGGTCTTATCGCTAATAGCGATCTCTTCCAGACAACCGTGCAAGGAGAGGAGAGCAATTGTAATTCACATGGGTTAGGTGGTGTGTTTAAATTTACAAGATACAAGGTGTTTAAATACTTATTATTTATATATTCAATACACATAATATAATACATACATAATGCAACACAATAAATATTATATACTCTAAAAATAAATAAATAAATACCTACATATTATACTATTAAAATATATACTATTTTGTCTGCTTAATAATAATGATAGTAGAGCTGTTGGGGAGTAGCGACCCCACGGACCCGAGTGCTCCCGGGGGAGGATTCTGTTCCTCATCTCCGGCTTGCCTTCACCGGCCGGCCGGAGTGAACACTGACGAGGAACAGTCCCCCACCTCTGTGCTTGCCTTTATTGGCCGGCCAGAGTGGAGTCGCGAGAGCTTTTCGCTCGGAGGGAGGATGTGAAGCATAAGTGGCGAGTTGGCCTACGTGTTTAAAGTCCAGGGACACCTCTCCCCCTCCAGCCACTTGCACCAACGTTGCCCTTCTCGTCGGCTATGTAATGCCGGCCTTTATGGGGGCCCGTTTAGTGAGTGGCGAGTCATCACCTGCCTAAATATTTCCTAATGGGACGGAAGTGGCAGGTGCCGTAGTCCTAGCAATAGTCTCATTAACCATCCATTTAGAATGCACACCCATAGCCTAGTTCAATTAATTTCCATTAATCAGCAATAGTCCTGTCACTTGGCGGAGACTGTCTTTGAGCCCATTTTCTATGGATGGACTCACAGACAGACTCCAATAAGTGTCACCCATTACAATTATATTAAAAGCTCAAACGGGCCTCTGCGCGTTGGACTTTTTTGTCTCCGTGTACGCCTATAAAAAGGCCCGGGCTTAGCCCGTGTTAAAGAGCGACATATGATAGTAAAAATTTAATATTATACTAAACGGATACAGGTTGAGTGAAGTACCTCCAAAAGTAAGATTACGGGAAAGATCAAAGAAGAAAACAGCTAAAGTTATACAGATAGATAGTGTGCAAGTACACGTGACTTAAAAATATTCAAAGATGGAGCGCTTCTTATTTCAACAGGTAAGGCATTCCACAGACGGATGGCCTTAACTGTAAAAGACTTGCCGTAAAAAGAAGACTTATGTTGTGGAAAAATTAGCATCAAATTCAATGACGACCTTAGAGAAAGGGAATGGGAAGCTTGAAGAAATTGAAAACGCTCTTGAAGATAATGTGGAGAAGTAGAGTTAAATAAAATATTATAGAGAAGAGATAGAATATGAGCATCCCGGCGACGGCGGATAGGAAGCCACTTGAGTTTAGAACGAAAATCGGAAACATGGTCATATTTGCGAAGGCCAAATATGAACCTTATACATAAATTTTGAAGTCTCTCAAGTTTATTTAGCTGGTCCTCGGTGATATCAGGATAGCTGGCGTCGGCATAATCGAGAACAGGGCGCATAAGAGATTGAGCTAGCGCAATTTTAGTAGCAGTAGGCAGGAAGTTGCGTAATCTACGCAAGGACCCTGCAGCGGCAAACATTTTGCGGCTAGTGATAGAGAGTTGCGGCTGCCATGACAAGGTGCGGTCAATGGTAATTCCCAAATTCTTAACACTGTCACTGAGAGGAATTGTGACTCCATCGAGAGTGATTTTTGGAAGCAATTCTGAGTCTATTTTACACACTTTTCGCGAACTTCCGACAATAATTGCTTGTGTCTTCTGTGGATTTAATTTAAGACCGTGTGCCTTACTCCAGTTGGAAATCTGGCATAAGTCGCTATTAATATTGCCAATAGCAGCATCCAGCTGTTCTAATGAGGATTTACAGTACAACTGAAGGTCGTCTGCATAAAGATGATAGGAAGAAGAGAGATTACGGGAAATGGAGTTTATAAATATAGCAAAGAGAAGAGGAGAAAGAACACCACCCTGAGGTACACCAGCAGTCGTATTACACCAAGAGGAAAAAACGCTCCAATAAATCCTCGAGGCGAATCCGCTGCCGACGACCATAGAGGTAGCTGTGAAACCAGTCAACTACTGCTGGCGATACGTTAAGTGAGCGAAGAGTGGCAAGAAGAATATCGTAGTCGACAGAATTGAAAGCATTGCTGAAGTCCAGGAGCACTAACACAGTTAACTGTCCATCATCCATACCTTCACGGATATCATCAGTAACTTTAACAAGAGCAGTAACTGTGCTGTGTCCTGGACGGAAACCTGATTGGAAAGGGTTAAGAAGATGGTTATCGATGAGAAATTTATTTACCTGGTTATGAACCAGTCGCTCTAAAACTTTGGATAAGAAGGGAAGAATAGAGATAGGACGATACTCAGAAAAAAGTTTAGGATTAGGTTTTTTAGGCAGAGGTAAAATCTGAGCTTCCTTCCACAGCGAAGGGAAAACAGAGTTAGTAATAGAGAAGTTTAATATATAGCAAAGAATAGGGAGGATATAGTCAAGAATAGGAAGGAGCATATTTCGGCTGATGCCATCAACACCGACCGCACTAGATGTAATAGACAGAATGCTCTTTTTAACTTCACCAGCAGTAAATTGACGAAAAGTTAAGGGAGAATACTCAGGAGAAACCGTGTTTGAAAGGGCAGAAATAGTACGAGATTTTACAGAAACATCAACAGAAGAAGATGTAGAGAAGTGAGAATTTAAGGAATTAATATCGAGGTTATTAGGGACAGAGTCTTGGCGAGATTTGCCAATACCTAAGGAACGAAGAAATTTCCATACTTTAGCTGGATCACTATGTTGCACAGAGTCATAGATATGACGTCTTTGAGCATCTCGACACGCTACGTTGCAACGATTTCTTATCTTAGTGTACTTCTCCTTGTTAGCGTCGGTAGGTTTCATTTTATATTTTGTTTTAGAAACTGCTTTCTTGTGTTTGAGCAACTTAAGATCATCAGAGAGCCAAGGTGCAGGTACATGCTTGATTTTGATGGATCTCAGTGGAGCATGCACATCATACAACTGCGTTAGGATAGAATTAAATATTTCAATTTGAGTATCAATTGAGTCGGTAGTCATGATTGGTGACCAGTCTGTATTCTTAGCGTCGGCCAAGAATGATTCCTTGTTCATGCCACTAAAATTGCGCTGAAGAATAATTGTGGGCTTTGGTTTTGGAGGACGAATTTTATAGGACAAGAAAATTAAGTCATGGTATGAGAAACCGTCCGCAGAGCATTGACCATGTTTGAAAACATGATCTAATGATGACACCATCATTAGGTCAAGAAGAGAAGGAGTACAATTAGGGAAATGATGTGTAGCGCCAAGGGGAAGAATCTGCATGTTGCATGCATTAACCAAGTCCTGTAAGAGCATTGCGCGACGGTCATGCTTAAGAAGACAAGTGTTGAAGTCACCCATTATAATGGTGTGACTGTAAGCCGGAGTGAGATCTCATATCGCTTTTTATATTTTTGTCAATAGTTATAATAAATTATCAACTTATAATGTATTTTTCTTTTTGAGTGGTGTACAAAAAAGCATTATCTATCTATTTCTTTCATAGATATAATATCAAAATTTCCATATCTATTATTATCCTGGCTGTCATATGCATGTTAAAATTTGTTATTTTTAGTTATTCATATTTTGTGTATGAATGAGAATAGCACAATAATATTATGTTAGAGCCCGTGTAACAATTTTTAAACTACTAATTTTACAGACATTTTTAGAGGTTTTTAAATTTTAAATGGAACCACCAGGGGTACCATTTAAATTTTTATTTAAAAAACTTTTTTAAATTATGAATTAAGTATAGGCCATGCGTCTCATTCTCGCTTATTGAAAGCGAATTTGAAACCGGTATTTTTTTAAATTCACTTTTAATTTAAATTCCCAGGCTATACCTAAGTATAGACTACAGACTAAGTAACTTAGTACATAATTGTCATTTGTTCTTATCAGTCCATTACTTTCCTAGTATTAGTGCTTAAGTACTTCAGAATATTCTCGATAAGTATCTGCACGATATTTATTGCAAAAGTCTAGACTTTTTCTAGTAAGTCTACTATTTCTAGCAAATCATTGTGTTTGTTGAACAGTTTTAATGGTTTTTAGTGTGGTCGTTAGTCTTGTTATTATTGCCAACATAATATTATGTATTTATTTTATAGAGGGTATTTGTAGACAATTGAATTACATGCACAATCAACAATATTAATTCAACACTTTTTTTTCAGCCATGATCGTCTTACTGCTAAGATCTACATAACCTTCTTCGAAAAAAAGACGTGTGGCACTCGGAGACTGCCGCGGTAAAGCTATTGCATAGCATTTTTTATCAACTTATGTAATTATAGTATCACCGCTGTGCCGGTCGGAGTGGGGGGTGTTAGGTATTTTTCGTTACGGAATTTCTGGATTCGGTCCCCACGCTCAAGCCCGCGATAGAAGCTATGCAATAGCTAAAAAAATAGTGAAAGAAGTCCTCACACTTTTCATAATCTTAGGCTGTTTCTAACCAGTAGTAAACCAAATTCTAGATGACGTACCATTAGTATTTCGCATATTTGCCCACACTACAATGACTCCATCTCCACATGAAACTTTAGTTATAGTTTCACACAAAACAAAACAGTCTAACAGTTAAAAACGTCGTTTTTCTATCTTGCAAGTATTCAGTCCACTATTTCAGGAAACTGGCTTTTATTTCAAGGAGCTAAGGTTGAAATTGGGATGTGAGTGACTAGTTGATATCAAGCAGAGGCCAGGGGACGAGTCACTAACGAGGGGAAAAGTGCCTATTTCCTAGGCGTAATGACGTCGCGACACCCATTGCCCAGCTCAACATAGAATAGTATACCACTGCCACGTTACATGACGTAACTTTAAACGGAATTTAAAATACTGCCTGGAAATAATGAATTACACAGTTGTTTGATAAATTTATACCTAAACCTGTTTACTTCAAAATATAATTATGATTATGCTGCGCTTGCATAAAATCCTTTCTTTGGTCATGTGAACATTTCTACATATTTTACACTAAACGATTCGTGAGTTACAAAGATGGTCCCCTGGCACTAGCGAAGACCATCGCATCGCACAGTTTCAACTACCTTTACTAGCTGGATTGAATTTGACACGAATTGGGTCTCTTATTATTTGGTAGACATACGATATCCACTAAAAAAGGCCTAGAGCGTACATAAGTAGGTAAAGTAGCTACATCAGCAGAATATAAGGTTATCAAATCATAGCTGCCTAATAAGAACTTAATACACCTATGTATGTACCAATGACCCTGTATTTAATAAACAATTTTATACTCGCGTTTGGACAGTATGTTGAAAGATGCAGTCAATTAGTCACTTTTTCCGTTAATATATTTCAATATTCTATGGATGAAACCTTATTCTGATTTCTGACGATTCCAGCGGAAGACCAGCGTAGGTCCTAGTCGACATACATTTGCTGAGTTGCCATCATTTCGCGGCAATGTAATAAGTTTATTTATGTTATAATATAGTTCCATAGTTAGATATTCTGTAAGTGTATTAATTGTTATGTATTTTGTCTTTGCCGTGAATAAAGTGTTTTCTATTCTAGTCTATTATTCCAAACATTCCGTAATAAATACACAACTATGGCCCAATAAACAGCAATTCAGTAGGCAAGGGTATTCAAGACCAGGATCAGGTAAAGCTCACCTATCATTACATACATTTACCTAACAATGTTTCCTTACTGAACCTTATTAACATTTAACCATTGTACCGAAACCGCACTAACCCATTTCGTGTGGACTCCTTAACATTGTTTGACTAGGCTATCTAATCTTGAGGTAAGAACATCTAGGGTATACGTAACCTGCAGTTATAGGGGCTTAGCGGCGGTTGAAGCCGATTGACTGATGACCGCAAACTGTGGGTCCAGTCTAGGGTTTATAATGTGTCAAGTTCTTGCGCGGCCTTCGACTTTCACTATATCATCTATCTATCTGGCTGCCTGTTCCGTCAACGTTTCACTCCGACAGTCATCACCTCATCTATCCAGGTGGCTTGCCCAACTTCATTTTCGACCGAACAGCAAAATGTTTTCTATGGCTCACTCACAGCCACACTATCCCTAAACGCGTATGGGTCAGTAATATCTCAAACGCAATTAAAATTAAACATTTTCGATTCGCAGTAAATCCTACCCTATGCCCACAAAAACACTTTCAATTTCTCGACACGATAAAAAAACAAAACAGTAAAAACATCGGATTAGTTAGTTCGATTACTGCCGGATTTCGCAGATTTATTTTAAAAGTTTCGATGGCTCTGACAGAATTTTTAATTAAATGACCCACTCCCCGATTCGTTTTTTTGCCTTTTGAAAATCAAACTTGAATTTGTGATATCAACGTTGCAAACTATAAACTTCAAATCTTGCATGTTAGAAACTATTATACTCGTAAAAGCAATTCACACAAAAATGTAAAGATCGCAATTAAAAACTGAAACAAAATATGAGAATGGAAAAAGTAAAATATATTCTACGCCGGAACGAACAAAGGTTGTAAATTAGAGAAAGGTAAATTAAAAACTGGGATGAAAGTAGGGTTACGAGTTACGAAGTGCCATGCTAATGAAAGCATTTGCGCCCTTCACGTCTACTTCGCGATTCATAATCATAAAATACGCGAAAACCTTTTTTATTTCGGCTAATAAAAAAATATAGTCTTGCAAACGCGTCAAGAATACCGCAAGGAAATTTAAGTTGGAAATGTTAAAATAGGGCGTTTTGAGAGTTGTGGTCGTTAGTCGTTAGGAATAGGATCACATTAATATTGTTAAATTTACAATGAAATTTATGTGTAAATGTGTGATTATTACGCCTAAACAGTGGAACAAATTAGGCTGTGATTTGGAATGCATTTTGCTAAGACCCTACAATTACAATAGTACGGGTGTTGGGGTATATGTGTGTATGTGGATTATGACTCCGTGTGTATTAAATAAAAACTTTAGTTAAAAAACACTGTTGATTTAATTCTGTTCGCTGTTGTTTTTCCCTACACGGGTAAAATAGCTAAGTTTATTAGTTTAAATTGTTTGTAGAATTCTCAATATTCTCCAATATATTTGAGTATTTCGATATATTAACTCTATTCTCTAATATTATTAACAGAACTTGCTTGACCTGACCCTTTCTCATTAACGTCTAGTCTAGACGAGACTGCTAACTTTTATTACATTGAAAATTGTTTTGTGACTTTTTCATTAGGTAGGTACGAAATAAATTCTTAAAAATTGTTCTGAATTATTCCAAGAATCTCCTTGAAATGTTTCTTTATTATTAAAGAAACTTTAAGATTGTTATTACACATCCATTATGTCATTGATCATCCATTATTCAGTTCTAGGACTAAAAATATACAGTCCAATTTTATTCTGAAGCTATTAAGCAATCTGAATGACCTGAGCAATAGTAGGAGTGATCAAGAGTAAAATTAGGTGAGACCTTCCAACAGAAATGCATCAACAGAGAATAATTTAGTTGTGTCCCGCTCTACTTAACATTTTTCGAGATGATTCGAGATATGGTCGAGAGTCCAGAATACTATTTTCTTTGACTTCTTGGTTGCGTAAAAGGTATGTACACGACTTAAAATACAAGGGTAAAAAACTACATGAATAGAGAATATATAATATATAATAAACAAACTGAACTATGTATATAGAGGTATATATGTAGTTAGGATAGAATACTTTCGTGCTAAGAATATCGAGTAAGTAAGAAGAAACTTTACCCAAACGATTGAAAATATTTGGCCCTTGACCCTTCCATAAACTATCTGAAGTCTCAAGTTACGTTACAACCCAGATCTAGGAGTCATAAATTCGAAACTTTTAAAGATACCTCTCGAACTTCGGCAGCGCAGGGACCGAAGTTGTTTAATTTTAAAATACCTTCGCTGTTTATATTGTTATTTTCGATGTCTAGAAAGTTTAATATAATCCACGTGAGAGGAAATTGTGGAACCGCTTGGTGATAAAGCCTCGATAAACTCAGTCTTAATGTGATAGAAGTTCGCTGTGATATCTTAATGTTTGGTATCTAACGATAGTCAGTGTAATTTATTTCGAGTTTCATTATTTTATACGAGCTGAAGCTTTTAAAAAGAAAATTCTTATCATCACAAGGTCAGTCTGTTGACTGGTTTAACCTAATATAGAAAGTAGATACCTATCACATTATATAAAGAAAGCATTTATTCACACAAAAGTTACAATGCAGCACATTACACAAGTCAACTTTATAAATACCTATAAATATTTAGTTCAATTTTAAAGACTACTGCTCTTAGATACTTAACTCTTTATTGAACATCACAATGATAAAGCACCAAGTTCACAAGAGGTAGGTAGTATAATTTATTATTTATTTATTTAATTCTCTCCCTAAAGATCAAAAATAAAATTCCCCAAGCATCAACCAAACAAGTTCTAATAAAATACAGCGTCAAATTTGAAGATATTTGCAATATAAACGTAATTGATGTCTGGAGTTTAAGAGTCGTCACCAAGGACCGTAAATTTATCTTAATTTAATCAATTTATGAAGACGGTTTTGATCCCGAAAATAATTGAATGAAATGATGGCACTGAACTTTTATAGAAGAAACTAATACAGACTTAACTCGAACGTTATCTTGACTGACCTAATCTTGTAAATGGGTTAGGTGAACAAATAAATACGAATTACCTTCGTTGTTTCGTTTGTGTTGTTATTTTTCTAGGTCTGCTAGAGTCTATTATTCGGATTACCAGCTAAATGATGGTATGGCTTTACTGTGAAGGTCCTACTAATATTAGTTGACATCAGAGCCATTGGGTCAGGTGTCTAATATTTTCGGATATCGGACTTTTCGGACTTCGGACCTTAAAGGTCAAACATAGGGTCCGATGTTGATTGTTGAAGGAATCGGACATCCGACCCAATGGCTCTAACGTCGAGTATATTATAAATGTGAAAGTTTGTATGGATTGATGTTATGTGTTTGCATGGATATGACTTTAACGCCTAAACGGCTAAGTCTAGATCTTATTTATAACACATAGGTTTTTTCAGCTGTTGGGTGTACCCAAACTAGCTGTAGCTAGTTTTCTAATAATTTTTTACTATATTAACATCTATTAATTCATTTCATGCATCATTTTTGTAAAATTAGGTAATATCACAGGTCCTTTTTTTTATACAACGAAGTAAGAAGACGAGCAAGACGCTCTCCTGATGGTAAGAGATAACGCTGCCCATAATTAGCACAGTGCTACCCAGTGCACTGCGCCAACGCTTCTTACTTGAGAGTCTTAAGATATTAAGACTCCTCAGCCCAGTAATTTCACTAGCTACAGTGCCCTCCTACCGAAGCACAGTAATTTTTGCACTTCACTGCTCAGGCGGTAGAATAACTGGCACTGTTGGGGTACCCACCTAGTTGACCTCCTGCAAAGGAAGTCTACCCCCGGTCCTTGATCTCATAGAATATAATAAGCTAATCGTATTAACAAACTAATCCAGACAAAACTCCTAAACAGGTTATTTTATTATTATGAGAACGAATAGACAAAGTTATTCAATGAAACTGTTGTTCACACTCGGTTTGGTTAGCGAGAACTTTGCACGTTAGTTCCGGAAATCATGTTAACTGTTAAACTTTCAACGGTTTAGTATAATTCAGTATACACTATTATGGGAAATATAGAGCTGGTTGACTGGAAACTGATGACTTCAACTATGCAAGGCCAAGGCCCACGCCCATCAGTGACGAGACGATACAATCTGACAGTGATGACGATGATGGTGCTTAGCGTAATAACATAGTAAAGAGGCATCATGACATGCACTGTGTTAGTATTGTTTCTGGTCTGGGTGGCTTTCGATATCTATTCTAAGTATGTATTTAAAAAAGAAAAGTATATAAGCATTATATCCGTTATCCTAATCACCATAATACAAATATTACGTTGCTTAGTTTGGGGTTAGGTGGCGCTGTGTGAAATGTCCGGAAATATTTATTTATTGTCCAGATGCCTCGACCAATGGCTCGATCGAAGCAGTCATATTATTATATATATTCTTGTTTTAGGTTAGTGCTAAGTGAAGTTAAACATTTATCTCCAAATGTAGATGTTAAGACTTATTGTAAAATACTATGTTTAGCTGGACGATCAAAGGAGAAATAAAAGAAAAAAGGTTCTGTGTCACATAGAAGTCAAGGAATACGAGTAATAGAGGTAATATTCATATCAGATAAAATCACTATTATCGTTCCTATTCAACATTAGCTTAAATAAAGAGAATTCGCGCTCTCTTTTTTTAAGTTAGATCGAGGGTCCATGGACTTCGATGTTAATGGAAAGCAATCGTGTTTTATTGTACTCGTAACGTTTGATGGCCATATAAAAGTGCTCACCTTCAAGGAAGGGTCTACAAGTCTATAGTCTACGGCTTCACGATTATGCCTGTGGGATTTTTGTACTTAAGATACTCTTGGGTCAGTCCCAAAAAATCAAGTGCAGCTGGTTTGAATGAAAATGTTTTCTAGAAACTTTTTCGTTCAAGGTGGCCTGTAATTGCTTCTTGACAAAGCTCAGCTAGTTATAATTGGGTTAACTAAAAGGCTTTGGCACAAATTTATTGGGTTTGACCAAGCACTGGTATTATTATATAACAAGACACGCTTGGTTTAGATATTATGAAGTCGATAATATCAGGTGTGTTAGAAGTGGTTTAAGAAGAAATATCAGGCTATGGACGCAATTGTTAACGATAATAGCTTAATGTGTGGAATGTGGAAGAAAAACGTTAACAAGTTAATTCGGAGATTAGTAGAATGTTCTTCTTATAAAGATTATTGTTTGCTCTTGCACTAGATCTCTTCACAAAACTGCACAAAAATGTTCCATATTATAGCTAAATTAAGATCAGATTTATTAAAACCTTGGAATCGCTGAGAGTGCATTCCCAAACGATCATCAAATCACCCCATTCCTCGTGTAACAAAAACATTTCACACGGGAAATAAACAATGTACAAGCGAATTGTTTTGCTTTAATTAAAACTAAATCGTCCGTATAAGAACATTACACATTCAAATGAGACTGGGAATGGAGATGTCGCCAATAGATTCAGCTTGGTAAAGAACAGCGGGTTTATAGAAATAAACGAGGGTTTTGTTAATAAGGCTAACTCCTCCAAACGGTTGTACGCGGAGGTAATGGTTGGCGGTTAGTATGTTTCTTACAATCATAGTGTTACTTTAATAAACACTTAATAAATACGAAATGAAGTGGTGTTGCAAAGAATGGGAAAAAAGGTTTAAGTTCTTAACACCATAAAGAGACGTAAGCTGGAATACCTAGGCCACATAATGCGTAGTCCCAAATATGAGCTATTACAGCTCATAATACAGGGAAAGATACAGGGAAAAAGAAGTCCAGGAAGAAGGAGAACATCTTGGCTTAAAAATCTGCGCCAATGGTACTGCAAGAGCACGCGTTCCCTATTTAGAGCTGCTGTGTCGAGGGTTCAAATTGCCATGATGATCGCCAACCTTCGTTAGAAGATGGCACCCAAAGAAGAAGAAGAAGAATAAACACTTAAATGTGTGAGACTTGGAAATGTTAACAACCAGTGTTAACAGGCAGTAAACCTTAAGTTAATCGCAAAGATGCGACGCAACTGGTAACTTTGCTAGCTAGTTCAAGTGTCAATCGTAGTTTAGATTCAAAACGATAAGATGATAGTTTTAAAATTATTATGGCAAAATGCCCAAATCCCGAGACACTCCTTCCGTTTGCCACAATAAAATTCAAAATGACTAAAACCCACACACAAAATCCTGTTCATTTTATTCAGAAGTTTTTCATAATCGTTTTTACATATTCATCGGTCTGTCAGTGTGTTTGAGTCGACTGCTGCTGTTCTATTTGAATAACAAATGGCTGACATCTGCATGATCCTAACTCCAAACCGGGATTTGTAATAGACAGAGAGGGGCGAAGAAACTACAACATATATAAAAATGTTAGGCTTCCCTAATCTTTGCAGACTTATGTGTATAGATAGTTGTTTTGTAAAGTCACGCCTGGATTTGTAAAGGTTTATGTTCAATGTCCAGCTATTGAAGCTCAGACTCCGATTATGATTACCCAAAGGTTTGTGTCCCTAACCTATTTTCCCTTGAAATCCTGAAAAGAGAAACAATCCTGCCTCGTATTAACCCCGCAAGAGGTCATAATTTAGACTTAGCCCATTAATCATGCCAAGACACAACCTCATTTTGGCAATATTGGGGTGGTTTCTCTTTACCGAAATTGGTGGAAAACTGTATTTATTTTAGATGGATTCGGGCCTACATCGGATTTATAATACTGTTGATGATACATTATGTTTTGGCAGTTTAATTTAAGAACTGTTGTTTTCTGGAATTGATAAAGAGAAAGGATGCTAATAAATGATGTATGAAGTATGAATCACACTAAAGGAGCAGAGGTAATATTTACATGTTAGTACACAGGTGACTCATCACAAGAAAGTTTCGTAAAATAACGTTTGTAAAGCGAATTGTTGATAGGCCGTGCGACCAAGAATCATGCTTCATAATAAATCATTAAAGATGTTGAAGCTAAAACAAGTTTCCGAAAAAACGACCTAGTTATTCAAGACTGATTAATGTGACATCGGATTTGAATTCAAAAGAATGTGCACCTCGTAAATCTAACGCCCTTAATTCTAAATTATTGCAAGACGTATGGGACTGAGCGTTTTAACGACTATATTTCTCTATGACATAATGAGTGCCGAGTGCCGAGCGCTCGTCTGGTTACTTTCGATTGTTCCATAGAAATGAAAATTGACAACTGTAGCAATTGAATGTTACACAATACAGGAGGTTCAAATTTTTTACCTTGCGGCCTAACAACTGACTAAACAAATTACGAAATACTTAAAGGTATTGGCCAACCAAATGAATAGTCAAGGTCATGCAACAACGACCATCCGAATCGCATTATGTTTAGTTCACTGCGCTTTACTATCGCGACAAACAAAGGCTCGGGTAATAAAACCAGTGATGAATTGTAGAACATTTTTATAGCTCGGATGAAGTATAACATTTTTGAAGAGGCTATTGCTTTGATCTGCTGAGAATTGCCGCTCTAAGGCTTAACTATAATAATAGTATGTTCTCGATACATATCACAAAATACTGGATTTGATTTTGCTAAACATGTTCATCAGGGTTTTCTTTGTTATTGTCTTCACTTACCGTTAAAGTTTCCTTATGACCCCAACTTCCCACATCCAAAACCAAAACGTCACAAATTGTGTTATTTGTTTGAATAATTTTACTCACTGATTCTGACTCAGCATTAAATAGTCCTCAGCATAGATAATGCTGCCATTTTGTTCTTTACTTTCGAAAGTCCATCTCCTAGGCTTTCCTTGGTTCCCTCTTTTTTTTGCTAAATAGGCCTACGTTTGCCCATTGACCACATTCCACCTGATTGTGAACCTCTCACCTGAAAGTATAGATGCTGTCGACGATGAACCATGTAAGATGAAGAAAGGTATTCTCTCGTGTTTTAAAGAGCTTGAACTTGAGTATAGATAATTCCAAAGAGTAACCTAAACCCTATAATTGAATTGTGAAGTCTAGTCAAACAGTCTGGAGGTCATCGGCACTCGCACGCGGACCTTACGTCACTGTTGGTAGACATACGCCATTCGAATAACAATGATCGACTCCGATGTCCAGCGATAATTAAATTTTCCACAACCGAATACCCGAATATTCTTTTCTTGCTGTATTTTACTGGCGGTATATCTGAACGCTGATTGTTGTAGGGTCATTTGGTTTATGTATGTCAGTCCTAGATACTTAGTTGGTTTCTGGACTATTGTCTATAATTTCTTAATTAGACTCTAAAGCGATAAGACCGCCAATTGTAACACAGATTGTATTTTTATTTTTAAGTTTATTATTGTACATTTTTCTGTGTTTCTGTCAATAAAGTGTTATCTATATCTATCTCTACCATCCATATCCCCAAACTTGGTTCGGTTTCATAAAGACAAACCTTAAGGCTTCTGTCTCTATATAAAAAATATACACATTTCTTTACATGTGAAACATTGAAAGGTTACTAGTTATCAGTCTTATGATTTTCTTGAAGATTTATTATTCTTCAACAAATTTTATGCGGTGTTATTCGCCCATAGTATAGGGCGAATAACACCGCATATTTTCTTCGGTCAATGGTTTTCCAGCGGCTTAGTTCAACGGAGTACGACCACCTGGTTATTAATCGGTGTCTGGAGGATTCCCGCAGACCTTTTCTGATACACTACTTGAAATATTGTTGAGGTGGGATTGAGTTTGCGCTTCGTGGATGCAGATACCACTCTATAGGTGAAGTTCGGAGAACTTTGTAATACTTGTGTTTAAAATTGCTGTTTCATAGTTGAATTTATTCTAAAATTTGTTGAAGAATAATAAATCTTCAAGAAAATCATCTTTGTTAACTTTTTACAACATTCATCAAACTGTACGAATTTCAACATCTTCTTAGTTATTTTTCTGGAAGTCATTGCTAGTTCCATGATCAGTTCGGATAATTCATTATCTGAAAACTTTATAGGTAATCACAAAACTTATGCAAAGTTACATGATAGTTACGTACGTACTCGTATATTATAATGTACCTCTACATTGCAAGTTACATAAAAGCTTGTAAAAATAAGTGAAAACATCATCCCTTGCTATTATTTTATTTATTTTATACAAATACAAGCCTTTAACCAAATATTATTATATAGCCAAGAGATGTGTTTTAACTTGATTTACCTCTATTTTATGCCAACTTAATTACTTATGGTGATTTTATTAAAAATATCATAACAAATCCTTGATTGAGCAAGGACTGAACTTTGATTTTAATATTTTAAATTAAGACATATCACTGTCATTATAGCAGGACCTCTAACCTAATAGGTATATTATATATTCATAATGAGGTTGTTTTGTGACTTTATCATATCATTCTAATTTTATATTCTGTAATATTCCATCAAAATTCGTTGACCTTAGGTATAATTACAGTTTTTGCATTATTTACTGCGGCTAGATACTAGATAGGTAGGTTTGAGCGGTGTCGCAAAGCCTAATCCTAAACACAGGCATATAATATATAAGAGAGATGCCGCGAATGCTCCAATTTGAAAAAATATTAGGCATCTTCCTTTCCCTTAACTTTAAAAGAAATTAAGCTGTACGCTCACAAATTGGCTGCTCGTCCTCGTGGTCGTCTTTAGAGTAGGAAAATAGGAGAAAGAAGAGCCATACTGTTTTTTTTTACAATAAGCGTTTTATATGTGACGCAGTGTCAAAATCTTAACATATTATACACTTACATACACATGGATAAGTTGACTTTAGTAGGATTTGATATACCTAGCACTACAAGACAACCAAGATTGAAAATATCTAAAACAATTTAAACCACCCATCGACAAACATCGCGCTAGACCGTGGTCAAACGCTAACCTATAATGAATAAAAATAACATGCAAGTATGATGAATTTTATATGTGTGTGTATGTTGGAGATATCGGTCAGCGAGGCACTCCACAAAGCCGAAGAGCGGAGAGCCAGTGTAAAAGGACAGTCTCGGGCAAGCAGCAAGGAAGGAGTCACGATCCTCAACATTAAGGGACCGAGTAAGGAGAGAGAAGTTGAACTCACGGTAACTATCTTTGATATTATGCTTGTGGCGTGCGCCATATTGCATCATTATCGCGGTGATGAGACGGCAAATTGCTCATTTGTCTGCCGCGACTCTTGCAAAACTGCGAGGACCTGTACTTTTACATTGCAAATGGTGCCTAGATGTTGTTTACAATTAAATAATATTCCTTTTAAGACATTAAAAACTGAAGGTTTTTAATTAGTTGCATTTTTTGTTTGTTATTTCAGATCTCATCCTTATTTATTTTATGTATTACATTTTTTTAATCAGGAATATTATCTACGTATCTGTTTGCCTACGATTGGATTTTCATTTATTCAAAATTATACTTACAAAATCAGTAGCAAAAAAACAACAATTCTAAGACGATGTCAACTAAAAATGATAGTAAAAAGCAAGCAGCAAAGTAACTAAACTAACAAAAGCAATACTGAAACAAGAACTATTAAGAAAAGTGTGCAAGGGTAACTAAAAATAATGGCCGTAGTTAAAAAAACGCCTCGTCAACGCGACGCGCAGTAAATCTGAGATTTAAAGATGTCTTTTGAGTGCCCCAGGTTTCAGTCATCTTATCCTCTACCCTACGTTACAATGGAACTGAGCGCTCGCCCTGAAAAAAGTTAATTGCACGACACCAACCGAGGATTCCCTAGGATTGCAACCAACATTCCCTACAGTGCATTCAAAATTGAACCCTATTACATCAAGACAAACTTCATTTTGTCCTATCATCAAAATAATACAAGATTTAGCACCTGAACTCTAGCAGTTTAAATAAAGTGAATCTCCCTACCAGACTCTACCAACATTATCCCACTTTAGGCGAACAATACGCGAAAACCAATTAAGCAGATTGTCTATCAGCAACATAAGTCTTAAGGCACCGTCATTAGTTAAGTGCTAAACAAAAACCAACACAAAGTTAATATGTCTGCTTTTACCGCTACCATTCACAAATAAGTAACATATAAAACGATAGGAAAACGCAACTGAGAAAATCCCTACAGAAGTTGACAAATGAAAAACAACCTAAACACAATTAGGAATAGGATCCGATGTCGTTCAACCGTGTAACCAATATAAGGGAGCGAACGACGCAACAGATCCCGACGAATATGTTCGCAGGCTCACTCCGAGTTACTAACACTCGCAATTCATTTTGTGAACTGAATATATTACACTGATATAAGAGATACAGCACCTTTCTGCTTTCGCATAAGGTTCAATATTGTAGGTGTATGCACCCTTAGAAATTCGCGGGAATTTTCCTCGGGAAATCTTAGCATTTTGGGTTTTTCCTTAACGTCTCAAGGTTGCAATTCCTACAGCAAATACATACATTTTTACAAATCCCAAATCGTGATCACACGAGAAGGTAGACCATAAATATATTCGGTGTATTGAAATCTTACACTGTCATAAAGACTCGTAAATTGATCGCGAGAAGCTAATAACTTTATTTGATAAGCATTTATCGCTTCATGAGCGATTCAAGGCTACCCATGTGGGTCGCGAATGAATGAAGTCTTTGCAATTTGAATATGAATCAGAATACTAAATAAGACTTCTTTGACGATAAAAGTTTAAAAACGTATGACTTTCGTATTCATCAAAACCATTTTATATGAACCAATTTTGTACGAGGTTACATTGGAATTGTACCTAATTTTGGGAAAATTCATGATACATCAGCACGTTCTAGATTTAAAGCTTTCTCATTTAAATTTTGATGAGGCAATTCTGATTAGGCCACAGCTGCGCTAGTTCGTCTTGTTTTATTTCCAAAATGCCGATACAAACTTATCAGAGGGAATAAAGATAAAGGACTTGGGTGACGAAAGTGTTTTATACACCCATAACCGTTAAAGTGAAATTGATTTCAATTTTATGGTTTCTGCTCCCCTGAATCCAATCACCGCTATCGCCTTCGAGCTGTTCAACTTAATGACTGTGTGTATGCAATTTAGCTACATTTTGTCTAAAATCTGAATAATCCTTTGTGATAAATTTAAATATTCTCGGTGCAAAACGACTAACTCTGTCTCACACGAATTAATTTTGCTACATACGATATTAAAGCAAAGTGATAAAAAGATACCATGAAATTGTATTATTAGAAGAAATCTGAACAAGAAATTAAAATACGAAGTAGTATCATTATTATAGGTAAAAACTGAATATAGAGATAATAAGAAATAACAAGTGATTTCATATTGAAAATCTAAGTAAAACTGCAATTAAAAAGGGCAACGTAACTTTAACTCACCTGATGGCAAGTGCAACTGGATGTGGCAACCTTGCACAGAAAGTAAGTGCATACTTGAAAATTCTCAAATTATAACACTCAGAAGCAAACAACCCTATAAAAACGTTTAATATTATGTTCAAAGTAACCTAACTCCTAACCTATAAATCTACAAAATGAACATAGTAAGCTGTTTGTTGTACGCAAAATCAATCTAGCTGGGCGTTCTTGCAGGCTGACGCTCAGCCACCGCGGTCTGGCGCTTAGACATGGATCTTTGCCAACGATACAAATGCTAGGCTAGACACGGGTTCATGACACTGACATAAAGAATAAAGACCGATGTAACTTGAACCAAGATTAAGTTGAGCTTGTACTATTTTATCTTTGAAACTTTAGTCATCTTTGAAATAAAATACGCAAAGACGCTATTTAAGACGCATTCGTTTCATTTGATCGTTTACTACGATCAAATAATAATTAATCGCTTGGCATCAATTGAGATGGAGAAAAAAAGGTGAGTAAAATGCTTTTTTATCTAAGCATGTAGTAATTTTTAATCAAATTGTAGAGATCATTTACTGTAAGGCTGTGTTTCCCCAAAAAGGCAATTCGAAGCTGAGTCTAGTGGCGCGACTGCGAATTGACCAATCACAGTATGCAAGAAAATTTTCAAGAATTGTGTTATTTTCAAGAATGTAAACGCACCCTAAGCCTCTACCGTCAAATTTAGCGTTAGTATTTCAAGTAAAAATCGTCAGTTATTTTATTATAGCCCAGTCAATGAGTGCCCAAAAAGGGTATATGGATCGAAAAGTCGAAAGCAGAAAAACTAACTTAGTTACTAAGTTTGGACTAGTTAGGAGATAAACATACTAAAAGTCCCCACCCCTCCGACGTGAACCCGAGGGGGGGGAGGCCGAAGAAGGTCCCATTTTTAGGTTTTTTGCTTATATGTCAAAAACTGTGCATTGTACGATATTTTGTTGTACTACATTATTAAACCTCATAAAATTTTCTACAACTTCGACCTTGACACTTTTCATCTATCTCCAATCGTTGTCCAGCTATGAGCTTCCAGACATGGTCTATTTTGAAAACGCTTAAATTAGTTTTCCATACAAAGTCGGTAAAAAAATCTTACAAATAAAATTTGACCATCTTCTGGTTGTCGTATCATAATGAAACTTTGCAAATGTATAGAAATCTGATGACAGTTTAATAATCTGGTACCACTGAGCTGATCTGATGATGGAGCGAGGAGGTGTCTAATAAAACTCTTCAATGGCTATTAGTAAACCCGTCCAGTTTGGGCACATTACATTCGAATCGATGAGACTTTTTTATAACACTTGCTGTCGAGGGTCTGATAATGGACCAGGAGGTGCCTACGTCTCATCAATCCGAATGTAATGAGCCTAAACTCGCCGGTTTTACTGATAGCCATTGAAGAGTTTAAGTAGACACCTCCTGGCTCCATCATCAGATCAGCTCAGTGGTACCAGATTATTAAACTGTCATCAGATTTCTAGACATTTGCAAAGTTTCATTATGATACGACTACCAGAAGTTGGTCAAATTTTATTTGTAAGATTTTTTTACCGACTTTGTATGGAAAACTAATTTAAGCGTCTTCAAAATAGACCATGTTTGGTAGCTCATAGCTGGACAACGATTGGAGATAGATAAAAAGTGTCAAGGCCGAAGTTGTAGAAAATTTTATGAGGTTTAATAATGTACTACAACAAAATGTCGTACAATGCACAGTTTTTGACATATAAGCAAAAAACCTAAAAATGGTACCCCCCTCGGGCTCACCTCGGAGGGGTGGGGACTTTTAGTATGTTTATCTCCCAACTAGTCCAAACAAAGTTACTAAGTTAGTTTTTCTGCTTTCGACTTTTCGATCCACATTTCTTCTTTTACTGGACTATTATGTGTATAAAATTTAAATTCAAAAGAAAATCCATTGACCTCTGACAATTGCTACTTAAGCCATCATTACACGACCCCCTTGGCCGGCATCTGAAGTGCTTTTGAAATTCTATAACAGCCCTGACGGGACGACTGACGTCACTCAAACATTTGATATGCATCGTTGATTTAATTAAGCTTGGGGGTGATGAGGTTGCAAATCTAACATTGTACTAGAAAACACTCGTTCTTTTAAAAATAATCGTTGTTTTTTTTTACCTTTAAGCCATCTTAAATATTTGGTTTTCAATTTAAAGTATCCACCGTTAATCCACCAAATGTAACAATATTTTAAAGTTTGTATTGTACCTAATGTGGTGGTCTTCAATTCGAAATTCAACTGTCAATATTTCAACCTACTGTGAACTAAATCGCTGATACTCACGGACCATGACCTTGATTAATGAATCAAAATTGCCATACAAAAGCCAATTTGATTCAAATAAACGTTTAGTAAAATAAAACTAAAAATTAATAAGTGGATTAAAAAATATAATATTACACCGACTTGGATAAGCGAGAACAAGATGAACGATTTTATTCATAACATTAAAACCAGTATTTCATCCGAATACCGAGTTGAGTGGCGTGCTATGGGGGAGGACTATGTCCTGCAGTGGACGAACATAGGCTGATGATGATGATGATGATTAAAACCGCTCGACCGATTTCTAAAATTTCGACGATACAATTTCATACAAAAATTGGTGCAGGCGTGTATTTTCAACGCCTTCTTATTTTTAAAAGACTCGGACGAATTATACCTACCTAACCTTTCCATCCTTTAGTGAAGTCGGTTTATAAAGAACGATTGAATCAGTTTGAAAAAGAGTTTGGAACAGGAAAGTCTTCTAATTGTATCCCCAAGGTTGCAAATCTGAAACGCGCAGTAACTTGATATCCACAGAAACTAGTCAGAGACGACGTAAGATTAAAAGAGTTACGACGGGAAGTGTGTCGGATGTTACTGTAATTAATTATCGAATTCACGTCAAAATCAAAGAAAAACATTTCTAAGAAATTAATGAGTTGTTAATTTACTACACAGTTTAACACCGGATATACATACATTATATTATGTATATTTGAACTTGATAGTTGAAATTGGAAACACAAAATACGAATAGATTTGCAAAATGACTAACATTGAAAAAAGGCAGGAAAGGATGTACTGGGATGACAGTCGTTCTGGAAAACTTGGGAAAAACGAACGATAACAACTGTCATTTCATTTATATAGGTATATCATCATCATCTCATAGTGTAAGCTACAAGCGCTACAAGTGATTGACACTCGTCTAGGGCCAGTATCGCGTCTCATTTATTTAGTTGCCAAGAATAAGCTAAGAAGAAGAAGAGTGTATTGTACCTTTCCAGGCATCTAACGTGATCTAACGTGATTCATCGTCGATCACATCTACACTTTCCATCAGGTGGGATGTGGTGGAACGTTGGCCTATTCGTAGCATAGGCATACCTGACTAGCTTTACAACATTACGATGTAGGTACTTAGTATATGTAGAACATAGACTATTGATTCGCCATAAGAGCAGAGCGTGCAACCGTGGGCGACCCACTCCCGTCTGTTCCCATAAACTGAACAATGCTCACTCGACAATTGTTCATTAGATACTGGAATCGCAACGTATCTGTTTCGATTCGTGAAAGTGGAGTGTATGTTTTAATTTTTACATAAAAATTTACTGACTCACCAAGACTGTTATCACCAAAATTAAGCCAAAAGTTTTGGACTACGTGAGTGTGCACACTGGCATACTAGCATAAAAGTCGAATGTCATCCTTATACGTCAGTAGTCAGCAGTCAGTACGTACACGCGTGACAATCGTACTTTGGGAACTATTGTTTTTCATGATATTCCGTCCAGTAACCAGTATATTTCTTTGTCCAACTTTCTTACAAATAAATTGGATACACACCTATTATAGCATTGTAAACTATAGCTCCACAATACGCGTGTATATATTTTTTACGAGTTGACCATTACCTATATAAATACGAGTTGACCATGATGTCGCGTGATGTTAAGCTATGATGCTAGTAGTAGGTAGCAGATAAACCTAGAAGGCGGGCGGCGGAATAAACCCCTACCTGGCTTAAATCCACCAGCTTTTATTAAATCAAATTAACATTAACCAGAGTAAGTTACCTTATTTACTAAAGAAACAAGTGTGAAACCCACAGCTAAGTGGATTTGCGGACACTCCATATGCTCCAGCATTCTTCCACTTGGCAGCGACCCAAGATTGTTATCTAATTACACATCGGTTATCTAATTAGTAAATTATAGCTGCTGCAGTAACCTTAATACTGTTAAATGGTTATTAACTAAGTATTCATCAAGAAATAGATATATAATTGTATACCTACTGCCTACTACATTTTTGTTGACGTAAAATTTGTAGGTATTTTTATTGTTTGTAAAATTCTGCACATATAATATCATCATCGTTCAGTGTTTGTTGTGTTTTTCAAAGTTTGAAAAACTATTACTTTAAAAAAATGTTGTTTTCAAAATGTGTGCAATAATATTGGGGTTCCTCTTGAATAATTTTCAAAAAATGAATTCTATGTTCCATAGTGTATACCGTTTTGAGCCCTTCTGAATTTTGACATTTTATTTCACAGCTAAGCTAAGATATTCTTATCTTTATTCGACAACCATTATTTCAACAGAACTTACTTCAACAACACACCCTTTTGAAAGACAACTACTTCCTACTTCCACAGTTACTAAAGCGGCATTTTCCAGAAAACCCTGTGGCAGTATAAAAACTCCCAGGCTGAACATCTGAAGCTGCAAAGGTATTCTGTTATTGATTCGCAAGAGCGTGCAATTGCGTCCGACCCACTCCCGTCGGTTCCCATCAATTGAACAATAGCGGCCTGTCGAGGATTGTTCACTGGGACCGTGAGGAATCACGGCCCCACTATGCCCGTGTTAGTTACCGTAGAGAAAACATTTTATTAGAGAATAGTTTGACCGATATATTGTGTAGCTGCTTCAGGCCCTGATGATTTATTCATTGAGTTACGCTGGTACTGTTGACGTGATTTAGTTTTCAAAAATCGCGTAGGAAATTGATCAGATCTAGAATTTGATTTGGATCGCTGTTTACGAGATAGATACGGGATAGTCATATAGGCGGCTTAAAACTCAAAACCCTCTGGCTTCACTGAATGTCGTTTAGGGCTGGCCATAGTAACCGCTTGGCGGTACGGTTTTGTCTGTGCCTATTATATTTACTCATCAGGATCATATCAGCATTGCAATACGCATTTCGTCAGAGTTCTTTCCACTTTCCGCTAAAAAAAATCACCTATCGAATAGTTAGTGGTCTAGTTTTATTTTTGGATAATTGCTGCAATATTTCTTAAAGTTTTCTGTTAATGATTTCCAAGATTTCTCAGTTCTTGGCTAGCTTTAGTTACCCAGCATTCAAAGGTATATTTTTCAAGGTCTGACAGTTAAAACCCTACCGAAAACAAATGAAAGAGAAATGTTTATTAATTAAAAGTGACTAGTCCGGTTTAATGAGTATTTCAAGACTCAGTTACTATATTTACGTTTGTTTTAAATCCTTTAGAAAACCGACCCCTCGTGGTACTACAGCGTGTTTTTAACACAATTAAGAGATGAGTTAACTAAAGCTGCGTATTCATTTGGATTTTTTCTTCGCTTACACCTGGATCACATACGTTAGTGTATTAGCAGTATCAAGAAGAATAAGTATTTAAGTCAAGAAAAAAAACCGATTTTCTATATAAGTATAGTTACAGAGTTACAGGTGGAAGGCTTCGGCCGTGACTAATTGCCACCCACTGGACAAAATCTTGTTGTCATGCGGTCATTATGATCGTATTCCAGCATGATATTCAGTGTAGCCAAAGAGGGATTTTTCCCGCCTTCTAGGTTAAGTCTGTTACCATTTACGGCCGCTTTGTTGCTTCACGTCAAAGGCTAAACCTATACAGTACAAAAAGTATGCTACTTACAACTACTACTATACATACATACATATGTATTATTATGTATTACCCAATTATATAGAATGTAGGTAACCGGGAGGAAATTTTTTTAACATTTCGTTTTTGCTTTTGTAAAATAAATATTGTCCATATTATTTGCTTATGTGTACGTAGCTTAAAACAGAATGAGATATGTTACCTCGCGTTTGTAGTGAAATTACCGCGGTTCCCCGCAAACATTTGAAGCGTGAAGTCAACTTGGAAAATAGCCCTTGTTACACTGACAATAGGGTTTAGAGCTTTTAACAATGTCTTTATGTAGTGAATGCAACCCATCGCAGGGGATGCTAACATTGGAATATGGGATCGTAGTTTTATTTAACAGTATTCAGTTTACATGTGCCGAAATATTCCATTTGAAGTCGTGTTATATTTAGTTCTGGTATATAGTTGCCTGCCTATAAAGAGATAAAGGTGCATGAGCGTACTTATAAGACCATCAATTATCGCCTAATTAGAGGTTATAACATCGCAAGCACTGTAGAGCCCTAATTTGTACAACTACATTAGTATCATTTAGTCTATAGCTAAGTTGAAATTATACTAGCAAAATATCTTAAATTGAATGAGAGGTTGATTTATAAGGTTTGATAATCTGAAACATGTTACTGTTGCCAGTAAGTTTTATTGCGCATGGTCCTCTACATTTACATCGAAGTGTAGGTGTCCCGCGGGTGTACCCGGTCTACCGACATCGCATCTGCAACGTTTTGTACCGGTTCATGTATAAACTGATAGATTGCGTTTGAATAGTTGATCTAAATATGAAAGGAAAGTGACTTACTGACTGATCTATAAACGCACAGTCTAAACAACTGAGCGAATAGGGATGTTGACACATGTTACGAATTCATATAAAGTTATATTTTTCACATAAAAGACAGTATTTCAAAACCTACAATCACATTTTAAGGATCTATTTACAAGCCAAAATTGAATAAAATCAATTTTAATTTCAATAATTTTTAGGGTTCCGTACCTCAAAAGGAAAAAACGGAACCCTTATAGGATCACTTTGTTGTCCGTCCGTCCGTCCGTCCGTCCGTCCGTCCGTCCGTCCGTCCGTCCGTCTGTCTGTCAAGACCCTTTTTCTCAAGAACGCGTGGAGGTAACAAGCTGAAATTTATAGGAAATACTAAGGTCCATTGCTTCTTAGAGCTGTGAAAAATTCAAACTTCTAGGCCAACGCAATCAAAAGATATAGTCGAATATGTCGCAAATTTCAGCAAATTTTCGACATTACCAAATAAATCAAAACCTACGGGGCACTTCCCGTGAACTCAGAATCTTGAAATTTGGCACGAAGCAACTCCTTAAAGCACAAATAAAGGAAAAATTGCGAAAACCATAAATTTTTAATTTCATCATATGAAAAAAATATTTTGAATAATTTTATACCTACTACCCCTTTTCTCATGAACGCGTAATCGTATTAAATTGAAATTCATATCAAATACTCAAGTCTATAATACCTTTAAACTGTAATAAAATCAAACCTCCATGTAAACGCATTCAAAAGAAACAGCAATTTTTACTTATTATTACGCGAATGCGAACGCCAATCAGAGCGCGTGACGTCACACCACTGCCTGGACTTACGCTTCCTATGAAATGTTCCTGATTTCGACACATTTTAATAATTCATAACTTAAAAACCACTGAACCGATTTTGATGCAACTTATACCGTTCCCTAAGTTGATCCAAATTTAAGCAAAAAAGTCAATAACCAAAATGGATCTTATATTTTCAGAGAGACATTTTAGTATTGACTTTATTTTTGGCTTAAATATGGACCAACTAAGGCACAGTATAAGTTACATCGGTTCAGTGGTTTTTAAGTTATGAATAATTAAAATGTGTCGAAATCAGGAACATTGCTTAGGAAACGTAAGTCCAGGCAGTGGTGTGACGTCACGCGCTGTCAGATGACAGTTCGGAACGTTTTAGCCAGAATTCAAAAAATCATTTTTATTTACGTACCTATTTTTATTTTGAAATTTCATATATTTTTGCATAAAAATATGATATTCGTGTATGAAATGGGTCTTATCTATCATATAAAAGCAAATCCAAAAAATTAGTCAACATCCCTATTGTGCTAAAATTGGGAATTCATTATACAGGTTTTTTTTACGTAGACTGCAGTAGACCAAAAAAAGAAACACGTAGACGGCTAAGGATTTCTGCACGCGGCGCGGGTTAAGCCTCGAGCATAATGCGTAATCGTTTTGATCAATAAAGTTTGAGCGAAAAATACTTGTCCCTTCAGATGTAGACACTTTTAAAACGGACATTTAACTTTTTTTTACCGCCTTATATGTATTTTCAAATGAACTGATCCGTGATAGCTTTTTCTACATTTAAATCTGTTCAGTCTGAATAGTCTTACATAACCTTATAAGATCTTTTTAGTTATTATCCCAAAGAACCACCAATTCAAATAGTGCCAACTACAAAAAAAACTCCCGCCTTCCCCGCGATTCAACCAAGTTCGACCAAGAACCATGAAAAGTCTTTGATGATAGGTCAGATAGGTCATGACTAGACAGCGACAAAAATATTGATTGCCTTATTAAATTACGTGTTAATTAACATAGCAAATACATATTATAGCCATTTTAACTTTAACCTTTAGAGGATTAGTCAGTTCTATATAAGGAAGATGATTTTATTGATTGAAGTTTTATCATAATAAAATGTTTATTGCCTTAAAGTTCTTAAAGCAATCAATTTGCGGTTTATTGGCATACTTTTTCACTAATAAATAATAAAACGATCGAACAATAATAAAAACAAAAGTGTAAATAAATGTTTGTGTTTAATACGGATTTGCAGACACTAATCCAATAATTTATAGTCATCGACCAGACTACTAGAGGTGACTGCGTATGTACCTAAGTCGTATAATAAAAAAATGTATTACACATCTGAAAAAGTGAGATTGAGTAGAGGGCGAGGACACGACTAAAATACGGGGGTTAGAATTGTATTTTTAGAAGAAAAAAGTGGATACCTAGACAGTCTTATCAAGTCGAATTTACAAGAAACGTGTTCCAAAACCAAATAAAAATCAAATACGAATAAAACCCTACTTCACCAAAAGAACGCGCGATCCCAGTCATTTAAAATGTAAGTCTCGAAAAATTTCCTCTCGCGCCAGACAAATTACCGCAAAAACAACCCCTCGCAAACAGATTTGCAACCAATAATTCAATTATGTACTTATAGCGCGAGTTACAAATGGAGTTCGGGACGATTTTCCCACACTTTGATACGACCAAGTTCCAAAATAAGAAGGCATTTGAGGTGATACGAGGAAGTTTCTGAATTCTGAAAGCACTTTCATTGTTGGTTACTATCTTAACTATCTTTTTTACTCTTGTTACTATCTTTATAATGTGGTACAGGGTTAAAACGTCGGTGTTTTATTTTAAGAGGTTCTGTCATGTCTGAGGTGAGGTATTACATGAGGGTGTAGAATATGGCGTGGTGGACAGACGTTATCAAGGGAATAGCCGGAGGCAGCAGGATTTACTGCAAGGAACAGAGAAGAGCGGCAAAGGCAAAGGAAAAAGATACCTTTGCCCAGCCGTTGGCCATTGAAGACACGATATTTATTTATGCATAAATATCATCAGCGTTCTAAAGACAAATCATAAATTGATACATAATATAGACAATGATCACGACCACGTCGGCAATACCATAAAGACTCATGTTAACTGCTGACCATCAGATAGGCCGTCTGCTTATGTGTAAGCAAATAGAAAATAATAATAGAACCATTCACCTTTCACTTTTCACACTTCGAGATCTAAGGAAAGACGTTGAAAAAATGAATATTATTAATTTGTAATAACGGTTTTCTAAAATACCCAAGTGCCAAGGTAGGAGGTTTTATCGCCTGAAATTACGCACGCATTGCTTTCTGGACAATAAATAAGTCTCTACGTCAAGATTAGGGCACTAAAGCCAATTATGAGAACTTATAGGTGTTCTCGCGACGTGACGAGGTTCGCCGATTATTTTGGACTGTTTCGATGAATATTCAAAAGGAAAAACAAATTTGTCATTGTTTAGCAAGCTTATAAATTAAACAAATTCAGAAAAAGGAGCTTTTAATGGGATACAAAAGTACAGTCTAAAAACTTCGGGGTAAAAGTTCCTGCGGACTCCATCATCGGTTGTGTTTGGCACAAAACAATTTCAGTTTCTGCATTGAAAAGAAATGACGACAACAGTTTATGAGATTAGATTGCCAATATAGGATTTTACCATCAGAATCGATTTACATAACGAGCAAAAAAAAAGACATCGCTTACTAAGTGTTAACGTTTAGACTGCTGTAGTAAGCTTAGAGTTCTGAGATTTTTGGACCACCAAAAGAAATACCTACCTACTTAATATTTTAAGAAACAGACACCTGAGACTGTGTTCAAACGCAGCCCTAACCAAAACAAAAAAAAGTTTTTAAAACCTTAAAACAAAATAATCCTATAATATGTGTTAATCACTAACAAACCTGTCTTTACCAATTAAATTACGCAACTGACTTATAACTCTTTAACCAAAGGATCAATGTCTTACTTCCAACTAGGCACGGCGTCATCCTGTCAGGCTGAGAATTCGTCCGAAGCATTCCTGGGACGAATTCCCGGGAAAAGTTGGCTCTCTTGTTCAGATCATTCGAGGATATGGCCTGTATTTATCAATAGACTATACGCTGACATACTTATATGTTATATGCTTATGCAAATAGGTACGTTGACACGTTAAAAAAACAAAACTCTATTTAGATACCTATAATATGAAAAATATAGATACCTATTAGTAATTTGGCTTGTGAATGCTACTTGAATTAAAATAGCTGAGAAATAACGCGCTTTAAAGTTTTTGGTCACGTCTTGTTATCATTATGGGCTGGACTGGGAAAGACAGATCTTGCCAATATCATCACACAAAAAAATATTTATCGTCGGGAAATTTGAAATGTTTCAGTATCTTCACGGTCAAGAAATCAAAGGTCAACGACCCCTGCATATCACAAAATTATCATTTTAAACAAACATTCCCAAATTTTGTTCTGAATCGAGTTAGCGAAAGACGTTCAAGATCAAAGTGTAAGTTCAGTCAATGTTATTATTAAAGTCGCAATTCGTCATGCAAATTGCCAGCGCCGTCTACGAATCTGCCAACTTCACGCTATAAATCATAGATAACATAACAGGATGGATGCCGCGACTTCACCGACTTTGCATGTGTGCAATTATCCACACAAGAATCTAGTGGCAACAGTGAGGAAACGCAACGAGTACACACAAACTCAAAATTCATTTATTCAAATAGGTTACAATGGAGCACTTTTGCAAGTCAATATCAACTTCTTTAATCTAAGTCGTTCCATCGCCTCAGCCCAGCCGGCCTAGTACAGCACGTGTCAAGTAACTTGAACTAAAAGGCAGTCTATGCGCAGGTTTCCCATAATAGCGTGGAGAAGATCCAAAAATTTGTTTCTGCGCATACAATGTTACGGCTAAGCCCCGAAGTGCGGCTACATAGGTCTACATAATATAGGTACTGTTGGAGCTCTAAGGTCTCTTTTGAATGAAACCTCCATACAAAAGATTAATAATATATTATACACTCTAATCTACACCTACTCCACTGGCACCTACTGGCCATTCTACACTTCACTCCCGACTTTCGTACCAGTACATAACAGTACAAGAGTAATACCAGTAATATTAAGGATTCCTCTATAATATACAATGTGCAGTTTCCTTGTGTTATATTTTATTATTATGCCTATATACTCCCTCATACCATCTTATAACGTCATGAGTCATAGAGCGATAGGTCAAATTGCGTATAGCATACGCATATAAATATCGCTCACGTATAGACGCATATATCGCACTACGCATATATTTCACGACATCTATTCCAACTAATATATCAGGATATCTTTAAATCTAACCGGCAAGTAGTTAACCTTCGTTTAATCCCCGGTTACCTACTAACCGTGGCCTGTGGACACGAGCTATGACATCATTATGTATCTATAACATCATCAGCTATTTATTTAAATTATACGACGCAATTATGACGTAGTCTTCTTCTTGGATGCTATTATGAAATATCCTGTTCCTGTTAGCTGTTGCATGTCATGGCAATAATTTTATTAACCACTGCAAAAGAACACTTATTATGTCTGCTGTGTTCTCTTTTGTTTTTATGTTTGGTACTAGGTACTCTGTTCTTGAACCGCGGAAACTTGTCTTGTTATGGTTTCGTAACTCTAAAGGAAAAAACGAAACCCTTATTTATTATATTTAATTATCCCTAGTTTGTCTGTCTGTGTGTCACAACCCTTTTTTTTTGGCTAAAAATTCTGATTGGGTGTCTTAATTTTTAGGGTTCCGTACCTCAAAAGGAAAAAACGGAACCCTTATAGGATCACTTTGTTGTCCGTCCGTCTGTCTGTCTGTCTGTCTGTCTGTCAAGACCCTTTTTCTCAGGAACGCGTGGAGCTAACAAACTGAAATTTATAGGAAATACTAAGGTCCATTGCCTCTTAGAGCTGTGAAAATTTCAAACTTCTAGGCCAACGCAATCAAAAGATATAGTCGAATATGTCACAAATTTCAGCAAATTTTCGACATTACCAAATAAATCAAAACCTACGGGGCACTTCCCGTGAACTCAGAATCTTGAAATTTGGCACGAAGTAACTCCTTAGAGCACAAATAAAGGAAAAATTGCGAAAACTATAAATTTTTATTTGCATCATATGAAAAAAATATTTTGAATAATTTTATACCTACTACCCCTTTTCTCATGAACGCGTAGACGTATTAAATTGAAATTCATATCAAATACTTAAGTCTATAATACCTTTAAACTGTAATAAAATCAAACCTCTATGTCAACGCATTCAAAAGAAACCGCAATTTTAGTCGCAATTTTAAACTCGCAACTACTCTCAAAAAATCAAAACCTACAGGGTACTTGCCGTGATTTTAGAATCTTGAAAATTGGCACGAAGCAACTCCTTAGAGCACAGATAAAGGAAAAATTACGAAATCTGTACATTTTTAGTTACAGCATATAAAAAAATATTTTTATTAATTTCATACTTACTACCTTATTTCTCATGAACGCGTAAACGTATTAAATTGAAATTCATATCAAATACTCAAGACTATAATACCTTTAAACTGTAATAAAATCAAACCTCTATGTCAACGCATTCAAAAGAAACAGTAATTTTAGCCGTATTTTTTAACTCGCGACTACTCTCAAGGGAATCAAAACCTACAGGGTACTTGCCGTTAACTCAGAATCTTGAAATTTGGTACGCAGCAACGTCTTAAATCACAAGCACAGGAAAAATTGCGAAAACTGTAAATTTTTAGTTACATCATATAAAAAAATATTTTTAATAATTTTGTTTTACTACCCCTTTCCTCAAGAACGCGTACAGGTATTAAATTTAAATTCATACCAAATACTCAGCTTTATAATAACTTTAAGCTGTAAAAAAATCAAACCTCTATTTCAACGCAATCAAAAGAAACAGCAATTTTAGCCGCATATTTTCAAACTCACAAGTACTCGCAAGGGAATCAAAACCTTCAGTACATAATATTATACCCACTTTTCCTTAGGGTTCCGTAGAAACCCGTAGGTTTGTACGGAACCCTCGGTGCTCGAGTCCTACTCGTACTTGACCGGTTTTATTTTTCCCAATACCTATCATTTTTGTGCGTTTGCTCGTAGATGTAAAATAGAGAGGTACCATAATAGCCGTAATTTTACGCCGATAGTATGGCAATGTCCGTTCCAGCATAATGATCAGTGAAGGGAGGGGATTTACTATTGACTCTACTTGACCTACAATGCGTCGGTAATACCTTTGGGTGTTGAAGACGCTATAGGCGACACGACGGTCTCATCAGATCATTATCATCAGTGGTCATTGTAGTGAGTAATAATATTAGGCATAGAGATAACCATATTATATAGACACCCCGCCAAGACTATTTCTCGGATATAACACCAGCATCGAGCACGGGAGCAGGCTGAAAATCAGTAGTCAGGTTAGCCCTAAGGTTAATCTGACGAAACGCTGAGCCTGTTCCCTTTGGCGAGTACATCAAATTTTTACAAACTAAGTATGTAAGCTTAAGCTGTAAGATAGAGCCAATTTCATTTCAGATGGGCCGTTTACATGTATTTCCCCATCTCTAAAGTAAAAAACACATTTCAACATAATATGATCAAATAGCGTCACTTGTTGATATTGAATCGATAGAATACTTCTTTACTGATATCAGCGTATGATTATAATCTATAATGCGTGGACACTGAGTATGTTAATTCTGCATTATGGAAAAGGTCAAAACCATCACGTTGTTCACATTCGTAAACAAAAGTAAACTTTATCATGATAGACATTAGGTGTAATTTACTTTTAAATAGGTAGCTCATTCGTCAAGTCCGTCTTAACCTTGCTTGGACAAAGAATCATTGATCTTCAAACAAAGACGATTTTCGGTTATGTTTCTACGTCGTTACCATTATTGTATTAAAATATTTACACACAAAAGGTAAATCTTACAAGCAAACACGAGTTCTCGTTGTTTTACAATAATAAAATGGTAATGTACATTTTTATTTGCCATAAAATCACTGAGATGTTACCTACTAGGTATTTTATGTTATGTAATGCCAACTTTGTAACATGTAGGTAATAAAATAAGAAGAGAATGAGTCGTATAGGACTTCCCTTTTTCGTCTAAAACTTTTTCTCGTAAATGTCAATAAACTTAATATTATGGGTCTTCGGAAGACGCTGGATGCAGGTCGTTTTCAACCTGTATATTATTATAATATAAGGTATATGGAGATCCAAAGGGGAGGCATATGTTCAGCAGTGGACGTCCTATGGCTGAGATGACGATGATGTTATAAATAGGACAATTCTCCTGATGTTGCAGACTAGCGGACCGTCTGTCTCCTTTAATTTTTTTAAAAGTAATTAACTAGTTAACCGAAAAGTGGTTGCAAACACTGGAATGTATAAAGTTTCTTATTTTATTATCTATTCCAGGATCAAAACTACAAGTCATGCCTGAATTCATCCCAATTATTTTAATAGTTTGCCGAGGTGCAATAAACGCCTACACATTGGCATAAATAATATTAGTGGCATCACATCGCCTTTGGTATTTTTATTGACTTAATATTAAGATTAACGTGCGATTTATCTAATAAGATGATAATTCGAACTGACGGTCCCACGATCCAAGTTCGCACAGTATTTATATAAACAGTATGGTTTTTCCTTATTTGCTCTGTTTTGATCAGTTCGGAGCTAAATTGCGAAACTTTAGACAGTTTGCTTACTGCTCAATGACTGTTAACACAAACAGGGGCTGATTCTGTCGATTCATTAACAAGACCACTGTTGCTTTTGTTAATTCAGTTCGTTATTCTGATTCATTAGAATTACACACACATTGAAATCTGTTAACATATCTTTATGTGTATGGGAACTTATTCGATTACCTTCTATCAAATTACAGGTCGTTCTGATAGTCGTCTGGAAGTACCTATAACATTTAGAGTGGTTGAATGGAGGAAGACGGGGGATCAAGTTGAGTGGAGTGCCACGACCTATTTCCAGTTTCCAGCAATGGACGAACGTGGGTTGATGATTATGTTGATGAATATTTTAATTGGTAGTTTTTAACTATGTACTAAATTATTCTAGAATACATATTACTGTATAGTTTTCGACTTGAGATTCTAATTTAAAAAAGTAAAACGAGATGAAGATACTTCGTAATAAGGATTTGAAAGTCTACATTTCTTACTTAGGTGCTAAGAAATCAATGTAGATTCAGTTGCCAAAAAATCATCATGCTCATGAATAGAAATTATAGACGTTGTAAGTAGTTTTTAAATTACACAAATACATAATAAATTACCTCTATATTATGTACCCTGCTGAACATTTGCGAACCCTTCTAATGATAACAAATTATCACGGTATGGTGATATTCTACAAAAAGGGACACATCAAAAGGAATATTATCAATACACACTATTCGATGCAGATCGCATTCAGCAGGGTCTTTACAAATCCACCAAAATAATATTTAAAGGTTAAAATTCGGGTCAGCTGATATTCCAAGTGAAACCTTTTACGTATTTTCCCAGCAAATGTTGATCTAACAACCAGTTTGAGTTTGTTGTCGTTGCGGGACCAACAAGGAGTATTTCCACCCCCTGGGGCGTTCGACTCATTTTCCGATATCTAAAGGCAAAAAGACATTTTAAAGACGAACGTAATCGATCCGCTTGCGATTCTTTAAAGCTTTGATGAATTAAGAACAAATATTTGTTATCGTCTGAGACCCCGACAAATTTATGCTTAAAACCGCAGTTGGGGTACCTAAATCCTATCATTAAAATATCCCGAAGTCATATTTAGGTATGAGCATTAAATTTATTTTGAGGTAAAGCCTATGTTCAGATGACAAGGTAAAAATAATGGCTCTGATTATATAGACTTCTTAAATGGATATTTAATCATAGCAAGATGAAAACTGTGATGTACCTTATTAATATACCTACAACTTTTGGTAGTAGCTCTACTACCTACCTTCTTATTTATTTTAGTCAATATTTTTTCACATAATCTTCTCTCACCTGATGCAGTCGGAAATGACTACAGACAGACGGATTGTTGATTATTTTTATAGTATGCAGCTTTATCAAAAAATCGAAACCAAATTTGGAAAGCATCTATCTATTAAAACCAATGTTATAGTAATGTTATAGTATCAATGCTAAGAGTAATCTTACATTTTCCAAATATTTGTAGAGTGTCTCAAATGATATATCGCCTGCGAAACTATCGATTTCTCGATATGTTCGTGAACACATATCAATGACATGTTGACAGCTGCCACGATAAAATATAATTCGGTACACCTTATATTAGATTAGGTCCTGATAACGCGAGAAAACTAAAATAGATAAGAGATTGAGAACGAGTTTAGAGGCTTAAGACGATACTCATGGGAGCATTCGTCTGTAACAGTTTGGAATATTAGGACACCAAGCATTATGAACATACTAGCTGCGCGCAGCGGTTTTACCCGCTGTACTGTAGCCTATATTTTATTCCAGGGTCTAAGCAGGGTCAGTGCCAGTTATTCTACCGCCTGAGCAGTAATGTGCTTCGGTAGGAGGGCACTGTAGTTAGTGAAATTACTGGGCTAAATAGTCTTAACATCTTATGACTCTTGAGTAAGAAGCGTTGGTGCAGTGCACCTAGAATTGCACATCATTGTAAAATTCTGGGTAGCACTGTACTGATATTATGGGCAGCGTTATCTCTTAATATCAGGAGAGCGTCTTGCTCGTCTTCTTCTCCACATAAAAAAAGCTATCTCTATACCAAATTTCAGCTCAATCGGTCCACCCGTTTGGGCGTGAAGACGTGGCAAACATACACACTCACAAACTTTCGTCTTTATAATATTTGTGTGATTTACCTACCATACGACAGATTTGCTCTCACTTCCTTGCCTTACATATATAGGTAAATATATATATGTAATTACGTTTCAGTCCTGTTTGCGCATTGGCGTGACGAAGCATTCTTCGTTCGCGAAATAATTCAATTTCTGCGTAGTTAAATCAATATGCAAAGTTATAAGATCTAATTTGAAATAGTTATTGATTGTAATAGCTTTAATGACACGACATGTATAATATGAAAAGTCGCAAGAACTTACTTTTCTTTTGTGGAGCGAGAAGCTTTAATTATTGTATTATGTTCATTCACTTAACTCTATCTAAAGCAACTATTGAAAAACAGATTCACTGTTACATTACATTCTAAAACTCGAATATCACAGTGAGGAACCGCCCTTACACAATGACCAAAGTAAACCTATCATGAATTTAAACAACGCTACCACGTTTACATCATCTCATTAATAAAACAAAAATATAAAACTGCTAGCTTTACAGTGACATACCAAATTGTATCAAGTCTCAAACTCCCGCGACGATGCCAGTAACATTTATCTTTCAAATTGTATCTAAGATTAAGAAAAAAATAAAGCGTGAAATATTTAACGAGTCCGAAATAAACCACAGAATCGAATGCAGAAATATATGATCGTTTCCTGTTAACGATCGAGTAAATGTAATCGATTGTTGGAAGACATCCAAAACTTTTTCTCCGCTGGCACAAGTTATCACAGAAATTCACTGAATGATATTTGATTCCTCGTACGAAATTAATTCTAATTTTAGACGGTTACATACCCGTTCTTGTATTGGCAAGATGTCACATGTAAAAAGTGAGACTGGTTTTTTCACGGCGAAGGGTTTCGAGTTTAATAAAATCAATAATCGCTCGGTTGACCATCACATGCCGATTGTCAGTTGTTCAAATTAAGCTTTGCACAATGCTAGCTAATAAAGTAATATAAACATCAATGGTTTAATAAAACTGGTGACAAATAATATCCGGACAATCTTTTATCCATGATGAAATGTTGATGAAAACATAAATGCTTCTGCAGTAAAATAAATTCTTCGTTCGCATTCATTTCGCTGGTATTTTTGTTAAATTATAGTCCCCGAACGTTTGTTAGATTGATATTATTATTTTAAAAGACTGGAGTCGAATAACATAAAAAATAATTTGATGTTTTATGACTAGCATCCGCTCGAAGGTAACGCCTACGCATATTTCTGACAACTGAAACGATAGAAATTCAAAGCTCTCGCACTATCGGGTAACTAAAGGTGTCTAATATTAAAAATCTAATGAAAGAAATCTTTGCGTCGCGGCGTAGTTGATTACTTCTAAGGAACAATTATTATAAATAATGCCCGTTTTCTTAATTAAAATATACACAACATATTTCAATAATCATATTTAATGATTACGCGAAAGACGTCGTCTCGTTCATCTCATCGCATTAAACATTTTTGAACAGTGTACCTTGACTATGTGAATACACAACAAACGTCCAAAAAGGGTAAAGCGGCGTTTAAAATGTTTCCAAGCAGATATTGTCCATAATTCTCGTCAGGCGAGATGGGATTAAAAGCTATGGTGGATAAAAAGTACAATTTAAAGAATTCAAGTAATTAAGTACGCTGCTCTCCTATATTTAGAAGTAGAGTGAGCAGACAGTGAGCAAGGTCACATAGCCGGGACGGCACTAGGACGTTAACCGATACGCTCCACGGCCATGCTTTATACGAACCCCTCGTTTTTGAGTTCCGCATTAGATGCGATAAACTTATTTTTATAATGGAGCTAATGTGACTGTGGTTATAAATGACATGATATGGAGGGGATATTGCGATGTGATTATATATTATAACGATACGGTTTCGAAAAACTAGGCCAAAATCAAGGGGGAAATTAGACCGACAAAATTTCCTTGTTGATGATTTTTTCTCCAGTGCAGAGGTGATCATTCACAAAGAACAGCAATGTGCAGTGATTATGTTGTTTCTTATAAAACGGGATAACATTAGTGTAGGATTTCACAAACATTCTTGCACTAAAAGTCATTTAGTGCTTATGCCGGAATTTTTATACGTTTTAAAGTTTTTTCCTAAGGTAATATTGCTCTCACTTGGACTACACAATTCTACCCAAGAAAAGCCTTTATCTCTGCTATTATCTATACACGTATATTAAATAGATTTTGTGGCTTGAGTTTTGATATACGAAAGTTCGGTGAGAATGGTTGGAGAAGAAAGACGGAAAACGAAAGGAGAGGCTTAAATTCAACACTGGAAGAACATAAGTTGATAAACATGATGACTTTTTTGATTTTAGAATAATTCGAAAATAGATACAAAATGTACAGAACCCACATCTAAGTGCATTAGCAGTTAAACAGAAAGACAATCTTGTTAAAGAGCTTTATGGATTGAACACGTGGATGCACCGATAACAATCCGTAGTCTGCGGTGAGATAACAATGGCTCGTAATACTTTGTTCTTCTTTTATTGGAACCACAACTTCACTGGCTGTTAAATTGATGGTTCCTGTAGAAATACAAAATAGAACTGTAATAAAATAACAGAGCATGAAAACTTCGGCTTACTTTGTCTCGACTCCCTTAAATACTTGTTTATACATTTTTTAGGGATACGATTTTTGAAGAGCAATAGAGTTTTTTTTATTCGAAAGCTGAAACATTATATGAAGATAACGATATGACATACGATAAGAAAAAGCTCCACCTAAAGGTCAATTCTTACCAAGTCAAAGCCTCTAGTCGATCTAGGAAGTAACATATAAATAATATATTATATATCATTAAGACCTATACCTACATATATCTCAACAACTTCACACAGAGAGCATAGATTCAGAAGGTATTTTTTTTTTTCAATAATATGTCAAAATGTCATGTTTTCATAATAGCACTTACTAGTAGCACTCTATATATATATATATATATATATATATATATATATATATATATATATATATATATATATATATATCGGAGAACGAGATATAATTAGTTAGTTTAGGTGCCATCTAGAATGTTTATTATTGTAAATACGTCATGTTGTTTAGTTTAGACGCCACATAGTTAATTAGCCATTAGTAAATTCGGGTGACTAGAGACGGAAGTGGCGTAGTCTCTTGTGTAACGCAGGCTAGATCGCTGTTTCCGGTTTGTTTGTCAAGTGACGTAAAAGTAAAGTGACAGGAAGTGACATTAGCCAATGAGAGTCGAGTCAAGTTGTACGTTCGTGCCGCTAGGGGCGCTGTTGAGAGAGCGGTAGGGCGGACGGGCGTGAGGTGATATAATGGCCTGTGTAGAAGGCGGAAGGTCTCTTTTGCGTTTGGCTGCTGACTAGAACGGACGTTGTGTTTGAACGGTGACTCGGACGGTCGCTATACGGTTTGGTTGCTAATTATTGAAGCGTTTGTAGCTTTGCGGAACACACGGTCCCCGTTAATATTGTTTTGTACTAAGAATTGTAATATCATCTTTAATCTTATTATTAGTAACTATCTGCAAGTGAAATAAATCTGATATTGTACGTGTGATGTGTTATTCTCTTCGCCCACTATATTCACGCTGTAAGCCAAGCCTGACAAAGACTGACTCCAAGAAAGGTGACAAGAGAGAGATATTGGCCATCCTCGTGCTCTGTGTGTGATCTATTTCTATTTCTCTCTCTCTCTCTCTCTCTGTCTCTGTCTATATTTCTCTCGTTCTGCGACATCAGAAGTGGGATAAAGAACGGATAAACAATTTGACGTGTTTTTAATGTTTCAGTTTTGTCTGCCTTGTTCGGCGCACCTGTGTTCTTCTGCGGCGAGAGCTGAGTGTGCAATCCGCGCGCTGTATTTGCGCGATGCCTACGCGATATGCGCGCTGTGTCTGCGCAATCTACACGTCGTGTTCGCGCGCTAAATCTGCGCGACCCATGTGCTAAGTTGTCAGCGTTTAACCCGCTGTGTGCCCGTGTGTTCTAATTCGTGGTTGTATTGATTACAGTGAGATGCAGTGGAGCGCTTTTGCCGGCGCTCGTGTGTTCCTGTGCCCGTGCGTGTATGTGTGTGCTGCGATGTGCCTCGCGACGTTGCTGGTCGTGCGACGAGATGACCTTGGTGTGACTGTGAGCTCAGAGACCGATGAGCGGTCGAAATATTCTTATGATTTGGTGAGTCGTTTTAATGTTATTGTGGTACCAGTTAGTTGTGTGTTACCATTGCACTATGCTGACGAAAGAAACTGTTATGATGCTAAGCAGACTTGTGATTCGAAAACATATTCTGTTGTAAGAGTTACCGAGATAGTAGTTGGGTTTTGAAGCTAGGTTAGGTTACGAGGTTAGGTTAGAAGCTTAGGTTTGAAATCTTTTGAATCCCCGAGACCTGAGTAACGATTAAGTTTGTAATCTTAGGACAAAGCTTAAAAGTGTTATAATTTGATGTACCTACCGTAAAATTATTGATGTACCTCCCGTAAAATTTTTGATGTACCTACCGTAAAATTATTGATGTACCTCCCGTAAAATTTTTGATGTACCTACCGTAAAATTTTTGATGTACCTCCCGTAAAATTTTTGATGTACCTACCGTAAAAAAATTATTATGAGATTTTAGTTTCTATTGATGAGGACAATGCGATAAGCAGTACATATGAATGTGGCAGGTTCTCAAGCTAAACCGTTTCAAGAAATAATAAGGCCCTAGTCTTGTGAATTATTTAAAATTGAAATTGTAATACCATAATTTACATTGTAGACCGTAACCATTGTTGTTGTGTACCGGTAGACCGTTAACATACGAACATCAGGGATCTAAAGTATGAATGAGGTTAAGATAAAATAAGACAAGAAGAATCCTTATTGTATCACTCCAAATTTTACAATTACTTAAATCTACAAACAGTTTGAGGTTATTATTAGGTCAGGTTAAACAAAACACAATTCTGTGCTGTGGTTATCTTTATTACAGACGAGTGACGTGCAGCGGCGCGTGCGGCCGTGCGATGAGTTGTCCTGAGCATCGGCGCGTGTGTCGTCGTGTGAGGTGCTGTCCTGAGCATCAGTGCGTACGGTCGTGCGACGCGCTGTCTATCTGAGCGTGCAGAGGGAAAAAAAAAAAAGGGAGGAAGGGGAGAGAAAGGATTTGTATTGCCAGTATCGCTTACTATGTTTAGTCGCTAAGTACCACGTGAGATAGAGGTCTAAACCAAACCAAACAAAACCAAACCAAACAAACCAAAAAAAAAAAAACTTTTTGGGAGTAGTTTCATTTTAGCGCGATGGTAAATCTTGCTTGTAGTGAAAGGAAAGCTTGTGTAGTTTATACGATTATAATTGCTGTAGTGTTCTCTTTTCTTATCTGATACATTGATTTTTGTAGCATTTCTCAGTGAATACTTAAAGTTATGAAATTAAAAGAAAGTCGAATTGTTAAGAATGATGTGGTCAGTTTGAGTTGGTGATGACATGGCGGTTAGGTGTGTGTTATTCAGAATAGTTCGAACCCTCCGGGGCTAACATTAGTTGACTGCGGTGGCCTTAGAATAGTTTTAAGGGCGAGGTGGCCTAGGAATATTGTAAAGGCGAGGTGGCCTAGGAATATTCTAAAGGCGAGGTGGCCTAGGAATATTCTAAAGGCGAGGTGGCCTAGGAATATTGTAAAGGCGAGGTGGCCTAGGAATATTGTAAAGGCGAGGTG